>CM045772.1:118667945-119068788 GCA_025200525.1 Camellia lanceoleosa
TGGGCTGAATCTGCATAATAAAAACAACTATTAGATCGGTTCAGGAGCAGGTAACCGAAATAAAAGAGAAGCATGAAACATGACCGAAGTAAAGTATACCAGGGATTCTTTTATTCCAATTTATACTACGGCCAGGGATCTGGGCTTGGTGATCTTCAAAATTGCCAGATACCCAGAAAAAATCGTCATCATTCAAGTCTTTGTCCGGTGTGTCTTTTATTATTTTTTCACGCCGGCATCGTATTCTTAAATAGTACACCCAGCCATCATCTTTTGAACCTATGAAGTACTGGTGGAATATCTCAGCTAGACCAAGGTTAATGCCAGCTTGGCGGTTTAGTTCGGCTATACCGTTTATTATACGGTATGAGTTGGTGGAAAGTTGGGTAGGACAGATCCTTGTTTGCCTAAGAAATTCATAGAGCAAAGGTTGGACCGGAAATCTTAGACCGGTTTCTACTATGGACAAGAGGGTAAAAGGTACAAAGCCCTCATTTCCCCAAGGAGTGGTATCTTGTTTGGCTAAAGTCAGATGGACGTCGTCAGGTATATTGTAATCTTTGCGGAATTCGGCTAGACCACCAGGTGTGTTTACTAAGAATCTATACTTCCCCATTTATTTTATAAGTTACGAATAAATTAGATCGGTGCGCAATTTGTGCTCAGTAGCTCGGTTGAGCGCTCAGAGGAGTGCTTGGGCAACCTAAGTCTGCAAAGTGGAAAACAAAGGTGTTAAGCACAGATCGTTAGACCGTGCTACAAAGTAAAAAGCAAGAAAATGAGAAGTGCTACTTCGGTTATGTAGGATGTTACAGGTTCTATCTCGGTTACAACAAGGCGCTTGGTAGCTCAGGTTGAACAAGGGGTTTGTTAGCTCGGTCTTGGCAAGCGATTCGTTATCTCGATTAAAGAAAATGATCTGTTAGACCGGTTGAGCTTCTAGGGGCAGCTTTATGAGTTCGGTCTAAAAACTAAGAAAGCTGGTTTAGCCCCAAAGACTTAGCTCGGTCGAAATTAAGGTTTCCGAAGTACACTAAGTTCAGACTTAGTTCGGTTCGTTTATCTCGGCTAAGGTAAATCAAAACATGGTGACTTATTGAAACTACTGGTATATACACAAGTTCTAGTTCGGTTATAAGCTGACTAAATTTACACATAGCACAAACAGTATCCTAGTTCGGTTGGGATGTGTTTATGGATCAAACCTAGTGTTTCTCATGTTATTTCTAGAATCAAAGTGGTTCTATTACATGTTTTTGCAGAAAACACGAAGCTAAGCAGAAACAGTGTTTTGTAAAAACACATGAACAGTATGCTATGGATTAAACAAAATACAACAATAAGGAAAACAAAAAGAGAAACAGATTTGAGTAACTTACCAGATGAAGTGGTAGAAGCACTGGAGGTGCAAGAAACGGCAGCAAAATCACGCAGCTTCTTCAAGAACAAATTGAAGAACAATAAGAACTCAGAAAGGAGAGAGAGAGAGAGAGAGAGAAGAGATTGAATAGTAAAGTGAATGATTTGGAAATGGAAAAGGGTTTTGTTTTTGTGAAAGAGCTGGAGGCGGGAATTGTTCAAATTTTGCGAAGTACGAGGGCGGCGTGACAGTTGCAAAGGGCCAATCAGAACCTGCCACATGTCACTAGAATGGGAAGCGATTCAGTTTCTGTGACTGAAGGGACGTTTTGACCGGATAAAGATAGCTCGGCTGGAAAGGCTTAAGAGTTTTTTAGCTCGGTTGGAAAGGTTAAAGGGATTTCTAGCTCGGCTGGAAAGGTTAGAACTTTAGCCCGGTTTATAAACAGGTAATCCCTATCATGCTACGCAGATGGAATTAAGAGGCAATTGAGAGAGTAATTTATATGCAAATTAGGCTGAGCTGGGCCGTTATAGGCCTCAGTGCGAAGGGCTGAGTAAAAAAGCCATGAGTTACTCCGGTCTTGAAGAGGCTTAAAGTTAGTCCGGTCTCGAGCCCAGAGATTAGTCCGGTCCGAGGGAGGCTTGGAAGTTAGTCCGGTTCCAGAAGGCATTAGTTCTAGCCAGTTCGAAGAGTACAAGCAGACGATTCGCCGCATTTAGTTCGGTCATGGAGTATGGAACCAAGGTATACTGAGTCCTCTTCAGGACTTGGTGTTGGGTTAGTTCGGTTTAGACTCTTCTATGGATAGCTCGGTCTTGGCATGAGAAGCCGAGGTAGGAGAAAAGCAAGGGAGAGCCGAACTAATAGTTAGATCAGTCACTTTAGTTAGCCTAGCATGGCAATGTTATTTCGGTCATATGGTAATCCAGCCATAGTAAAACCATCTCACTTGGTTTAAGCAGTGAGGGGGGTGTTGAAGGATAAGCATTATCTTTCAGGAGTATGAATCCTAGGAGGACTCTACATGGAGGAGTAAAAGTCCTACTAGGATTGTGCCACGTAAAACTTATAAAAGCTCACAAACACCACCTATGAAGAGATAACGCAACTTTGATTTTCGAATACACAGAGCTTTTGTCTATTTGTCTAGTTTGCTGACTTAGGCATCGGAGAGGTTTCCGGCACACACCCGCCGGCTAGCTCACGTTTGTGTTTTCAGGTGATAAAACGACGACGTACGGAGGAGCGCAGACTTGATCAACAGGATTATACAAGAAGGTTTATTCCTTTCCCATACATTTTTCATATATTTTTTGTTTTCAATGATTTTTTTTTAATTTTTAAACACACCTAATATAAATACACTTAAAAAATATAATATTTTTGAATTTTTTTAAATACCAAAAATATAATAAAAAATACGAAAATTCAGTACATTTTTTTTATATTTTTATGTATTTATTAATTTTTTAAAATATTTTTTTCACAAAAATTTTACTATTTACATACATCTAAGTAAGGTGCAACTAAAAAAGTAAAAAAATTGCTTAAAATTTTAAAAATGATCACTAAGAACCAAAAAAATACGAAAAATAAAAAACTCAAATTTTTAAAATTTGAATTTAAAAAACTGAAACTAATCACTGATTACTCAAAAAGTTATTGCAAGCCAACTTCTTCAATGTTTGCTCAAAATTTTAAACTAAGGCCTCGTTTGGAAACAAACTATTTTAGTGATTTTTTGATTTTTTACGAAAAGATGTGCAAAAAAGTAAAGAGAGCGATGTGACAACTTATAGTGACTTTTTGACTAAAACATACAGTTCCCAAACAAGTCCTAAATAATAATTTTAAAAAATAAGAGCAAAATTCCACCCAATTACGAATGGAAAAGGTTATAATCTATTAGTCTCGTTATTTGGTTGCAAGCTCCATGAATAAAATATGGATAAGAAAGTTTAAAAAGATTGTAATTTCTTTATTATACATTTTTACATAGAATGTTTAAATTTTAAAATTTTATGCTTTAAGGTAGATATAAACCAAATTTATTTAGGATATTTTTTTTAAGGTCCCTAATATTAAAATTTTATAAGATAAATGACATACAATATTTTCATAATAGGTAAGGTCCCTTAACATTTTACAGAGAAAATTCAACTGAGAGAAATTTTGCCTAACTTAGAGAAATTTCGCTTCGACTCAGAGAAATTTCAAAATTTATCTATGAAAATTGAAATTTCTCTAAGTTGGAAAAAAAATTTCTGAGTCGAATTTTCTCTGTGAAAATGTTGAGAGACCTTAGCTAATAAAAAAAATATCTTGGACCTTTCCTACTATACAAAGTTGAAGAGATATGTTTCACTAATTTTTCTATTTATTAAATATATATATTTTTTAAAATGCCATAAGAAAACATTATACACGTGCCCAATAATGCTTGACAGGGAAAAAAAAAAGAAAAAATAAATAAATAAATAAGGAAATGAGAAATTACCCACACGTCATAAAGGAATTTGATAAAATTAAGAAGAACACAAACATAAATAAAAAAATAAAATATGTAATTGTAAAATAAGTGTTTTTTTTGTTTTTGTTTTTTTGGTAAGGAATAAAATAAGGTTGGTTTGTCCAATACTCTTGTATTAGATGATTGCGCCAGATTTCTTGGACTGTGTCAGTGATATTATAAATAACATAAAAATAATAAATAAAAATATTACCCAAAAAAAAAAATAAAGAGGCATTTACATACAATTCCCATTTTATAAACTTATAATCCATTAAGTCCTCGATAAAATTGTTTGTTCCTTCAAGTCTCATTAATTTTTAATAGACCAATTTATCCTTCTAAGACCTCCTCTATCGCTGCCAAATATCCATTGCTATCTTCATTCTCTCTCTTTTACTTTTACACCCACTCTCCAACAACAACAACAACCAAACATCCTCTTCTCTCTCATTTGTTCTCTCTCTCTCTCTCTCTCTCTCTCTCTCTTTTGTGTAGTTTCCGACTCTCTCTCTCACTCGTATAAAAAAATGGAGCCAAGCTCTCTTTAGTCATCGACGCTTCCTAAGAATTTAGAGAGAGAAGAAGAAGAAGAAGAAAGAGTGTGGCTATAACGACGGCGGATAGGTGGTGAGACTGAGGAGGCGGCGAGGAGAGACAGACAGAGGACGCCTGTAGACACCCCATTTTTGACCGACCTTAAGACTCAAGTGTCACCGATTGAGCGCTTGGTGATGTTGCATATCGCGCTCGTTCCGAAGTTTCAGAGTCTCGGCTGCGAGCCTTACCTCCGAACTTTCGGGCTTTTCTGTGCTTTGCCTCGGTTTGCGAACTAGGCCCCATTTTCTCTGTTTTCTCTTCCCAAAGGGAGGGAGAGGTCTCGTAGATCATCTCTCAGTGGCCGTAGGCTACGTTTTGTGGTCATAGGCCATTTTTCCCATTTCGGAGCTCGATTCCCGGTTTTCGGAACCGTCGGCCGTGTGCCTCGGTTCGAGACCACTTAACCACCTCCATTTGCTCCGGTTTTTGGCACACATCTTATTTACTCCCTTTTGAGGGACACTGTGGCTTTTGAGACCAACTTCGTGGTCGAACGCCACCTCCGGTGCTTAACCGTCAGTTTTCGGGGTCCCAGGCCGCGTGTTTCGGCCCCCGAACCTTCGTTTTGCATCCGTTTTGTTTCATTTTTGGTGGAGACCTAATTTTCAATATTGGGAAGCTTGTAGAAGGGTGGAAGGCTAGAAATTGTTCTGAAAAGCCAGCTTTATTTCTTCATCGCTCTCCATCGCCCGTTTTCCTCGCTAGAAAGCTACTGTTGACTACCCCCGGGCCACTTTTTTGGGCCATCAACCACATATTTGTGTTGTACACACCTGGGAGGCCACCAATATGTCATGGCCGGCAAGAAATTGTTCTTGACCCTTTTGAACCCCTCTGAAAAGTTGGGTTTTCTCTCTCCTAATTCACTTTTTCTGGATTTTGATCACATGGTTGTGTTATGTACACATGGGAGGCCACCAATATGGGTGACCGGCCAGCTTTCTCTGATTGCCCCTTTTGACCCTATCCGGCCGGCCACCTGAGCTTTCAAAACCTAGCCAGCCATGTTCCTCACAGCTGGTTCCTTACAGCTGCACCCTCATTTTCCCCCCAGATTTTGTATCCGAGGAGGGGACTTTTGGGGGAAAAATTTGAATTTCATTTCCCCCCCTTTTTTCCCACTCCTTTGCCTATATAACCAGCACCCCCAGCTGCATTTTGAGGGGTTACAAACTTTGGTTTAGAGCTCTTGCATTGAATCTCTCTCCCTCTTTACTCCAAGCCTCAAAACCCTAAGGTTCTTGCACCAATCCATAGCACCACCTCTCCACACTCCATTCCAGCCACTTGGAGGCAACTTACAGAGGTTTGGAGCACCATTTCTTCAACCAAAAGCTGCTAGAGCTTTGTGCTACAAGGGTGAGCCTCTTTACTCATTTTTTAAGTTTATTTTTGCATGCAATCTTAGCCTTTGTTTCTTACTTTTTTGGGCTCCGGCCCAAACTGTAAATAGTCATATTTTGAGCCCCTTTTCATGTTTGATCAAGGACCTCTTGCTGTTTGAGGTCTTCTACTATCACTTTCCTCTTTAACTCTCTTTTAGGCCTATTTTTGCATAGTATTTTAGGCTTATTTGTGAGCTGTTTTGGACTTGGTCATAAACTGTAAAATATCTTTTTTTGAGCCCCTCTTCAACATTGTTGAAGGGCTCTCCTCTGTTTGAGGCCAGAAGCTACCACTTGTCTCTTTATCCCTCTTTTAGGCCTATGTTTTTGCATGATAGTTTAGCCTCACTTGTGTTTATTTTCGTGGCTTGATGTAAATTGTAAAGTGCCTTTTTTTGAGCCCCTCTTCAACTTTGTTGAAGGGCTCCTTGCCATTTGGGGCCAGCTTCTGTCCCTTATCTTTATTCCCCCTTTTAGGGCCACTTTTGTATGATAGATAAGCCCTATTTGTGTTCACTTTTGAGACTTGTTATAAACTGAAAAAAGGCTTTTTTTGACATCATTTTCATGTTTCATTAAGGAAATTTTTTTATTTGAGGTCACATGTTTCCTTATATGCTTGATTCTCTCTTATTTTGAGCCTTACACCCTAGCCCTTGTTGCATGCCTTGTTTGACCTTCTAGACACTGGAATCCAATGAATTTTTTGATGCTATTTTGAGCCTACAAATCAGAGGGGGGTGACCCCCTCTCACCTAGACTTGTTTGGTGGCCATTTTGGCCTTCCAAAGAGGCCCTATCTTGCATACTTTGTGGACTGATTTTGGGGCCAATTTGGTGAGTTTTGAGACTATCATATTTGATTTTCAAATTTGATTTGGGGCTTCCACATGTCTATCTTGTATATGCTTAATAATCTCTTTGTATGCCCTCTAAAGGAGCCCTTCATTTGTGCATGTGTTGGCTGCATTTCCATGGTTATTTGGGCATATTTTAGCATGTTTTATTCACTGATTTTTTCTGGTTTGATGAGTTCTTACTTTCTTCATACACTTGCCATGTAAACCATGTTTGCCAGTCGAAATTGCATGCAAATTTAAGCCATCTTGCTAGCACTTTTTGGCCATACTCTAAAGTGGAAAAGTTCATGTTTTGGGACTACCTTGACTCTGTCTTCATGTTTAATGTTCAAATAATGCATGCTTTGTATAGCTATAAGTCATTCCATGTGCCCAGTTTTGAGTTTCGGGTCTCATCTCATGCATCGGGTGCCATGTTGCCATGCTTCGGGGCTGTTTAGCATCATGTTTTAGTGCTGAAATTTGCTTGTTTGCATATCATGTTCCATGCCTTACCATGCTTTGGTAGAGTGGCATTCGTGCCTTAGGTTCGGTCCTCGGTTTGCGTACATGTGTGCACGCATCTCGAGTGTCTCATTTTCATCCAATGGCCGCTGATGTGAGTGTGGATGAGGTCCACTCATATTGGCGTAAGTCCATCATGCATTGCGTATGCCATTTCGATTCATAGCATTGTGTATGCTAGGTTACATGTTAGAGCATCGTGTATGCCATGTTACCTCGTGCATCGTGTATGCCATCTCATAGCATTGTGTATGCTAGGTTGTATATTAGTTGCATTCATGCATGTCATGCATATTGCATTGTGTTTGGGATAGGAGTTAGCGACACGGAAGCGAGGGCGTTTTGTACTTCGAGTGACGGAACGTGTCTCTATTCCCTGTCGCCGACACTCCGGATTATCCATGATGGAGTCTCGGTCTTGTTGTATTTATACGTGCATTCATTTCATATTAAGTCGTGCAATTCGACTCCTCGGCCATCATGTATTGGGATGCGTGATTGGTGGCACGAGGATCGAAGCATGCATACATATGTGAAAATACATTGCAATGCCTCTTTCCTACTCTCTGTTGCAGCAAATCAAGAATCAGCAGCCTTTTAGAGCTTTGCACAATATTTCGAGCATAAACTGTAAACAGAGGCTAATCGGGGCGTCGCAATGGATTTCCGCACCAAGCAACCCGAACATGCATCATCCATCATCCGGAGCAGAGTCGAGGCAGTCCCTAGCTTGCATGCTAGTTTACAGCTTTCCTAGGTTAATTTGTTAATTAATTAGGGTTTTGTACTGTATTCGGACTGTATTATTTATTCGGGACTGTATTATTCATTTGGACCCTCTGCGCGAGGGCAATGTTGTAATAAGTGTGTGTGCGTGTGATGTATGTCTTCCAACCCCACGTCTTTCTCCCTTTTATTTATCTGCTTATGATGGTTAGATTAGGTCATGTTTCAATTAGCATACAGTATGATAGCATGTTTGCATTCATTCATCTGTCTTACATGCACTAGGCTCGGCGCATCATAACTCACTGCATTGTATTTTAATTCCAAGTTGAATACTTGTTAGCTGTAGCATCCCATACACCATGTTTAGAATAGCCGAGCCTGCTATAGTTGCATTTTTGCATGTGTTGCATTAGGCATTTCTGTATAATTAGGGTCATGCATGGATTTCTAATTAGCTTCTGTTTTGGCTTGGAGTACTCGATAAGTTTTTATGCTTTAGCATCCTCGCATGTGTGTGAGTGACTGCCATGATAGCATGCTTACCATGAGGCTATGTGCTTATATGATATACCTGCCTGAATGCCTGTGGGTGAAGGTTGGGTTATTTGGATTGGAACAAATCATCAACTGTGAATTTTAAGCCCACTAGATAGTGGCAAAACCATGTTTTCTAAGCCCACCTGAGGGTGGCAAAATCTGCATTTTAAGCCTACTTGCGAGTAACAAACTGTTTTTCAAAAAACATGAGATGTTTTCGTTCCAATTCAGGCGATCCAGTCTATACTTGTATGCTGTGCGCATCACATAGTAAATCTAAGCTAATAACCGGGATAAGAACACATAATGTTTTCAAAACTAGATATCATGGTTAGTAGAGGCCGATCTTTGATCGGGTGAGTGGGGGTGCTCACGAAGTGACCTTCCCCAATCGTACCCAAGTTCCCGAGCCGAGGCAACTTTGGTGATGACGGACACGTGGCCTTAGGCAACGAGTCAGGGTTTCTTAAATTTCCCAAAAATAAAATATTTAGGTGGCGACTCTGTATCTGGCAAAGCAGTCCATGTTTGGCACTTCTTTCAAAAAAAATTTGTTTTCTCAAAACGATTTGCCGAATTCGGACTCTTTGGTTCAGATTAAGAACCATGACAATTAGAGTCCTGAACTGTAGTGAGCCCAAGACGAATGGAACGAGGGACCTCATTCCCTTCCCGGGGTGTTCGGGGACGTCTACAACGCCAAGAGCCATTGTTGAAGTTGCCAAGTGATGAAGTTGTCTGGTAGTGCTTTTTGGGTTGCAGTTTAAGGTTTGATTTTTTTAATTTCAATTGATCTGAGACAGAGATATATGTAGCCTCAAAATTTGATAAAGGCCTATTTTGGAAAAAAAAAAAAAAAGTCAGTTTATTAGTTTGTTGATTTATTTGAATCATCAGTGTGTTTAGTTTTATAGTTTTAAAATTAAGAATATTATCAGTTGAAAACTGAAAAAATGATAATATTCTTAGTTTTAACACTGAAAAAAATTGAAATTTTTCTCAATTTTACTCGATATTTTTGCAAACTGAAATCATTCTCAATTTTAAATTGAGAACATTCTCAGTTTTGGAACTGAGAATATCTCAGTTCTTACCTACAAACCAAATCTCCAGGCCCATCTCTTTAGTCAATTTAATATACTCTGTTCTGAACCTTGAAACAGATTTCAAATCAAAAAGCCTCCAATACAAATTTGTCAAACGCCGAAATCACTGTATGTATAATAGTGAATCAAACTGAGAAATCCTTTGAGATACTTCGAAATTGTATCGTCATCCAATTCCTATAACTGATTTGATTTTGTTTTTAATAAATAATGTCAATGTTGTTATATAGATATATAATTGTTTGGGTTGAAAGGCAAAAAAGTCTTATTATCGATAAATATGACTTATTGGTTCAAAAACTTTTAGATAAGACCTAAGCTACTACCAAATATGTAGATAGGACTTTTAAGTAATTAATTAAAAAAATGTTTGGTAGTTCAAATTTTCATGGCCTGAATGTCTCAAAACGACATCGTTTTGATACATTCGAACCATTCGAGCCACACAAATTAGAGTTACCAAATATTTTTCAAAAAAACAAAAATACCTGTCAACAATAGAAAAACGCATGGCTAAAATGGGTTATAATGCTTGGTTTTATTTTTCTGAATTTAGTTTTTTAGAAATTGAATTTTTTGTTTTTCATATTTTTTTTATTATTTTTAGTTACTGTAGACACCCCATTTTTGACCGACCTTAAGACTCAGACGTCACCGATTGAGCACTCGGTGATGTTGCATATTGTGCTCGTTCAGAAGTCTCAGAGTCTCGGCCGTGAGCCTTGCCTCCGGACTTCCGAACCCTTTCTATACTTGGCCTCGGTTTGCGAACCAAACTCGATTTTCTCTGTTTCTTTTCCCAGAGAGAGGGAGAGGTCTAGTAGATCATCTCTCAGTGGCCGTAGGCTACATCTCGTGGTCGTAGACCATTTTGCCCATTTTGGAGCCCGGTTTCCGGTTTTCGGAGCCGTCAGGCCGTGTGCCTCGGTTTGGGATCGCCTAACCACCTCCGTTTGTTCTGATTTTTGGCATGCATCTTATTTACTCCCTTTTGAGGGACACTGAGGTCCGAGAGACCAACTTCGTGGTCGAACACCACTCCCGGTGCCTAATAGTCGGTTTTCGGGGCCTCGAACTGCGCGTTTCGGTCCCCGAACCTTTATTTTGCATCGGTTTTCGTTCATTTTTGGCAGGGACCTTTGTTTCATCACCAGGAAGGTCATAGAAGGGTGGGAGGCCTGTAATTGTTCCAGCAACCAGTTATATTCCATCATCGCCCTCCGACACCCGTTTTTCTCACTTCAAAGCCAATGTTGACCACTCTAGGGCCACTTTTTTCAACCCTAACCCCCATATTTGTGATGTACACATCTGGGAGGCCACCAATATCTGGTGGCCGGCCAGTAATTCCAGTTGACCCTTTTGAACCCCTTTGAAAAGTGGGTTGTTCTCTCTCCTGGTTTACAGTTGCCAATTTTCAACCACAGGGTTGTGTTGAGGACACATGGGAGGCCACTAATCTATGGTGGCCGGCCATTAATTTGACTTGGCCCTTTTGACCCTTGGCCGGCCGGCCATGGGGAGGGCCAACCGGCCACCTGCAACCTCAACAACTGGCCGGCCAGTTTCCTTACACCTGGCACATCACAGATATACACTTTTTTTCCCCCCAAATTCTGCATCCGGGGAGGCACCTTTTGGAGGAAAACTTGGAGTGGTTTCCCTCCCTTTTTTTCCTCCTCTTTTCTCCTCATTTTGCCTACATATATAGCAGCTCCAGCCCCTTGCAAAGGGTTGGAAAAATTTGCTTCAAACTTGCATTACACCCTCCCCCCTATCTCTCTCATTTCAACTTTCCAAACCTCCTAAATCCTACCTCATTTCTACACCATCACCTAGCACCACACCACCACTCCATTCCAGCAGCTAGGAGGGTCTTCTCAGAGGCTAGGAGGCAGCATTTCTTGGTCCAAGAGGCAGCAAAGGATTGGTCTTCAAGGGTGAGCACCATTTCCCTCTTTTTAGCTCATTTTTGGCATGCTTTCTTATCCCTTCTTTCTTGTATGTTTGAGCTCTGGCCATAACTGAAAGTGGAATTTTTTTGAGCTCTACTTCATCTTCTATTAAGGGCCTCTCACTGTTTGAGGTCCCCATTTGGTACTTACTTCATTATCCCTCTTATATGCCATTTTCTTGCATGTTATTTTAGGCCTGTGTATAATCTGTTTTGGAGCATGTGGTAAACTTTAAATAGGCTTATTTTGAGCCCTTATTCAACATTGTAGAAGGGCTCATTACTGTTTGACTCCTCCATGTATCACTTGCTTTGATATTCATCTTTTGGCCCTATTTTTGCATGATTTAGTAGCCTATTTTTCTTATGTTTTTGGACCTTGGTCCAAACTTAAAATGGCCTTTTTTTGACCTTCTATCCATGTTTCATTAAGGGACTATTGCTGTTTGGAGCATCATTTGTACACTTTGTGTTGTAGCCTCTCTTTTAGGCCATATCTTACATTGCATTTTGAGCATAGTTTTACACTGTTTTGGGCTCGGCCATTAACTGTAAAAGGTTATATTTTTGGGCCCTCTTAAACATTTTTGAAGGGCCCTCACCTGTTTTGGTCCAGCATACATCAGTTACTTCTTTATCCCCATTTTGGCCCTTATTTTGCTTAGCATTTTGAGCATACTTGTATCTGTTTTTGGGGTTTGGTGTAAACTGTAAAACATCATAGTTTTGGGCCCTCTTCAATGTTGTAGAAGGCCCCTCTTTTGTTCGGGGCCAGCATCTGTGAATTGCTTCAATATCTTGCTTTTAGGGTTATTTTTGCATGCTAATTTAGCCCCATTTTTGCCCACTGTTTGGCCTTGATTTAAACTGTAAACATGCTTTTTTTGGGTCTTCCTTTCTTCTGTCTTTACACTTCATGTTCGAATATTGCATGCATTGCATAGCTATAGGCCATTTCGTGCGCCAAAATTCATGTTTCGGGACTCGTTCCATGCATCGGGTACCATTTCACAATGTTTCGGGGCTGTTTTGCATCTCATTTTGCCTCTGAAATTTGCATGCTAGTATGCCATTTTCCATGTCTTGCCATGTCTTGTTAGAGTGGCATTCCGTGCCGTAGGTTCGGTCCTCGGTTTGCATACACGCGTGCACGCATCTCGAGTTGTCTCATTTTCATCTTATGGCCTCTTATGTGAGTGTGGCTAAGGTCCACTCGTTTTAGTGTAAGTCCATATCGCATTGTGTATACCATTTCATTCCATAGCATTGCGTATGCTAGGTTATATGTTAGCGCATTGTGTATGCCATGTTATCTCGTGTATCGTGTATGCCATTCCATAGCATCTTGCATGTTAGGTTGTATCTTAGTTGCGTTTCATGCATGTCATGCATATTGCATTGTGTTCGGGACAGGAGTTAGCCCGAGCACGGGAAACGAGGTACGTTTTGTACTCCGAGTGACGGAACGTGTCTCAATTCTCCAGTCACCGACACTTCGGATTGTCCATGATGGAGTTAGGTCTTAGTTGTATTTTCATGTGCATTCATTCCATATTGAGTTGTGCAATTTGACTCCTCGGCCATCATGTATCGAGATACGTGATTGGTGGCACGAGGATCGAGGCATGCATACAATTGTGAAAATACATTGCCATGCCCCTTTCCTGCTCTTTGTTGCAGCAAATCAAGAATCGGCAATCTTCCGGGGCTTGGCGCGCTTTTCAAAAATTATTGCAAAACAGAGGCTAATTGGGGCATCCCAGTGGATTTCCGCGCAAGGCAGCCTAAGCATACATCATTCATCAGAATCAAGGCAGTCCCTGGCTTGCATGCCAGTTCATTATTTTCTTAGTTGATTTGTAAATTAATTAGGAATTTGTATTGTTTGGACTGTAATATTCATTTATTCGGGACTGTATATTTATTCGGACCATTTGCGCGAGGGCAATGTCGTAATAAGTGTGCGTGAGTGTGATGTATGTCTTCCGACCCCACGTCTTTCTTCCCTTTTATTTACCCGCTTATGATGGTTAGATTAGGGCATGTTTCGATTAGCATACAGTATGATAGCATGTTTGCATTCATTCATCTGTTTTGCATGCACCGGGCTCGGCGCAGCATACTAACTGCATTTGTATTTCAATTCCAAGTTGAATACATGTTAGTTGTAGCATTCCATATGCCATGATTAGAATAGCCGAGCCTGCTATAGTTTGCATTTTTGCATGTGTTGCATTAGGCATTTCTGTATATTTAGGATCATGCATAGATTTCTAATCGGTTTTTGTTTTGGCTTAGAGTACTCGGTGAGTTTTATGCTTTAGCATCCTTGCATGCGTGTGAGTGACTACCATGAATAACATGCTTACCATGAGGCTAACTGCTTATATGATATAACTGCCTGTATACCTGTGGGTGAAGGTTGGGTTATTTGGATTGGGACAAATCATCAAATGTTTGTTTTAAGCCCACTAGACAGTGGCAAAATCATGTTTTCTAAGCCCACCCAAGGATGGCAAAATCTGCATTTTAAGCCTACTTGCGAGTAGTAAACCATTTTCACAAAGAAACATGAAGTGTTTTGTTCCAATTCAGGCGACTCAGTCTATACTTGTATGCTCTGTGCATCACATAGTAACCTAGGCTAATAACCGGAATAAGAACATACAATGTTTTCAAAAATAGATATCATGGTTAGTAGAGGCCGATCTTTGATCGGGCGAGCGGGGGTGCTCACGAAGTGACCTTCCCCAATCGTACCCAAGTTCCTGAGCCGAGGCAACTTTGGTGATGACGGACACATGGCCTTAGGCAACGAGTCAGGGTTTCCTAAATTTCTCAAAATAAAATATTTAGGTGGCGACTCTGTATCTGGCAAAGCAGTTCATGTTTGGCACTTCTTTTCTAAAAATCTGTTTTCTCAAAACGATTTGCCAGATTTGGACTCTTTGGTTCAAGATTAAGAACCGTGACACAATTCGAGTCCGAGCTGTAGTGAGGTCCCCCCACGGGCCTGTCTACAGTTACTTTTAAAATTTTAAACAATTTTTTTACTTTTTTAGATGTACCTTACTTAGGTGTATCTAAAAAGTAAAATATTTTTAAAAATCAATAAATACGCAGCAATAGGAAATTGTACTGAATTTTTATATATATTTTTTTGTATTTTTGGTATTTAGTGATTTTTTTAAAAAAAAAAATTCACAAATGTTATATTTTTTAATTGTATTTATGTTAGCTGTATCTCAAAATTTTAAAAAAAAAATTACTTAAAATATTAAATAAATTTAGTAAAAACAAAAAAAAAATTTTGAAAAATGAAAAATTTTAATTTTCTAAAATGTGAATTCTAAATTTTAAAACCAAACAAGTTGAATATGATTTAGAGATTGGATCAAGAAAAAAAATATAAATGAGAGGCTGTCGAATGGAGCACGGTTGCCAAATTCGTGGTTTTCCCTATAATGGTCTAGTTAAGTGTGTTAGACTAATTTATTTTGATGATTTATTTAATTATATTTTAATTTATTTGAAAAAAAATAGAATCCAAAATTTATTTTGATGATTTATTTAATTATGTTTTAATTTATTTGAAAGAGAAAAATAGAATCCAAAATTTATTTTGATGATTTATTTAATTATGTTTCAATTTATTTGAAAGAGAAAAATAGAATCAAAATTTATTTTGTCCCATTATTTCTCACCTAAACTTTTATCCTAAATATTGTTTGAATGTATTTAATATTTGCTTAAATTAGGGTTCATTTCAACCCAAAAATAATGTTCAAACCAAAGGTCCAAACAGCCCAGCACAACAGCAGGCCTAAAAGTTTAAGTGGAAGATATTCAAATTAGTAATGATGGAGTGGAAGATATTCAAATTAGTAATGATGGAGTGAAAGATATTCAAATGAATACAACGGCTATAAACGGTTATAAATTCAAATGAATACAACGGCTATAAACGGTTATAAGTTTCATTATATATACCAAAGCCTTTGATATGAACAAGTGACAGCAACTACAAACAAGTTACATAAATCAGAAAATATTCTTTGATCTAAAATCACTCTCATCTATTCTTTGAAATTTTTTTTGATAAGTGTTCTTCAATTTTTGTTTACATCCTCTCTCAAAAATTATACATTAAGTCGTATAGCTTTAAACCCATCTTTCATGTGTGAGGATTACAGAAAAATCAAAGTCTCATTTTTATATCTATCTTTGAGAGATAATTCTTGTACCTTTCTGTGAAAACAAAAACACATTCTTTTCAATCCTGTAAAAGTGTTGTACTCTCAGTGTTTTTTGGACTTAGAAAGTCTATGTAAAATCAGTGGAGGATTGCTCCATATGTGAAAATGTTGTTAGCACCTTGTGAAGCTAGAGAATAGTGGAAAATCTCAAGTGAAACTTGAGGAGTGGACGTAGGCCAAGTTGAAGCCGAACCACTATAAATTTGTTTGCCTCTCTCTCCCTTATCTCTTTATTTTATTTAAATTGCCATAGCTATATTTTTATTGTGCTAAAATCATAAATTGACATAGTTGTTAGAACATTTGTTTTAATTATTTTTATTTCATTAACTATATTTATCTATTGTGCTAGTCATTATTTTTATTAAGGTATTATTATTTTTATTTATAAAAACCTAATTCATCCCCCTCTTAGGTTGTCTTTTGGGTAACAATTGGTATCAGAGTCTAGAATCTTGTTTACGATTTAACCATCTAAGAGTTTTGATCTATGGCAACCTTAGCTAGCACTGCTGAAGGACAAGCCACCACTATTTGATGTAAACAAGTATAGTCGTTGGAAAGATAAGATGACCCTATACCTTCAAGTCACTAATTATGCCATGTGGATTATTGTCACCAAAGGTCTAAAAATTCCTACTAAATTAGTAAACAATATTATTGTACCTAAAACAGAAGATGAATGTGATAAGAGGGATCACAAATTATTGCAAGCCAATGCTAAAGCCAAACTCACTCTTGTTTGTGGATTAGCTCTAAGGAGTATAATAGAATTTCAAGTTGTGATTCGACAAAAGAAATTTGAGACAAGCTAGAGGTAACGTATGAAGGTACAAACCAAGTAAAAGAATCTCGCATTGATATGCTTGTTCATAGTTATGAACTATTTAAAATGAACTCTGATGAATCTATTTCAAATATGTTTACTAGATTTACTGAAATTGTAAACTCTTTGAAATCTCTTGGCAAAATTTATACTAACAGTGAGTTGGTGAAAAAAATTCTTAGGTGTTTACCAAAGAATTAAGAAGCAAAAGTCACCACCATTATAGAAGCCAAATATCTCTCCACACTTGGATTGGATGAGCTTATGGGTTCTTTTATGACTCATGAGATCACCATGAAAGGACATGAAGATGTTGAAAACAAAAAAAAAAGTGGAATTACATTCAAAGCCACATCAAATGAAAAAGAACATAAAAAATCCAGTGAGGATGAAAGCTATGCCATGTTTAGTAGAAATTTCAAAAAGCAATTCAAGAAAAACAATTATGGAGAAAGAATACCTTTCAAAAAGGAGTACAACAAAAACAACAAGAAAGAACCTATTATTTGCTATGAGTGCAAAAATTCTGAACATATGAAGATGGATTGTCCAAAATTGAAAAACCATGAAAAAGACTATAAAAGAAACAAGAAGGCCATGGTAATAGCTTGGGGAGAAAGTGAAGATGAAAGCTCAAGTGATGAAATTGAAAATGAAGTAGCCAACGTGTATCTCATGGCTCTTGAAGATGAGGACTCTACTCAAGATGAGGTAATTACTCTTTATGAAGAACTTGAAAGTACATTCCATGAACTACAAGATGAATTTAGAAAAGTTTGTGCAAAAAATAATGTGTTAAAAAAATCTGTTGCATCTTTATCTAATAATATAGAAGAATTAAAGAAATAAAAAAATGTTTTGAAAAATAATTTTGACACCATCTCTAATGAGAAAACTGCTTTAAAAAACAATATTGATGATTTAACAAAAATACTTGAAAATTTTGTAAAAGGTAGAAATAATCTCAACATGCTTCCTAAAAATCAAAGATGTGTTTTTGATAAAGCGGGCATTGGATATGACCCTATTAAGAAACAAAACAATCTCAATAAAGGTACCTCTCATGACACACTCTCATATTACTTGTTATTATTGTAGAAAGAAATGCAATTATATTTCTTATTGTCCATTCAAAAAGAATATGAACATGGGAATTAAAAAGATTTGAATTATTAAGAGATCTAACAAAACTAACCAAGAAGGACCCAAGAAACTATGGGTACCAAAAACCAACACTTGATTGTCATCTTGTAGATTTGCTTTAAGTCCAAAGCTAAAGAAGGGAAGTGGTACCCTGATAGTGCGTGTTCTAGACACATGACTGGAGATGAATCATTCTATACTAAACTATCATCGAAAGATGGAGGATTTGTTACTTTTGGAGATAACAAGAAAGGAAAAATCATCGGTATTGGTAGCATCGATATTTCTCCTAACCCTTCTATTGAAAATGTTTTACTTGTTGATGGACTTAAGCATAACCTACTTAGTATTAGTCAATTATATGATAAAGGTAATCGAGTTATTTTTGATAAATCACATTGCACAATTGAAAGCACAAATGATCATAAAGCTTTATTCGTTGGTAATCGTCACGATAGTGTTTATGTTTTTCATCTCAATGATCTCTATGCTAGTGATGTTAAATGTCTATATGTTAATAATGAAAATAGTTGGTTATGACATAGAAAACTTGGTCATGCTCATATGGATTTAGTTGCTAAGCTTTTGAGAAAAGATTTGGTCATTAGACTTCCAAAAATTAAATTTGAAAAAGATCATCTTTGTAGTACTTGTCAACAAGAAAAACAAACTAAAACATCATTTAAATCAAAATCTCACATTTCCACAACTAGACCTTTACAACTACTGCATATAGATTTATTTGGTCCCTTAAAGACATCTAGTCTAGATGGTAAACATTATTGTCTTGTTATTGTTGATGATTATTCAAGATTTACATGGGTTATGTTTTTAGCACACAAAGATAAAACATTTTCTTCTTTCACAAAACTCTATCATAGGATTTAAAATGAAAAATGTTTTCTTATTACAAATATTCGAACTGACCATGGTAGAAAACTTGAAAATGAGAAATTTGAATTGTTTTGTGATGAGCATGGTATTTGATATAATTTTTCAGCACCTACAACCCTTCAACAAAATGGTGTAGTAGAAAGGAAGAATAGAACTTAGAAGAGATGAGTAGAATAACGCTTTGCGAAAAATAATCTTCCTAAATATTTTTGGGCCGAAGCTGTTCACACCGCATGCTATATTTTAAATTGTGTATTAATTAGACCGATTCTCAAAAAGACTCCTTATGAACTTTGGCATGATAGAAAGCCCAACATTAGTCACTTACGTGTTTTTGGTTGTAAATATTTTGTGTATAATAATGGTAAGGATAACTTAGGTAAATTTGATTTAAAATCTGATTAAGAAATTTTTCTTGGTTATTCCTCAACTAGCAAAGCTTATCGTGTTTTTAATAAAAAAACTCTTATTGTGGAAGAATCTATACATGTGGCATTTGATGAAACTAACATCTCTGCTCAAAAGCAAATTGTTAGTGATAATATAAATTTGGAACCAAATGTGGAAGATTCAAGTATCTACAAAGAAGAGAACCAACCATATAAATTGAACAAAGATATTGAACAACCTATTCTCCCATCTTAAGAAGAAGAAGGAAACAATGATGATTTTCCAAGAGAATAGAAGTTTGTTCATAATCACCCTAAGGATTTAATACTAGGTGACCCTATAAAAGGTATTGAAACTCGCTCTTCACTTAGAAACATTTTTAGTAACTTGGCTTTTCTCTTACAGATTGAGCCTAAAAACTTTCAAGAAGCTGAATTCAATGAACATTGGATGATAGCTATGCATGAAGAGTTTAACCAATTTGAGAGAAACAAAGTGTGAGAATTTGTGCCAAAATCTAAAGATCATACCATTATCGGTACCAAACGGATCTTTCGAAACAAGTTTGATAAATCCGACACAATTATAAGAAACAAGGCTAGACAGACTTGTTGCACAAGGATACAATCGAGAAGAAAGTATTGATTTCGATGAAACCTTTGCTCCAGTTGCTAGATTAGAAGCCATTCGCATGTTACTTGCATTTGCATGTTTTAGAGATTTCAAACTTTATCAAATGGATGTAAAAAGTGCATTTCTTAATGATTTTATAAATGAGGAAGTTTATGTTAAACAACCCCTAGGTTTTGAAGATCATGCTTTTCCAAATCATGTTTTTAAACTATCAAAAGCTTTATATGGTTTGAAACAAGCACATCGTGCATGGTATGAACGATTAAGTAAATTTTTAATTGAAAATAATTTTTCTAGATGAACGATTGACACAACACTTTTTGTTAAAATTAAAAATGATGATTTACTTATTGTGCAAATATATGTAGATGACATTATATTTGGTGCTACTAATGAAACCTTGTGTAAGGAATTTGCTAGGTGCATACAAGTTGTGTTTGAGATGAACATGATGGGAGAGATAAATTATTTCCTTGGGCTTCAAATTAAACAATGTAAGGAAGGAGTTTTTATCAACCAAGCTAGTACACAAAAGAACTACTCAAAAAGTTTGGTATGTATGACTCAAAAATAGCTGGAACACCTATGAGCACATCCATTAAGCTAGACAAGGATGAAAAAGGTAAGTCCATTGATCAAAAAAAATATCGAGGTATGATCGGCTCACTTCTTTATTTAACTGCAAGTAGACCTGATATTATGTTTAGTGTTTGTATGTGTGCTAGATATCAATCAAATTCTAAGGAATCACATCTCAGTGCTGTTGAAAGAATTTTTAGATATCTTGTTGGCACTCAACATTTGGGACTGTTTTATCCTAGAGGTGTTGCATTTGATTTAATTAGTTACTCGAATGCCGACTTTGCCGAATGCAAACTTGATAGAAAAAGTACCAGTAGCACTTGTCACTTTCTTAGTAACTCATTAGTATCTTGGTTTAGCAAAAAGCAAAATTCTATTACTTTATCAACGACCGAAACTGAATATATATCTTCCAGAAGTTGTTGTACCCAAATACTTTGGATGAAACAACAATTGGAGGATTTTGATTTGCATTATGATCATATCCCTATTAAATGTGATAATACTAGTACCGTTAATTTAATCAAAAATCCAGTTCAACACTCACGAACAAAACATATTGAAATTCGATATCATTTTTTAAAAAATCATATTCAAAAAGGGGATATCGTACTTGAATTTGTAAACACCGACAAGCAATTGGTGGATATTTTTACAAAACCCTAAGCGAGGATCGCTTCAATTTTACTCGTGGCAAGCTTGGAATGTCGATTTCTACTTAAAAAGTTTTGTTATGATTGTAAAACTTGAATTTTTGTTAAAATGATATATGTGTATGGCTACATTGATATGGAAACATTTATTCAGTTGAATGCTCCCAAGTCCTTTATACATTTATTCTGCTTAACAATTTGCTATTCTCAACTGTGTAAATTTTTTTTTTTGGGTTTTGCATCTTGAGCTAAAATTAACTTTGCATACATTGATTTTTTTTTAACCCTTATGGTATTTTTTTTTGTATTACCATTCCAGCAACACTTAACGTCCCATTAAGTTTAATTTCTGCTAGTATTATTTTATTTTAATTTATTTTATTTTGCTATTAGGCTTAATTTCTTTTATTTTTATTTTTTATTATTTTTTGTGTGGGCTTAATTTTCTTATTTTTTTAACTTTTTAATTTCATTTTTCAGTACTTAAACATAAAAACAAAAATAAATCAAAATACAAATATTTACATTAAAAAAAAAAAAAAAAACAAACAAACAAACACCCTTCATTTTTTTTTTACGGTCATACGTTAATCAAAATAAACATATTTACATAATAAAAAAAAAACCCTTTATTTTTTTTACGGTCATACGGCGATCTTACTTACTCGCCTTTTCTATCGTTTTCTTCCTCTTTTTATTACCTTAGGAGGCCCTTGAAGGCCCTACCCCCGTGCTTCCGTCGAGAGCAACGACTCCTCACTGACTATCAAAGGCCAAGAACGACATTGCTCTAAATCGGGCCATGGAGGTGGTTTTCTGTTTAAGCTCTTTATTTTCGGCCTTCAGTGCGTAAATCTCTGCTCGCGCATCCTTGTACATGCGTTGGAGCAGCAAGAGTTAGGCGTTAGCTTAGTGGAGCTCACTCATCCTGTTCTGCAGTCGGTGAGCCAATTTTGTGATTGCAGTCATCGTCTCCATACAGGACGTCAGTGTGAAATGATTGGCTTCAATGTTTGATTGAGCTGCCATTATTTGCTCAATCGACATCATAGGAAGGTTAGGAAGAGTAGGAGCCAAGGCACTCGGCCCAACAGCGCTTACAAGATCATTCAGGTCCAGAAAGAGAGTAAAGGGACAGGCCAAGGCCATCTGGTCGACAAGAGAGATGTAATCGAAAGAAGGGTCATTTTTGGCAACCTTTCTGCTCTGCTCAATCTCTCTGTTCTATCTCTTTTACATAGAAGAAGAAAGAGATGGAAGCGAATGAGAAAGAAGAAGGAAACGAGAGTAATTAAAAAGAAGACGGAGGAGAAGAAGAATAGATTTATTTAATTATTAAATTATATTTTAATTTATTTAAAAAAGAAAAACAGAATCCAAAATTTATTTAATTATGTTTTAATTTATTTGAAAGAGAAAAATAGAATCAAATTTTATTTTGTCCCATTATTTCTCATCTAAACTTTTATCCTAAATATTGTTTGAATGTATTTAATATTTGCTTAAATCAGGAGTTCATTTCAACCCAAAAATAATACCCAAACTAGAGGTTCAAACAGCTCAGCACAATAGCAGGCCAAAAGGTTCAAACAGTCCAGCACAGCAGCAGACCAAAAGGTTTAAACAGCCTAGCACAGTAGCAGACCAAAAGGTTCAAACAACCCAGCACAATAGCAGGCCAAAAGGTTCAAGTGGAAGATATTCAAATTAGTAATGATGGAGTGGAATATATTCAAATGAATACAACGACTATAAATTCAAATGAATACAACGGCTATAAATGGCTATAAGTTTCATATTATATACCAAAGCCTCTGATGTGAACAAGTGACAGTAACTACAAACAAGTTACAGAAACCAAAAAAATATTCTTTGATCTAAAATCACTCTCATTTATTCTCTGAATTTTTTTTTGATAAGTGTTCTTCAATTTTTGTTTACGTCCTTTCTCAGAAATTATACATTAAGTCGTATAGCTTTAAGCCTATCTTTCCTGTGTGAGGATTAAAGAAAAATCAGAGTCTCATTTTTATATCTATCTTTGAGAGATAATTCTTGTAGCTTTCCGTGAAAGCAAAAATACCTTCTTTTCAATCCTGTAAGAGTTAGTGTTTTTTGGACTTAGAAAGTTCGTGTAAAATCCGTGGAGGATTGCTCCATATGTGAAAAGGTTGCTAGCACCCTGTGAAGCTAAAAAATAATAGAAAATCTCAAGTGAAGCTTGAGGAGTGGACGTAGGCCAAGTTGAAATCGAACCACTATAAATTTGTTTGTCTCTCTCTCCTTTATCTATTTATTTTATTTAAATTGCTATAACTATATTTTATATTTTTATTGTGCTAAAATCATAAATTGACATAATTGTTAGAACACTTGTTTTAATTATTTTTATTTCATTAACTATATTTATCTATTGTGGTAGTCATAATTTTTATTAGGGTATTATTATTTTTATTAGTAAAAACCTAATTCACCCCCCCTCTTAAGTTGTCTTTTGGGTAACAAAGTACTTCATGAAGAATTTTTTTTTTAAATACAAAATTTTATTTATTTACTCTTTTTTTTTTTTTCTCTTTTTTCCCTTTAATAGATTATAATTTGACTTCCCTCATGTTTAAATTATGAATTCATGCACGAAAAATCTGATTGATGATGGAAAGTTTCATTTACTTATAATAAGAGTGGTGTTATTAGCACCGCAAAAATTAATTTGGACCCCCTTATTTCTTTGGACCCCTATTTATAATTTTTGAAACCCTAAAATTTTTTTGGACCCCCTAAATAATACTAAAATTATCATTAAACATTCTATCCAATTGAATGCACACCCCCACACACACACACAAAAAAAAAAAAAAAAAAAAAAAAAAAACCTCAGTTCCAAAAAAACCCTAACAAAACCTCATCATTTTCAAACCCATGAACAAGAAGATCAAGAAAAAGTGTAATTCTGTGACTCTGGTATGCTCTCTCTCTCTCTCTCTCTCTCTCTCTCTCTCACATCCGATTATAGCCAAAAAGATAGATCTCCGGTGTGTTTATCTGCCTCTCTCTCTCTCTCTCTCTCTCATGTTTACTGTTGCTATTTTGTGGTTGGTTACTTAGGAAGTTTTAAGAATTTTAACCATTCAAATTGTTAACAAATTTCCATGTTCGGATTTGCATTCCCGAACAAATCAATAATGTTTGGGCCTGTATTCTCGAACTTGGAAAAATGAAAACTTCTGAGAGGTTCGAATAATAAATGTTCGGTTATCGGTTCCCAAATAAATAAACAATGTTCAAGCCTGTGTTCCCAAATTTTGATCATATGTTCGGGAGTTCATTCCCGAAAAAATGACGAACAGATTTTAATATTTCTATCATTTTTTTTCAAGCAACTTACTTTTATAAGGTCAATCTCCTATGAGCTAGTAACAACATCAAAGTTTTGAACCTCTTCTAAGCTTTTATTGTTATACTCCTCTCATTTTATGGAGTTGTGGTTGTTAGAAAAACCTCCACTCATTGCCATTGCTGGAGATGTTTAGGTAATCAAATGGTCGCCACCGTTATAATCGGAATATTGTCGCCAAAGGATTTTTAAGGTTTTGAGGGTGGGTAAGTTTTGAAAGTGGGATTTAGGAAAAATGGATGAGTGGTGATGAGGTGTGTGCTTTCATAAACCCTAATTCAATATGTAGTTAGTGTGTGTGTTTAATTGTGAATGGGATGTCTCAAAATTAATAATGTCCTTTGTAGCAATTTTATTTGATGTTATTATTGTAATAAAAAAAAACTAAAAATTGGGAGGTCTAAAATAATTCATGAGGTGCTAATAGCAGACTCTATAATAATTATTACATGTAATGAACAATTTGTTGTGCATGAAAACATTAATTTTCTTGTCAATGTTGGTCGTTTATTTACTTAATAATTATTTGATATTTTTTGAAATTTTAGGGAACCTCATAAGCATGGAAAAATATGATTTCATAATTGTAAGTTTGACATTTAAATTGATAATTATAAATTCCCGCATTTATTTATTTATTTATACTTGTTTTTCTAGAAGATATGAGTGCTACTATTAGCACCTCATAAATTATTTTGAACCCCTCAATTTTTAACCTTTTTTTATTATAATAATAACCTCAAATAAAATTACTAAAAATGACATCATTAATTTTGGAACATCTCATCTCACGATTAAACCTACACATCTACTATATCATGAATTAGGGTTTATGAGAGCACCCACCTTCATCACCACCTATCCATCTTCCCTAAATCCTACCTTCAAAACCTACTCACCCTCAAAACCTTGAAAACCCTTTAGCGGCAATATTCCGACTGTAACAGTGACAACCATTTGACTACATACACTTCTCCGACAATGGCAATATTCCAGCGGTAATAGTGGCAATCCTTTGGCGGAATATAGGGCCGAACATTACTTATTTGTTCAGGATGGCGTTTTGGACCAAATAAGTAATGTTCAGGAATGCAGGTCTGAACATGGAAATTTTTTAATACATTGAAGGTCAAAATTGTAAACGGTTGCAGAAATTTTTATTTTTTCAAGTTTGGGAATATAGGCTTGAACATGGAAACTTTTTAACACATTGAACGGTCAAAATTGTTAACGCTTGCAGAAGTTTTTATTTTTTTCAAATTCGAGAATACAGGCCCGAACAAATAAGTAATGTTCCAAAATGCAGGTCCGAACTTGAAAATTTCTTAACACATTGAATGGTCAAAATTTTTAACACTTGCAGAAGTTATCGAAAGTAACCCAAATCCATTATTAGGTTCAAAAGTTATTCCTTCATCGCGTAACTTTGATAATATTACTGTGTAGTTCTCTGTTGAACTTACAATTTTATAATATCTACCAACAAACCAACCAACCAATTATTACAATTTTTTTTCCGGCAAGAAAAGAAATTATTACGAGAAAACTAAAAAACTATGTATGTATATATATATAGAGAGAGAGAGAGCATACCAACTGTGACAATGGTGGATGAGGTAGCAAAGACAGTAATCACATTGACTCTTCTTCTTCTTGGTGGGTTTTGTTAGAGTTTTTTGGAAGATGGGTTTTTTTGGGATGTGGAGGGTGTGCATTCAATGGGTGAAATGTTTTCACAAGGATAATTTTGATATTATTTGGGGGGGAAGAAATTTTGAGGGTTTCAAAATTTATAAGGGGGAGCCCAAAGAAATGGGAGGTCCAAAAGTAATGGAGAGTCCTAGAATGTTGGTTGTTTATTTACTTGATAATTATTTGATATTTTTTGAAATTTTAGGGAACCTCATAAGCATTGGAAAAATATGATTTCATAATTGTAAGTTTGACATTTAAATTGATAATTATAAATTCGCACATTTATTTATTTATTTATACTCGTTTTCCTAGAAGATATAGATTCAATAAACAACTAACATTCTAAGTATTTGTGTATGATCTTAGGAAATTACTTACATATGATCAGTGAACTCTAATAATACGATTATAATACTATTTTAATCAATCACAATCCAACGAATGGGTGTGTTTGTTTGGACGGACTGGATAAGAGGGAATTGTAATCCATCGAACTGTTAGTCCTGGGATATATTGTCCCTGGACTATTTGGTTGGATTGGATTTGTATTCTATGTTTGTTTAGTCATGGGATTAGAGGTCTGGATTGGACTATTCTATTGAATCCCATGTTTGTTTGAGATATTATGGAGAACGATAAATGTTCAAAAGACTATTTTGACCTTTTGAATTATTTACTAAATAATAAGAATATTAAATCTGAATTATAAATTTTATTTAATTTGTTTACTAGAACTTTTAAAATATTAAATAAATAGAATATTAATAAATATTACATAAATTTATTTTAATTTGTAATTGAGATTTTTAAATTTTATTTATACTTTATTAAGTATAATTAATACCATGAATGCACCAAATATAAAATTTTTTTGACTTCATGCCTAATTCTAGTAGATCAGGACAAGATAGCAATTGTGATAATAACATGACGAAGGTACTTAAAATT
Organism: Camellia lanceoleosa; assembly: GCA_025200525.1. NCBI lineage: Eukaryota > Viridiplantae > Streptophyta > Magnoliopsida > Ericales > Theaceae > Camellia > Camellia lanceoleosa. Next base: position 118,694,907 of record CM045772.1, read on the forward strand.
GTTATGTTTCAGAAAGCTGAAAACACAATTTTTTCAAGTGTTTAACTAAACATCTAGCTAGACTAGCATATCCAACAATGCCCCAACGTTCTTTTTATACAAAATGATAACCACTTTTTTTTGCAGAGGTAGACAAATATACCGTGTCACATTGAACATAAAAAATTGTCAGTAGCTGATGTTAAAGCTTTGGCAATATATTCAATTATTTGGCAATATAAACACCATAAAGGCAATATATACAATTTCAATTATTCAATTATTCAATTAGGTGGCACTATAAACACCATAAAGGCTGTGTTTCTCAACATGCATCCCAAAAGGAAACAAAGTTTAATTGAGAGGGGGGAAAAATAGAAAAAGAAAATAGCTAATAAGGACACTTCACAATTTCTATTATGATTCGAAGTCTAAAGCAAAGATACTATACAAAGCCAACCACAGAAACAATATATAAAAAGCATCCCAATTATAGTTAACAAAATACGGGTGCTTGTACACAAAAGAATCAATAATTAAGTCTATCAACAAGTTTATAATAGACTTAACAAAAAGCATTCCCTGCCATGCATATCAAATCATGGCTAAAAAGAAAATACTCCAATGAAATGCAACAAGTTTATTATGGAGCATGCCTACTTAGCAACCTCATCACCCACTTTAGCCTATCATCATATGTCAAGTTGAAGAACATGTCAAGCTTTTGGACATCGTGGGATATGATTTCACAAGCATCTAACCTTTCATCTACGGTAATTGGCAACTTCGTAAGTTCATCGTTTAGTGATATCCGTTTAGATGCAAGATCATGTGAATACCCCATTCTTTTTCCAATGAATTCTAGCTTATCATTGGTTGTTCCCAAGACATCCACCAACTTATCAGCAAACATGGTTAGCCCTTCAACTACTTCATCATTGGCTCTAGGTCTTTTCTTGTCTTTCTTTTTGGTAGAACTATCAGAAGGTCGTTGAGTTGCTGAGTTTGAATAGTCCATTGCTTCACTAGTCTGACTATTTAACCCCATTTGTTCCAGAAAAGTGTCATTATCTGTAAGACCATGCAACAACACATATTCCTTAGCATTCATAGCCTCAACTACATCAGCAGGGCCTTCAGCAAACTCTCCTGTAACTCGATCTTTGCCAAATATTTGAATCCATTCATCGAAATGTCGAAAAGTTTTGTTCCTCAGGTGTTTTGCATCGTTGTCCCTCTACAATGACCAACTAATCCCAATTAATGTCCTCAACATAAGGTTAAAATACATATGTGAAATAGTAAGTAAATAACTAAAAGGAGATAACTTTACCCGAACATATGTCTCCCATACACTATCATTCTCTACGTCAATTCTTTTTTCAGCATCATTCCATCCAAACCCACTAGTAGCAAGCATACCAGACACATAATTGTATTGTTTCTTCCATATTTTAATCTTTGATTCGATATGGGGAGAGCCACATAAATCTGTCTTGAGTAACAACTCCGCCATTTTATTCTCCAATTTCATAAGATAGCCTGCCTTGAAAGAATTGTCAACTTTCATTCCATCATTCACAATAAACAACAAGGTTGAAATTAGACAGTCCTCTTCACGTGGGCTCCATATTCGCCTTTGTTTTAATGAATCAACCTTGTCATGTTTTTTTTCTTACGAGAACTGAATACCTCATTATCCATGCTTACAGTAATAATTGAACATTTCATATGCATTACCATAAAATATAAATAACTCACAAACATATATATCATAATACCAACCATTGCAAATATAATTCAACATCCACAATGTCAATTATTTATAAACATACGTAACAATAATACATCACAAATTTAAATGGTTTAACAACAAAGCAAAGTAGAAACACAAAGCTATCTTTATCCCGCCCTTCCACTAGCCAACCAATCGTTGTACAATTGCATTGCAAATGTATCCCGCCACTCAGTCCACTTGTTAGATGTCTCAATAGTCTCAATAAAATCATCTCCTATTGGGGGTTAATTTTCTAAGGCATCCTCTAAGTCTGAATCATCCTCTAAAGGGTCAATTACCGTCTCTCATCAAATGAAGTTGTGTAATAAGCAACATGCTGTGATAATTCGATTTTGGATTCTAATGGGATAGTATGATGCATTGCGAAGTATAGCCCATCTCATTTTCAACATTCCAAAACACCTTTCTATGATATTCCAGGTTGATGCATGTTTCATGTTGAAATATTCTTGGTAATTATTTGGCATTGCTCCTTCTTTCCAAACAGACAAATGGTATCGCTGACCACGGTAAGGTGCTAAGAATCTTTTCCCATTCGTATACCCCGCATCCACTAGGTAATAGTAACCTGTGCGTGGAATGTTATGCATTAGATTAAATTTTTATTCATGAATGTGAGAAAAATTAAGTACTTTTGTATTACCATTTGGGATCCTTAAGTCATTAGGTCGATTGATTGCATCTCTCAAAGCCCTAGAGTCGGCCACTGACCCTTCTCACCCCGGCAACACATATATGAAATCCATGTCTTGGGAGCAAACTCCTAAAACATTAGTAGCAATCTCTCTTTTTCTTATCCTATACCTTGCTTGATGAACCATAGGTACACGAACTTTAATATAGGTACCATCGAGTGCTCTAAGACAATTCTAAACAAACCAATTCAATAGACATTATAATAGTTATGATTTTTCTTTTTGGTAAAAAAGATTTAATAAAAGAAATAAAAAAAAGTAATGCAGTGTTACCAAATTTTTACAAATCCATTACCTGGAAGTAATTCCACCTTGGATCGGTGCTTGCTTCAGTTATAGGATTTGGTGTGACGAGTAAATTGGCTTGTAGACGCAACACAGCCTTTAAGACATCATTGAAATATCAACTAACAGTCTCTCCAGACCTATAGAAATTGAACTTAACATTTCGTATTTTTAAGTGTTGTGCCAAGATGAAGAGGAAAAAGGCCACATTTTCTTCTAAAGTGACATATTTTGAATGCCCTAACCCACCTATTGTATGAACCATATTGCACAAGGTCATAAAAGCACGCCGATCCATATGGAGTTGTTTAACACATGTTATGTCATTTTCTCTCACTAAACAGTTAATATAGTCCGTTTGTTTTTGCAATTGATTGGGCCCTCTAATAAGGTTATGGCGATACTTAGATAAATACATTTTCAAGACAATCTTAATGACAACAAAAGCTACGGCGCATAAGGCATGTAGTTATTGTATTACAGCTTGCAACACTATGTATAATTCAAGTTCATCGTTATTCTCATCATCAAAATCATTGATATTCTGATCCATCTCTATATACAAGAAAATATTTAAAATTATAAATAAATTAAATAAAGGAGAAAACATAACGGCAAATCATAAACAATTTACTAAACAATTAATTACAATCAACAGATGTTTACAATCCACAAAAATAAAATAAAAAAATATGAACAATAGAACAATTAATTACACTCAACACATGTTTATAATCCACAAAAAAACTTGCTTCTTTTGTTGCATGTCTTACCATTGTCTTTTTCTTTTCTTTTTCTTATTTGAACAAAAAAAGGAAAAAAAGTGAAAATGAAAAATTAGAATGTGAAAATGAAACTTGTTTTTCAACATCCAAATCCGTGGACTAGTCTGTGTAGGTTCCAAAAAAAAAAAAAAAAAAACTGCTTGTTTCTTTTGCTGCATGTCTTACCATTGTGTTTTTTAGATTCTATCAAGCTTCATCTTAACTTTCCTTTTTCTTTTCTCTACTTTTGTCATATTCTATCAAATCTGCATCATTTAGATTTTAACTAATGTTTTGAAATATAACTATACAAAAAAAGGCACTCCCACTTATAAAATGTCAAGAGTACTAATGAATTCTTATTTAGGGATGTTGTTCAAATGTGGCAAAAAAACAGAGCATGGATTTTTCAAAACGGAGCATGGATTTTTCTTTGTATAAACAAAAAACAAAGCAAAAAAAAGATGAAAGGTTACAGATCTGAACTGAATGGATTTTTCTTTGTATACTTGCCATCTACCATAGATCCAAGGTAAAGATACATAAATCAATAAAACAGAGCACTCAACCAACAGAACATGGATTTTTTTTTTGTATACTTGCCATCTATTATAGATCCAAGGTAAAGATACATAAATCAATAAAATAGAGCACTCAACCAACACTGCCCACAGAACATCGCACTGAATATATTTAAAAAAAAAAGAAAAATTGAAAAAATAAATAATGAGAATGAGTTTCAAAATCACAAATGTAGAACTTGATAAAAATGAATGAAAATAAAAGATGTAGAATGAACTTGAGTTTCAAAATCAAAGATGTAAACTGAAAAAATCTGAAAAAAAATTATAATCAAAATAAAAAATAAATAGCAAAGAAAGAGATAAAGGTTACAGATCTGAACTGAATGAAGATGAAATGCTGATCGGAGAATAAATAGAAGATCAGAAATTAAATAAAATGAAGCTGCTGAAAATAAATAGAATGAAGCTCGGAAAATAAATAGCAAAAAATAAATAGAATGAGTTTCAAACCTGAATGAAGATCGGATGCAAAGGTTCAACAGATAGGAAATTAAAGATGAAATGAAGCTGCTAAGATGAAATGAAGCTGCTACAGTAAAATGAAGTTGCTGCGAAAGCAAAATGGGCAAAAGATAAAAGAAAGAGATAGGGTCAAAGATGTAATTCAATGGCTAATCTCATGGGATACATTGTTCCACGAATTCTGTCCCAACCCCCCCTGGGCGGATACAATAAGCCAACGAATATAGGACTAATAGTCCAGGGGGATTATTAGTTCGAAGCAAAAAATTAATACTAAACAACGGACTAATAGTCCGGATGGACTAATAGTCCAATCCCATGATGTTATCCTTCAAAACAAACAGGCTATTAGATGCCAAATGCAATTTATGATGTATTTTAGGTTTTTTGTTTTTGGGTGGCGATATTGTCACGTTACAATTTGATCATTGCCATAAAAATTAATTGAACTAACATTTTTACCTTTTTTTTTTCTCTCTAGCTCACTACTACAAAAATCATAAATAGATCATACTTTTTTTGTGTGATGTATATTATTTAATCACACTTTTTAAGTTTTGTCAAAGTGTGATCTTTGGGAGTGTGATTAAAAATGGGTCATTTTTAATCACACTTCTAGAGTGTGATTAAAAGATGATTCCATCACGCTTTTTGCGTGTGATAATAAATATTCCGTCACACTTTTCGCATGTGATAATAAATATTTAAATCACATCTTTTAAGTATGATTAATAACATTTAGATCACATTTTTTAATGTGATTAATAACTAATAAAACCCGTGATAATAAACACTTAGATTACATCTTTTAAGTGTGATTAATAACTAATAAAACCTGTGATAAAAAAAGGATTCGACATATTTAAAAAATAATCAATATTATTTTTGAACGCATATTTGAATAATGTAGTACACACTATGTACTATACTTTGAATCACAATCACATATTGAATGAAATAACGTCATATATTTCATAAATGAAAATTAAATGTTCAAAAATATATACAAAGAAATTAAATAAAAAAAAAATTAACTGTGCATACATATATTAAAAAATAAAAAAACTTGAAAAATTAAGTTCTTGAATTCTTTGTCCATATTTTACATCTCTTCAAAAAACTTTTGACTTGGAAAATGAAAATACAAATTAATTCAAAAATCGCTAGAAGCATATGAATAAATTAACTACCAATCACATCAATCCACAAGAAGTTTGTCATCGGCAATACACACCACCCAAGTAACATAGCTGCACAAAAATCAATCTTATAAATGGAGAATCTAAATTATGGCCATTTTGTATACCCTGTTGAGGTCTAGAGACCTTAGCCCGCATGGTCGCTATTTGCTGAATTTAAGCCATAGGAATTTCCAAGTACAGACAGCTTGGACAAGTTGATTATGAGTGATAAATTTATTTACCATGCGTTCTCAATGATTTTTCTTAACTCTCATTGTAGCTCCACAAACCCCCTAGCAATGAAAACACTACAAATAAGCTTTGATGGGGGACAAGACCAGTGCTTTAATGTTCTTGTCAATTGAAAATGCATAAAAAAGGGGACTTGAGTTAAGCTGCCAGCTTATTAAAATGGTTTAAAGTTTACTTTTGCCAAGAATACAGTACCTATAATATCATGCTAAGGTTTCATTGCTAGCAGAAATAATAGGTTCTACAAGTGAAGATGTGTAATCAAAACGTAACTAATCAAAAAAACTTCATTAGCACTAATAACTTAGCCCACTTGCATCGACAACTGCAGGCTACAAGCTACCCATTACATACAAAACAAAAGTAAACAACCTATCAAATTCCTCGAGGAATTCTGTATATCGGGGAATGTAACAATTTTGTTCTTTCTTTCTATAATTATATGGGAGAAAGAAACATACGGTGATAGATGATGAAAAGCTAACAATTGAAGGTGTCCTTTTCCATCCAGAGTTTGAGCATCAACGGCAATGAAATCCATATTTCCAATTGTAAATCAATAGTTCCTTGAACAAAATTCTTTCTCATAGCATTTAATAACCTATGCAAAGGTAAATAAAAGCTAATAAACTATGAAGGAATCATGGTGTAATTATATCGTAAAGACATACTAATGACTCTATCTTTCATATTTTTCTTTTTTTCTCGACTACAACTTCCAGCGTTCCCGTTTCCCTTCTCTCCTCATAGAGCCAAGATACTGTTATACCAATGTTCTATCGTGGGATTAAAAAAGCTTTCGGTCCTCTCGTGACCTCATTTGCCGATGATGGCTACGTATACCATTGCGTAGATTTCACCACCTAGTTGTACTTCTTCCATTTCAACACCTAGCATAGTCGATGTGACCAACAATTTGTCAACATAAACTATGATACTTTAATTGGTTTTGATCGCGCTTCAATGCCCTAACCTCATGCTCTTTAAGTCCCACAACACTCCATATATAGGTTTGAAGTTTCCATGTGGATCGTGCATGTTCATGGTAAAAGGCATGAGCCCAATGTCCAATCATTACGTTTGTGATTTTAATGATTAAACCTAAAGTCTCTAAGTAAGTTGGCTATAGTATTCAATAGAGGAGCATACCAATACCTAGAAGAAAATAGAGAAATAAAGAGGATAAACAAATAATAGACAGAGAAAGAAATGATATGAAGAGGGAGACAGGAAGCTAGAAACGTCTAATGACATTAATTTTCATAGCGATCAAAATATATCGTGATAGACGTTTGTTAAGGGCAATGACATGATTTTTCACCATAAAGTAAAGATTGATCAACCGTTAAGGAATTTTGAAATTCAAGATCATTGGCTTAGCTTGGATTGGAAAAAATAATGAGTTGGATAGTACAATTATAAGTCATGGAGATCATATCTATTATCCTTTCTAGAAAAGTATATCTATTTCCCTGTATAAAAGCGAGACATGTCTAATGACATTAATTTTCATAGCGATCAAAATATATCATAATAGACGTTTGTTAAGGGCAATGACATGATTTTTCACCATAAAGTAAAGATTGATCAACCGTTAAGGAATTATGAAATTCAAGATCATTGGCTTAGCTTGGATTGGAAAAAATAATTGGACAGTACAATTAAAGTCATGAGAAGATTATATCTATTATCCTTTCTAGGAAAGTATATCTATTTCCCCTTATAAAAGCGAGACATTTCACTGTTTTCTTCTCTTATTTGATCAAGCGAAAATTATGAAAAAATGTCCTTCCAAACTACTTTTATTTATTCTCATTTTGCTATTATTATATTGGTTTAAAGGTTTATCACTATGGTGGTGTTTGGGAACCTAGGTTCCAAATTTTTTTCTCATTTTTTTCACTAAAAGACAAACTTTTTACAAAACCAAAAAAAATACATCCAAACAAAATATCATATCCAACTCCATAATCATTTCACTTTTTCTCTCACAAACGTCACATCCAACCACATAAAAACCCAACTATCTTCCTAAACATCAAACTTTTTTTATCTAATAAAAACCTACAACTAAAAAAACCTACATAAAAACTCACTTCTCAAACACCATCAATATAACGGTGAAGATAAACAAAATTAAATTTTATTTACTATCTCATCTGTCATCATTATATTGGTTTAATGAGTTTGACCTAATATATAGTAATGACACATTACGTGATAAACAAAAAAGGACAATTATATTTTGTTTATTATCTCATTTGTCACCGTTACAGTAGTTTAATGAGTTTTACCACTACCAATATAGTGATGATAATCGGCATCATTGAGTCTAACTCCGAAAAAAATCATGGTGTATGCCACATTTTTCATGTAAGTGAGAATGGAAAATATTTAAAAAGTAAATCATTAGATATCTTATGAATCTATTAGAGAGACATGAGATATTCATTTAATTTTTTATGATTTTTATTGACTGGTGACACCATATAAGACGGTGTCAATGTTATGCTTAATATTTATTTCATATATGCAGGAATTGATACTTGATTTGCCTTTGTAGTTTTAAAATGATATTTCATAAGTAATCTTAACTTCATGTTATAAAATTATAACTTAAATAAATATATGCAATAATTTTAATTGAATTATTTATGTGTGTGTCCATGTATGCATTCATACAAATTTAATTTTAAAAGTACGTTTCGACCTATGAAATTTATGAGAATAATTTTAGCCCCAAAATGCCATAAGTACAAACTTAAATAAATATATGACAATTTTGTATGATGTTAAATTAGAACGTAGGAAAATAAACTCTTAGTTTGAAAATAAAAATAATGATTGAGGAATAATTAATAGGAAAATAAACTCTTAGTTTGAAAATAAAAATAATGATTGAGGAATAATTAATAACTTAAAATTATAGAGTGATTCTATAATATTAAATATATTTTATTTTATTTGTTCTACAATTATAGACATGTAAGCAATTGAAACTATATAACAATCATTTTAAAAAGTTACATACAAATTATGTTGTGACATATGTATACTTCTAAAGAAAAATGTTAGCGTATTATAACCTATTAGTATAATTAAGAATCAAAATGTTAAAATTTCAAAATAAAAATAAGTATTTTCATTTTGATGTATGGTTGGATTGAGAAATATGTGGCTCGCTTGATTGACATAAGATTCTTCAGTATTTTTGTTATTGTAAGAGCAATATATAAATAGAAACATAATTGGATAATAAATACATGTATAGAATCATTAAGTATAACTCCAACAAAGAAAACAATTAGTGATGATAGATGCGATCGACGGTAATATTAAAATTTAAAATATCGACAGCAATAATTGGATATCGAAAATGAGACACAAAAATACATATAATTATATTTATAACTTAATTATTAATGGTGACAATCAGCATCATCGAGCTAAATTTAAAATAAATAAAAATCATCGATGATGAATGTAATTAGCAACATCAATAGGTAATAATAATGAAAATGATGAAGTGATGATGGAGACGATAAGTTGAGACAATTAACATTAAGTTCATTTCAGATAAAATGAAAAAAAATTGGCAAGAATGAAAGCCATCAACGGTCATAAAAACAAAAATTATTGGTGATAATAGAGGCAATCCGGGCACGTATTATTATAAAAGAGATTGATAATGAGATCAAATGCAACTATCTCTTTATTTTGGTCTATTGGTTTCATTTTGATTTTTTTTTTTTCAAAATTTAAAACTATTTTGATGAAAAATAAGAAAGCTCATCAATTTCATAATTAATCTTTTTGGGTAAAAATAAATTTTAAAATTTTAAATATATCTTTTTAAAATTTATTTTTATCAATTTAATTTAAATTTTTTTTTAAATTTCAAAATAATCAACTACGAATTGCGAGTACTTTTTTGCATGACAATTCCATTTCTCATCAAGCGTTATGCAGGAGGGTCATTGCAACGAGTCTTCTAAGATTTGACGCAACGTGGACCTTCCATTAATAATAAGGTTGAGAAAACGAACGACCTTGATTCTCACACAAGTCTATGCAGCCAACAATTGTCACTCCTATGCATCATCTCACCAGTGGTCATGTTTTTCTGGAAAATTGATCAAGGCCTTGTTTGGAAAGAAAAGTCTTTAATAGAAAAGTTTTTAATTATTTTTCTTTTTTACATATTTTTTTTCCTATAAACAAAAATATTAGAGAATTCAAATCAATTATTAAACATTCTATATAATATTCACATGGTGATAAGTGCCATCCGGGCACATCAGCTGTTTTGTAGTTACCGGACACCCAGAAAAAGTCATCATCGTTCATGTCCTTGTCTGACGTGCCGGTCACTAATCGTTCCCTACCTGGCCTTATTTTCAGGTAATAGTTGAAGCCGTCTTTTGTTCGACCGAGCATGTATTGACACAGGATCTTGGCTAGGCCCAGATTTAAACCAAGCCGATGGTTCAACTCGGCCATGCCATTTATGATTCTGAAGGTGTTGGTGGATACTTGAGTGGAAGCTAGCCTGGTACATCTCAAGAATTCACACATGAGGGATTGCACCAGGAAGCGCAACCCTCTCTCGATCATGCTTAATATGGTGAAGGGGCAAGATTCTAATCTGCCCCATAGATTTATGCTCTCTTCACCGAGCTCCAAGTGTACGTCGACGGGGACACCGTACTCCTCGCAAAATGTGGCAAGGGCGCTCGGCGTGTCTACAAGGAAGCGGTAGTGCCCCATGAAGGACAGGTCTGTTCAGCTCGGCAAAATTGGTTTGATTAAATTTTGCACGGCGGCTGCTTGGTCTTTGAGAGCCCTTGTGTTGGTGTCTAGTCTCCTAGAACTCTGTAGTTAAAAGCCAAGTGTAAGTGATAGCGTGGTCGCGCAAATGAGCTTGACTTCAGCTCGGTCACTTTAGGCGTAACAGCACCTTGGCCTAATTGGATGAACTCAACAGCTTGGTCACTTGAAGCGGACCAGCTATTAGCCCGGTCGAGCAACCCAGCGCTTTCTTAACTCAGTTTTCACCTAAATTCTATAAACTAGGAACTTGCTCGGTTCACTTATGATTTTGGATTAAACGATGATTCGTAGCCCCGTCAATCCCAGATCCTCACGTGTTCATCACAGAAGATGATAAACAGTGTCGAGGGCAAAAGGGCAAAAATAGCTTTCTGTGATCACACCCTAGACTAACTTCATTCGAAGCCCTAAAACCTACTGTTATCATGCCCAAGACTCAACTATGGTAGTCACAGTTCAAGCACACAAGAAAAGCATGAATAATAGATGAAGAAGGTGAAGGGTTGTAGACTTACAGGTTAAGGCACGGATTGTGGTTCGAGTCCGTGATACGGGGCCCCAGCGACGGCGACGGAGCAGAATAGGCTTGCGGGAATGCTCTAATCTCAGTAGAGTGAGTGAGAGACGAAGGCTGGGTGTTATGGATCGCTGGATCGCTCGAGAAGAAGATGAACAGTGGGGAAAGAAACATGAAGGGGCGAGCGACATACATATAAAGGGATAAGAGGAGCCAAAAATTCGAATTCGAGGCGACGGCGTGTGACGACTAGGTTGGATGCACAAGGCCAATGAGTAGAGGACACGTGTTTGTGACAAGATCGGTGTTAGTATTGAAGAGACAAGCAGAAAAGTCAAAATATCAACCGAACAAGTAATGTAGCCGAGCAAGGGAGTTAGCACGGCGAATAAGTTGAAGATAACAATCGAGTAGATTAATTATCTCGGCTGGAGAAGGTAATCTCTGTCACGCTGGCGCTAATGGAATTAAGGGGCAATTAAAAGGGAGATTTCATAAATTGGCATTGGGCCGAGATAATGACCGAGCTAAGTTGGGCCAAGCAAGTTTGGGCCGAGCTGAGGTCAAGGCCTCGGTCTGATTTAGCCGGGGTAACATTAGACTGTCAGCCCTGTTAACTTTATTTGCTCGTTGAGTTAGACGGGTTAGGTCTTCCGCAGATCAGTCCGATCGAGCGGGTGCTAGGTCATAACTGAGGACGGCTAAGCCGCAGTGAGATTCTTTAATGAAACCGGACAATTAGCACGGTCGTGGTGTGACGATGTGGCGTCATGCTAGGCGTAGCTTAGTTTAGAGCATTGTACATCTCAGAAGTAACAAGGTCGTGGAGTGATGGAGTGGCGCCATGCTGTTCGTTCGCGCCAATGCCGTATTTGCGTTGACACGTGGGAAAATGGGAGATAAGAGCAAGTCCATGCGTCCAAAGGTAAATAGATGCAGAGGCGTGTACAGAAGGTATATAAACGGTGTTGCGTCCCCATACTTAGGTCGGGAACATCTTATGATCACAACTCACCTATCACTTTGCCTCATTTCTTTTCTCTTTTTCCTTGTGTGCTAACTTGATCGTCAAAGGGTTTTCTGGCAGTGCATCACCAGGTAGCTCACCATTATTGTGTTCTCAGGTCAATCGGAGTAAACCGTAACTTAGATACAAGGAGTACGGACAACGACGAATATTTGCTCTCCGTGCATGATAGACTCGTACTACTTACATGGTGTGAGCCTCTTATAGGATCCATGGTCTCACAAACATAATTATCTCTTTTGGCAACTAGAAAAAAAAAATATTTTATTGGTTTATTTACTTATTTAAGCCTCATTTGATAATTTCATGTTTTAGTTACTATAAGTTTTCATATCACTCTTTCTATTTTTCTGTACATTTCATAAAAAATCAAAAAGTTACTAAAATAATTTATTTCCAAACGAGACCTAAGCCTGTTTTAACAATTGGGTTAAAAGCCAAAAAAACTTGTTTTTTGAATTACATCATATCTCTACTTTTTTTTACACATTTTTTCAAAAATAGTTTTTAATGTACTTCTCAAAAATAAGGTCACATCCCCTCTCTATTTTTTTATTTTTTTTTGCATATTGAAAAAAAAAACCAAAAAAAAAACTAAAAAGTTAACTTTTTTTATTTTTTTTCCTTCTACTTTCCAAAATAGGCCATGTAAAATATGTGATAGTTTATTTTTGAGTCCTTAGCATTACTTTTTTGGGTAAATTATCAATTGGTCTTAATAGTTAGATTTAATTATCACCAAGTTTTATTGAAAATAAGTTCTAGTAAAATCGTCGCTAAAAATATTTTTTTTGTGACATTTTTTGCATATGTCGCTAAAAATTTACAATTAGTGACTTTTTATTACGATTTTTATAAATTGTCATTAAAACGTACAATTAGTAACCTTTTATGACGAATTTTTTAAACTGTTGCTGAAAATTGAAAATTAGTGATTTTTTTGTGACAATTTTTTTAAGTTGTCTATAAAACTCATAATAAGTGATTCTTTTGTGATAAAATTTTCAACATATCGTTGACAATTAATAATTACTGACTTTTTCTAATAGTGTTTGATTAAAATATAATTATCATAGGATCTATTAGACAATAAATTCATCTATTAAGACTTACACATAAGTCCCTTTACTTTTTGTAAAATATCAAAAAATTATTAAAAAAATCAATTCGCAAATGGGCAATAAATACATATATAATCACAAAAAACAATTCTGATCATATATAATTGAATCTATTATAAAATACACAAATTTATTCAAATTGTTTTACTTTTTTTATGTAATTGAATTTGTGGTAAGTTGTGTATTGTAAGTTTTAATTTTAATTTATTTATTTTATTAGTTTATTCCAAAAAAAAAAGTGAACTTTTGCCTAATTACAAAATTTAATTTTTTAAATATTTATTTATTTTGTTTTTTAAAAGTTATTTAAAACCTTAAAGATGTATGTACAAAAACAACTTTATTTATTTTTTGTCGTAATTATAGTTTTTGATGATATTATGAATATTTTTCACCCAAGGAAAAAAAACTATATGTCAAATTATTTAATCAAATAAATTTAATTTTTTCATATATTATTAAAAATTATACTAAAAAAATTTTCAACTAATTTTAATATTTTCATTAATTTAATAATCTAATTATAATTATAAATGTTAATTTATAAGTTATACTCAATAATGCCTTTATTTATAATTTTTGAAGAAAAACACTTCAATATAGGGCATTTATTCATAAATTATTCCTTGTCCAAATTATTTTCTTATATTCTCATAAGTCTTATAGTTGACATAGTTACCAAAATATCCCTAATAATAATAAAGTGAAGCGCTCATTAATATTCACATTGATAATGTGAATGTTTCATGATTTAAACATTCACACTATTAAGCCTTGTTTGGGAAGACTAAATAAGTGCACTTTTTGTTTTTTTTGACTAAAAAAGTGAGGTTGAAAATATGGATGTTTGGGTTAACTTTTTGACTTTTTATGAAAAAATGTGTAATAAAAAATTGTAAAAATTGGTTTTTAGAAGAAAATTTGAATTGGGAGTTGTGCAGCCGTAATTGTTGACTTTTGGTGAATAGTGTTAACTTTTTAACTTTTTGAGTAACTTTTTGGTTTTTTGGATTATTTGGGATATCCCAAACTTAGCCTTATTTATGACTCTTTTGGCAACCCAAAAAGAAGCCACATTTTTTTTCGATTTTTTTTTTGTATTTTTTTGAAAATTATGTCAAAATTTTTACTTTTTTTTTAATCTGTTTTGTCTAGACGAATCTAAAAGTATATTTTTTTTTGAAATTTTCAGAAAAAATTGAAAAAGCCAATATAAGCCAAAAGACATTGCTTAATTTTGTTTATTTTTGTCTTTTCTGAATTTGTTTTTGAAATTTTTTAACAAAATTATAAATTTCTGGATCATATTGTCAAGCTGAATTTAGAAACTTAAATTTTTTGAAAAATTTTAATTTTTTTTTTACTAAAGACGAAAATAAATAAATCTCAAAACAAACTAAGTTGCTAAAGGGTTAAAAAAATATTAGTAAGAGTAAAATTATTTATAAAATATTTTAAATATGATATTAGAATTTGATAGATCAAATATCTAAAATAATAGGACTTATAAAATTTAAAAATATTTTATAGACTTATTAAGATACAAAATTTTTATTTAAAAAATATAATTATTTTTTAAATTTTAATTTGAAAAAAAAGAGTACACACTCTTGGCGGTTAGGTTTGTCATAGCTCAAATTTACAAGCCCTATCTGGTAATTTCTCACCCTCACTGTTCTTTCCTATCTCACCTTTTTTTTTTTTTTTTTCTCACGTAATTTTAAAGAGCTGAAATTTCACTAAACCCCAATCCAACCGTCCATTCCATCTTGATCAACAGTTCTCGTACTCTCATCGTCAATAAAAGCCTATTTCGATATTTTCCCCAATATTATTACACACAAATATATATATAGAGAGAGAATAGATCTAAAATCATCCACAGATTCTCTCTCGTCTCTCTGCAAGTACTCGAAGCCCTCTTCTCTCTTTCCTCTCTCTCTGTCTCTCTGGTTCGAAATCAAAACTCTCTCCGAAGATCCCTAAATCAAATCAATCTTCGAATCCCGATTGATCGCTCAGCTTCTTCAATTTCGTTTGTATCGCAATTTCTTTAAATAAAGCTTTGATTTTTTTGATACATTTCTCATAAAAATCGTTTTCGTTGTTTTTCGTCTGTGTTTTTTGTGTTAATTTTTTTTTTTGGAAGTATTGTTGATGTTGTTGTCTTCTTTGTGTTCTTGCTGATGTGATAGGTGTTGATGGACTAAGTTGTGTATTTACGTGAATTTTGCAGAGAAAGTGAGGACTTTTTGAGGAAATTAGGGTTTAATAGGGATGAGGTTTGAAGGATGAACGATGCCTGTACTGCGTAGCGGAGTTCGCAGGGGTCGGGCAGCGAAGCAGCAGCCGAAATCGAACCCAACTGAAGGCGAAGCAGCGATTGCGACGAGGACTCGAAGGCGGCGAGCAGCGGCCAAGAACGATCAGGCGGTCAATGAGAACTTAGTTGCCGCGGCGGCACCGGCGGCGGAGGCGAGGGAGGTTGGTAACAACAGGGTTTTGGAAGAACCAGTCCGTGTCGGCGGCGATATCGGTGGTGGTGGGAGGGAGGAAGTAGGGGAGGCCCATGGATGATTTCGGTAGTGGTGGCGCTAAGAGCGCTGATAAGGCTCTTGGTGGCGAAGATGAAGGAAGCACTGCGCCGCTTCCTGAAAGGGTGAGACTCTTGATATGCATTCTTGTGTTTTTATTTATTTGTTTTGTTAGTTAATCAGTTGGTATTTTGTGTTGCATGAATTTGTTTCTTTGGTGAATGTAGAACTATAGCTTGGACAAAACAATAAAATAAAATAAATTAACTAATTTAAAAAAAAAAAAAAAAACAGAATTTCCTCTTTCACTGGCTTTTGATGTTGTCTTTCTATGCTATTTTGGAGATGGAATTATGATATTTTTTGGGTGTTACTAAATTACGCGAGACCGTATCATGGCGTGTGGGTCTGTGTGAGAGAGATTGGGCTGTGTTTTGTAAAAATTGTGATGGTAGATGAAAGTTTGCTCTGTGGAAGATGTTGCGTAGAAAGAGTTGCCATGATTTGCATGAGTATCTCTATTTTTGGAGTTTTGATGTGGGACGTTTGATTCTGTTTTTTTATTTTTATCGTTAAGACGGTCATTGATTACCTCATTTTTTGCTATCCTTGTATGTTACAGCTGTAGTTAGAAAGATTTGGTAAGATTGTGGAATTTCCAACAGGTGCCATTTGCTCGAGGAAATATATACTTTTGAGTGGCTTATCATTTGAGGGCTAGATATCATCCTTACTCACATTTGTGGAATCTTGGGAGTTGTATGTCCTTTAGAACAAACCATTACAGAATTAATGCACGGATTGTGAAGTTTGTTGATGGTGTAATTTCTTTCCTCTTTTTGACATTTGTTACCATGATGGTCGGGACACACACTTGGCTGCATTTCCTTTAATGTCATTTTTGGAATTTTGTCGTTTTCCAGTTTGTCTTAAATATGAGGGCAATGATTCTCGTTGTACCATTTAGAGGGTTTTTGATTGCCTCATTTTTGCTATCCTTGTATACTAGGAAGCACGGTCATTTTAAAACACGGGTGTCCATGTGTCGGACATGCCACATGGTGAGTCAAAATTTGGGAACACTTCACAGATAGTAAGACATGTCTCTAGACACCTTTGTCGGACGAGCCACACGCTGATTTGGGGTCAGCATAAAATATATGGAGACAAAAGGGAGGGAAAAAAAAGGGCCCACATTTATATTTGATGTTTTCTAAAACCCTATTCTAAATTAATATTCATATACATAGCAAAGAAAAATATTGAAAATATGGTTTTTTGTTCTATTTGCCGTGTCCGTATCCCCCCCCCCCCCCCCCAAAAAAAAAAAAATAAATAAATAAAATGCTATGTCCAGGGCTTGTGTCTGTGTCCATGGACTCTATTCTTTTTAGTTTGTATGTGTTGCAGCTGTAGTTAGAGAGGTTTAGTAAGATCATGGAATTTCCAACTTTGACATGCTGCGGAGACGTGTGTCTGTCGGACATGCCACATGGAGAGCCAAAATTAGTCATTATTTTTGTAGGACACATTGGGAGGACACCTTTGTAGATTTAAAAGCAAAGCTGATTTGGTGTCTAAGTAAAAATATATGGAAACAAAGTAGGGAAAAGTGAAAAAAAAATAAATAATAATACGACTACATATACGTTAATATCCTTTATAACTTTGTCCTCTAAATTAATATTCGTATACATAGTGAAATATTTTTTTTGGTTGTATTCTCACTGTGTCCGTATCCTTTTTCTTTGGTCAAAATCGTGGGCTATGTTTGGTTTGTATTTATGAAACAATTTAAAAAAATAATTTTCTAAAAGGAGTTTACAAAATTTTAAAATTTGTTTGGTTTTATGTTTTGAAAATAGTTTTGGAGTTTGGGATGATTTAATTTTTTTTTTTTTTTTGTAATTGAATAGATGGGTGGCAGAAAAAAAAGTGATTGATTGAGTGTAGAATGTGAGAGGAGAGAGGAAAGAAAAAAAAGCGATTGATTGATGTGTGTAGGTAGTAGAGAGAAAAGTGATCTTGGATTTTTTTTTTTTCCCTAAAATTTTCAACCAAACAAATTTTTGAATTTTTTTTTTCCTCAAAAATTCTCTCAAGATACAAACCAAACAAGGCTGTGGTGTCTTGTGTTCATACCTGTGTCTGTGTCCATGCAACAAAAGTGGCCTATCATTTGAGGGTTAGATACTATTCTTACTTGCATCTACAGAATTTTGGGAGTTGTATTGCCTTTGGAATGAACCATTACAAAATTAATTCAGATTGCAAAGTTCGTTGATGGGGTAACTTCTTTCCTGTTTTATGACATTTGTTACCATGATGGAATGGGCACGTACTTGGCTGTGTTTTCTCTAATATCATTTGAGGATTTTTGTCGTTTCCAGTTGCTTTTAATTATGAGGGAATATTTTATTAGACAAGATAAAACTAATTATTGATATAATGACAAAAATGAAATAATTGTATTACATCAAAACATCTGGCGGCTGTTGCGTTTATTTCAAGCAGTGGCGTTGTTTTGTTAGTAACTGTAAAGCATATTAAATATGTTTTGTCAGAATATGAGTTGTTGATCATATTGCATTTTTTGCTAGTTTGCTCTTGTTTTAGCAACATGTATTTACCAATTTGAAATCCCGCCATTTTATAATTACGATAATGTACATCTATGTAAGTAATGCTGAATTGTGAAACCTTGTAGTCCTATATTGCAACATGTGCAATATTGATACAAGCTCGTTTTGATTTTTGGTTATTCTGCATTTTGCTATGGGCACATGTGGCTGCCTATGTCAGTGGTGAGGGATTTTAGACTCCTAAAATTTTAAAACTCTGTAACCATTTTTAAGGGAAAAGATTTTTCCCTATCCTTTGTTGCACGGACACTTGAGAGAAGCCATGTCTATGATACTTCATCAACATTCTCCTTTTTTATTAGAACGTATTAGGTGATCCTTGGCTTCAACCTTTGGGATAGGACCCAACAAAACATATTGTTCTAGCTTGTTTCAACTGCCCAACCCAACACCTATTGTTCTAGCTGCTTCATGCTTCAAACTTTCTTTTGCCAAAGTCGAGGATTGCTAATAATGTTGACATTATTTTGTTTATCCTTTGTTGCATGGACACTTGAGAGAAGCCATGTCTTTGATACTTCATCAACATTCTCCTTTATTATTAGAACGTATTAGGTGATCCTTGGCTTCAACCTTTGGTATAGGACCCGACAAAACATGTTGTTCTAGCTTGTTTCAACCACCCAACCCAACACCTCTTGTTCTAGCTGCTTCATGCTTCTAACTTTCTTTTGCCGAAGTCGAGGATTGCTAATAATGTTAACATTATTTTGTTTGTTTTAATGATAATATATATACATATATATTGTGTATTTTATTTAAAACTGAACTTATTCAAATGCTTTTTGGATTCTAAAGTTATTTATTCACATGTAAACTAAACAAAGTACGTTTACATCTGCATATTCTTTACTTCTTGTTCTTGAATTATTGTTTCTTATCTTTGTATCCCTTCAATTTTCATTGATACTTAAAATGGATTTGGACCTGCACGTATGACATGGTAGTTGTGTGTTATGTGTGTTTTTGGACAAATTGTGGGAAGATACTTTGAAAGAGAAAGGATTCTCTCCAGTCCTAGAGGGGGGTGCTTTTGGGTGCCTATGAACCACAGGTCCTACTTTGGTGATCTAAGCCATTCATCTTGTAGGAGTAGGACTCTATTTGTAGATCATTCACGAAAAATTTCATATTGGTTTGATAATTGTAGCCACATAATTTCATCATATTTTTCGAATAATGAACAAGAAGTATGATTTTAAAAATAGCCATTTGTCTTTTTGAAAGATAAATATCATAAAATTATGTGGCTCCGATTATTGGATCAATTTGATTTCTGTTCATGGATATACAAGGGTTTTACAAGATGAATGGTTCAGATCACCGGATGAGACCCGTGGTGAACCCCAAGCAACACCTCCATAATCCTCTTCCCTTTAAAACGTATCTGATGTTTACTTCCTTTTCTCAGCTCTCCCAACCTCTGACACTATGTTATCTAGAACATGGATTGTTTCGGTATGTGGAACGGGAACGGAAACGGAAACGTGGTATGCCACATGTTCTAAAATGTGGTACGATAGGAGTAGACTTATATATATATATATATAATACACTTAAGAATTTAAGATACTCTTCTAATAATTTTTTTTTTATGTAGCAAATCATTTCTATGAAAATCATTACCCATTTTTTATGTTTTTGACTTGTCAAAACTTAACTCACTTTAGATTTTAGTTTATATATTTTATTTTTGTCTCCTAAGGTAACATTTAAGGAAATATATTGAAAAAAACTTTGGGATCGCTTCAGATCACTAAATTTACTATTTTGGAATGAAAGTGTATCATGTTTTGGAACGTGCGTACCAATACGTAATTCACTAGGGTATTAGTGTTTTCTGGTAACATAGCTCTGACACCTCCCACTTTCCGAATGGTAAATGGTTGTGATAGTTTGCTTACAACTTGGGATTTACTTTATATTATAAGGAGAAACGTAAATGTGGGTGCAAATGTTTTGTATGGTAGATAATCCTCTTGAAATGAATTAGTGGATTTCAAAACTGTTTGATGTTTGCACTCATTTAGCATTCTGCTAGGTGGATTTCAAAACTGCTACAAGGATTTTAATCCTTTTTCTCTTCACTACAGGTTCAGGTGGGTGGTTCCCCTGTGTACAGAATAGATAGAAAGCTTGGTAAGGGAGGCTTTGGACAAGTCTATGTAGGTCGCCGTGTTACTGGTGGTACCAGTGATAGATCTGGGCCTACAGCTGCAGAGGTATGTAGTGCGCACCTTTGCATTTTTCTGATAATCAAGTTTGACTACCTTGCTGGTGTCTGCTGCTCTGCTGTAGTAAAATAACAACACAGGTATGGCCTGTCTATTTTAGGTGGCTCTAAAATTTGAGCATCAAGTAGCAAAGGATGTAATTATGGACCGCCGTATGAGTGGCAAGTTTACAAGTGAGTATCATTATTTTCTTAGTTCTTTTATAATTCTGCATTCATAATATGCATTAATTGTTCTCTGCTTCTTTGTTATTTGCACAGCACTCTTGGTGGCAGTCATGGTGTACCTCGAGTACATTACAAAGGCCGACAAGGTGACTATTATGTCATGGTATGGTTTTGATACCTCATCTTGATGGTTCTTATTTTAATTCATGGTATTATTATCTTGCTGGTTTTGATTTTATGGAGTGCAGCACGATGTTTTCTCAGTCTTCCACTACGTGGTTTAGATTGGCTGTATAACAGAAGACATTTTTCTATGCAGGTTATGGATATGTTGGGACCAAGCTTGTGGGATGTTTGGAATAATAACTCTCATGCGTGCGTATAAAGTTTCAAATGTGTTTTATCTTTTAGTTTGTTCATTACTGTACTATTTCATGTTTCCATTCCTTGTCAAAATTTCAGGATGTCCATTGAAATGGTAGCATGCATTGCCATTGAAGCAATATCTATATTGGAGAAGATGCACTCTAGAGGGTGAGTTATAATTATTTTTTCCTTCTTTCGACAAAAATCTACCTTGTTGGATGGGTGATCAAATTCTTATCACTTGTCTGATATTTCAACCCTTCAAATGGCTTCCTTCTCATCGGCCCATAGTGTAACAAGTGAGCTTTTAGAATAGGTTTCCCCCCAACCCCACCTTTGGGCTAATATGTCTGATGTCCTTAAGGATGAAGGTTACCATTTGTAAAGCATTGGTATGTGATTGCATAATCTAAAGCTTTGATGTTTGAGAATTGTGGAAACCTTGAATATTCTTATGCAGTATTCTATTTTAGGATTCTGTGGGACATTGGATTAAAATAATTATCTTCGGAAGACTCATAAAAAAATGTCATCTGAAGATGCTTCTTTACCTTTTCATTGTTATCATACCGTTTGAATATGATAATTTATAGTTCAGGTGTGACTATGCCGTCTAGGAACTATGGATTATGTAATATTTAGTTCTATTCATCACTGTATGTGGCAGGTATGTGCATGGGGATGTAAAACCTGAGAACTTTTTGCTTGGTACTCCAGGAACTCCAGACGAGAAAAGACTATTTTTGGTTGATCTTGGATTAGGCAAGTCACATCATTCTTAGTACTGAACAATTACTTTATGACAGTGTTGAACTATATAATCATTTCTATAACCTTTTTGGCTAATAGCTACTAGATGGCGAGATGCTTCAACTGGTCTGCATGTTGAGTATGACCAAAGGCCTGATGTTTTCAGGTACAACTTCTTGTGATACATCATGGTTACTTAGCTTATAAAAAAAAAAAAAAAAACCAAATATTGCTGCTCCTTGGCTGACAATCGTTCTGTTTGGCAGGGGAACAGTGCGCTACGCTAGTGTGCATGCTCATTTAGGCAGAATTGGTAGCAGGAGAGATGATTTAGAATCTCTTGCTTACACTCTCATTTTTCTACTCCGTGGTCGTCTGCCCTGGCAAGGTTACCAGGTTAGTCAATAACCTCTACTGGTAAAGTTTATCTGTACTGTTTCTTTATGCAATTTTTTTGACATGATGCTTCATGTAGGGTGAGAATAAAAGCTTCCTTGTTTGCAAGAAGAAGATGGCAACATCTCCAGAGTCTCTGTGTTGCTTCTGTCCACAGCCTTTCAGACTATTTATTGAATATGTGGTGAACTTGAAGTTTGATGAGGAGCCCAACTATGCGAAATATATTTCACTCTTTGATGGAATAGTGGGTCCAAATCCAGATATCAGGCCAATTAACACCGATGGTGCTCAGAAGGTATTTGCATTGTTTTATCATATTCTCTGATGTCCTATTTTCATGCCAAAGTTACTATTTATTTATAAATCAATTGATTTCTTTTTCCCTCCATATTTGTGGAATATGCCTAACTTTTACATTCCTCTTTGAAGCTTATCTTTCAAGTTGGTCAGAAGAGAGGCCGGCTGACTTTGGATGATGAGGAAGAGGAACAACCCAAGAAAAAGGTTCGTTTGGGGATGCCTGCGACACAATGGATTAGTGTTTACAATGCTCGTCGACCTATGAAACAAAGGTATGTTTTTGTTTCAAGCCTTGTGCTGCTCGCTATCTTGGTTAACTGAAATTGATGCAGGCTAACTCGCAAAGTTCTACTATGTTAGTGTGATTATGTGGGTGTTTGGGAAGTGGGTTTTTTTGTAGGTTTTTTTAGTTGTAGGATATTATTGGAGAAATTTTTTTTTGTGTTTGGGAAGATAGTTGGGTTTTTTTGTGGTTGGATGTGATTTTTGTGAGAGAAAAAATGAAATAATTATGGGGTTTGGTGTGATATTTTGTTTGGATTTGTTTTTTTTGGTTTTGTAACCAATTTGTCTTTTAGTGAAAAAAAACAAAAAAAAAAAAAAGCCAAAAAAAATCCTTCCCAAACACCGCCTATTTTTGTTTTGTTTTTTTATGTTTATTTATTTATTTTTTTCAAACCATTTTTGGCATTCTGGCTATTATATAATTTTTCATGTACACTCTATTTTGGTGTGCTACTTTTATCTATTCCTCTTATCCTGTAGTCTCATCTGTTTTATCTGAATGTTTGGGAAAATAAGGATAATGTTGAAAATATGAGATTGCTTGTGTTGATATGTGGTTTTAGGTATCACTATAATGTGGCAGATGCAAGGCTGGTGCAGCACATCGAGAAAGGAAATGTAGATGGATTATATATCAGTAGCGTTGCTTCTTGTCAAAATTTGTGGGCGTTAATCATGGATGCAGGCACTGGTTTCACCGCACAAGTTTATGAACTTTCACCCTGTTTTCTGCACAAGGTGCATCTCATATTATCATTTTATCAAAATCATAATTTACCTTGCAATTTATTTTCCTAGCAAAATTTTCTGCTGACAATTTTATTTTATTTTTTATTTTTATTTTTATTTTTATTTTTATTTTTATTTTATTTTGTGTTTTGTGTGTCTTGGGATATTTTTTAAGGAATGGATAATGGAGCAATGGGAAAAGAACTACTATATCAGTGCAATAGCAGGAGCTACTAATGGGAGCTCTTTAGTAGTAATGTCAAAGGGTTAGTCTAAGATGTTTGATTAATTGATTTTTATTAGTTTTAATGAAATTTCACTCAACTAATCTCTATTAATTGAATTCAGGTACACAGTATTTGCAGCAGTCATACAAAGTTAGTGATTCATTTCCTTTCAAGTGGATAAACAAAAAGTGGAAGGAGGGTTTTTATGTTACTTCCATGGCCACCTCTGGAAACAGATGGGGAGTTGTTATGTCTCGTGGTGCAGGATTTTCAGATCAGGTTTTCTTGAATATTTCAATGTCCTAGTATTGATTTCTTATCTTTTTGACAAGCTATTCAACCCGTGCTAACTATGTTTATGATGTTTAGGTTGTTGAACTAGATTTTCTTTACCCTAGCGAGGGCATTCATAGGCGTTGGGATTTTGGATATCGTATTACCGCAACTGCCGCAACTTGGGACCAGGCTGCATTTGTTCTTAGCGTGCCGAGAAGAAAACCAGCAGATGAAACGCAGGAGACGCTCCGTACTTCTGCTTTTCCGAGCACACATGTCAAGGTGAATTATCTATCTATTCTATTATATAAAGCACACAGCTCAGAACATCTTTTGAAGCTGTCACTTTTCTGATTTTTTATTTTCAAGAATTCCCATAAAATTGTTTACTGCTAAAATGGTTTTTAAATTCAACTCATTCAGCTCATCTTCCTCATTCATCAAACTCATGAAAAGTTTAGATGTAAAATGCAAATGCATCAGGAGGGTACCTCCGCTAGTTACATATATGGGCCTATTTGGTGTAGGTTTTTTGCAACCTAAAAAGCTAATAATCAGAAAGCACATGCTAAAAGCATGTTTTCCTTGTTTCTCAGTAATCAATATTTTTCAGCTTATTTAAGCTATTTATGTCTTATAAACTATGTAAGTAGAAGGCTCACCAAGCACTGGCATATATTTGAAAAAAGAAAAAAAGTAGCGATTAAGTGCCTCCATAAGCTGCACCAAATAAGGTCCTTATGCAGTAGTTAGTTTCTCTTTTCTTATGGATTCTTCAATCAAAAATCCATGGAGTCTAAAATTTTGTTTTGTTCGGTCATTGCAGGAGAAGTGGGCGAAAAATCTTTATATTGCATCGGTTTGCTATGGTCGTACAGTGTCGTAAGCGGCTGTGAAATCTTTTGCTGGGATGATGCTCGATGCCCATTAAGGTTTATTCCTCTCTCAAGCTTTCCTTGACAAGAAGCCATCTGGTTTGGGAGCACAATCGATCTGGGTTTTCTGAAGTGGCATACCCAGGCAAGAGAAATTTTGATCAATCAAAATTTTAATTTTAATGTGTAGTCATAATAGTATGGAACCTCTTGTTGTCTGTTGGTTGTATGGATAATCTCTCTCAGTGATGTCCATTAACAACCACACCCTTCCCAAAAGGATGATGGATGTTTTTACTTGTTGCAGTTAATTGCGTATAGTTTTTTTCTTTTTTCCTTTTAATACAATAAGAATGAGAACTTGGTTTAAGACGTTATGCCCCATGTGAAGTAGTTTGATCTATTTTTCTTGCTTCCTGTCGGTTTAGAATTCATTACCTATGCTTCATTTCTCACATGGTATAGAATAGAATCTTGAGTGTGGTATATTTCATTACTTGTTTGATAGATTTTTTAATGGAAATGGTCAAATTTATGGGTTAAAATTGGGACTTAATTTTGTATGTAAACTGAATGGGTTCTCTATTCACTTAATTAAAATATGTTTAGTTAATAATTTATGGTATACATAAGTAAAATCTTGAGTATATCTGTATGTGTGTCAGTTTTTTTTGGGGTTTTCCAAAATACCCCAAGACGTAGATAAATGCTTGGGATCTAAATTGTTTTATGATTGTTAATCCTTTTTTTAAAAAAAATTTCACAGAGGTGGATGGGCTGATTGTAGTTGGGCTTGGACAATTACGAGATGACTCTTTTTTTTTTATTATGTTTTTTGTAATTATTTTAAAACTACCTAATTACAAGCTAATTATGCCCCTGTTTGGTAGAGTTGTGGGAAAGTGCTTATAACTTATGCCTAAACAGTTTATAGCTTATAACTATGAACATAAGTTGATTTTTAACTTATAAATTAAGCATCTCTTGTTCCACTCAAAGAATAAGTTGATTTCTGATTTCTAAAAAGTTATAAGTTATAAGTTATAAGTTAAACTAAACATATCAAAATAATTTAAATTAAGTTGAAAGTTAAAATAAGCAGCTTTTAAACTGCACTAAACAAGACTTAGGCCCTGTTTGGCACGGTTTATAATCAGCTTATTTCAGCTTTCAAATTTTAATTTAAGTTATAGCTTTTGGAAGTTTAAATCAAATTTATTCTTTGAGTGGGGCAGGAGATGTTTTAAGAATAAGTTAGAAATCAGCTTAAGCTGAAAGTTATAAGCTATAAGCTGTTTAGGCATAAACTATAAGCTGTTTCCCACAGCTCTATCAAACGGGGCTTTATAATGGATTCAATTTCATAAATCAGTAGATTAAATTTTACCTAAAAATGTGTGTAATTTTTTTCAGTAATTTTTTCAAAATTCAATGGGTCTGCACTAGGAGTGGGAATTTGTCACGTAAATCATTAATGTTGCTCGAATTGTACATGTAATTAGAGAGTTAGGGTTAATTATTTTTTATTCGAATCTGAATACAATACAATTAGCAAGTATGGATATTAAATGGGTCATGTTTGGGTTGAATATGTGAAATCTGAAATGGACATGTTTTATCTATGTAAAAATTTGTGTCAATATTGATTTACATGTAATTCAAATATAATTTGAATTTAGTAACTATAAGATCTTGAATAATTCATTCGTATCTATTAAATTAAAACTTAAATCTCTATATAATATATATATCTAATGAAGTGCAACCCTAAATTAATTATAAAGTGATTGTAAGCCATAAATTTTTTTTTTTATTCTTCTTGGCATACAAGTTATAACTTGCAATGGTGAGTAGCGTTATTGACAATTATAATAAATTTTGTTAATTTATTAATATTTTTTGTGTTATAATTTTTATTCACTTTGTTTGATTTAGTTAGTTTATTAATTTTTTTTTTTTTGCGTTATAGTTATTATTCACTCTGTTTGATTTAGTTTTTAAAATTTGTTCTTTGGAATTTTTTTACAAACTATAAATTAGTATGATAAAAATATAAATCAAAAAATTATTCACATCAAAAAATAAAAATTAATATAAAAATAGTGATAATTTTTTTATTTTTTTTTCAGCAACCTAGCTTTTATGTTTAATTAATTTTTTTCAAAAGAAAAACAGATTTTAAAAACCAAAACATTATATTTTTCAGATATTTTTTGCGCATCGTATTAAGTGTGTCGTGTTAAGGTTAATACAATTATAAATGGGTTAGGTCAGTATTAAGATAATTGACACATTTAGTTAAATGAGTTGTGTTAGTGTTGGATTATTTTAAACACAAACCTGATATGACACCGCATGCAAACGATACAATACGGCACGATTTGTACCCTTAGTCTGCACTATTGAGCCACAATTTTTTTGGAAAAATATGTGCTGAAAAATAGCCAACTGGACAACAATTTATCTCATCTTTCTTCTCTGTATTATTTAATTCACTCTCAAAAGCAATAAAATTTACTTTTAATGTCTTATTTTTCTGTGGTAATGTTTTCCACCATTAGTAAAGTACTACGTTGTATTTAGATCAAGAATTTGTAGTGAAAAAGTTTTATTATTATTTTTTTAAAAAAAAAAGGAAAAAAATGAATGAATTTTCAGTCCATACACACACATCCTCAATGGGACACTGTAAAATAAAGTTTGATTCTTAGTTTGGAATTATCGATTTCTTTGAACTGTGTATTATATTTTATGTTTAGATTGACTCAAGATTAGTAGGAATTTGCAAAATCTTATCAATTTTATAACTTAACCAATTAATTATGAACCCCTCCTAAATCTCGATTTTGTTACATGCCCCTTTTTGGAATTCAATAGTCTCTCCATGTGATGGATATCATGTGTACTAGTAGTTTGGATTTAAATTTTGTTAACCAATATTACAACAAATTAAAGTTTTAGATACAAAGATTTTGGGATAAAATTAATTTTTAGGAACGAAATATTTCAATGGTCAAAAGTGTTATTATTGTGTTTTTAATAATAAAATTGAATATTTAATAATGAATTTCTATCCTTTTGGGATGAAAATTTTCATGGCAATAGCATTATTAATGATATTTTTATAATTGTCACTAAAGATATTTTTTTTTTAAAAAAAAAAAAACTTCTTGGAACAGTTTTTTCATTGAAATTGGTCTCATAATATTTTTTGTAACAAAAATTTTCTTTTCTGGGACGAAAAAAATGTAATACCTAAAATCTTTAGATGCTATAGTACAAACATATAATTGTATATTTTATTAGATTATTAATCCAATCAAAAAGTCATATCTCCATTCAAGTATTGCCTTCTGAATTCAAGAGCGAAAAAAGTCCAATCACTACAAAAATCAAAACTGTTATGTGGTTTATAAGGTAGATAGCTTTCTTTTGCATCCCAACATCATCATTTATTGACTAGGAAATTGGGATGGTTGTTGTGTGAGGTGCAGTAGTCACTGTTATGTGGTTTATGGGGTTTATTTTGAGATCTATTTTAATGATGAGAAGCATATTTACAAAAAAAATTAAAGTGATCGGATATTGATAAACGTTATCTAATTGCATTTATATTTAAAAAATAATAATGATAAATGTAATATAAATTATGGTGTTCAAATTGTGTCATCTTGGGCTTAGTGCCTGAATTTCTTAATATTAGCCCAATTTATTTATTTATTTGTTTTTTTTTTTTTTTTGGTATCATACCATGTTATTTTGGGTTCATGTCTAGTTTATATTATGTTTACGCGTTATATCACAATATATATATATATATATATACATACTTAGTTAAAAATAAATGTATGAAAAAAAATTTTACGTAGTTAAATATAAATGTATAAAAACATTAAATTTTTTTTTCTTTCTCCCAGTAGTTAAATTTCATGTACTAATCTAGATCAAATTATTCATAAAAATATTTAATTTTAACTGAAATTCATTTATCTAATTTCAAACAATCAAACCCTATTTTTTATTTGTTTTTCTTTTTATTAAATTGAACCTTAAAAAAAGAAAGAAAAAGAAAGAACTCTTACTAAAAAAACTAGAAGAAGTTCTTTTATCATGTTTTCTTGACATTTTTAACATTAAAAACATTGAACTCTTACTCAAAAACAAGAAGGCGATGTTCTTTTATCAAGCTTTTGTGACCATTTCAACCTTAAAATATTGAAGGCAAGGGACGTACCCTTGAATTATAGGATAATACAAAGTCTCCCACCTTGACCAGATCACACTCTGAAGATTCTATTAGAATAGAACCCTCAAGCCAAGCAACCCCATTTTACATTAGCAAATCCTAATACTATTAGACAATGCTTGTTTGGGAAGATAATGTTGAAATTGGATTAATGATCTAATAAATATATAATTTTATATTTGGTTAAGAAAATTGAGATTTAGATCAATAGTTTATTTATATATGATGTTTCCGGGAGACTATTGAATTTCAATGGGAGATTAGGAAGATGTTAGACTAATTGATTAAATTACAAAATTGATAAGCTTTTATCAAACATGGAATATGATACACAATTCAAAAAAATTAATAATTTTGTTTGCCAATTGGTAAGAGATTAATTACAAATATGATAGTATTTACTTCAAATTAGATAAATTATAGTCTAACAACACATATTTACGAGCTCAACTCAATACAATCCTTGTAATGAGGGAAAAGTAATAAAATGTATCAAATTCCTCTCCATAGGATTTGTACTCAAAACCTCAAACCGCAACATGATACTACATAACCACTAAGCTAAAAGGTCCTGATTAAATGAATTGATAATTTCATTCTAACAATTTTTTAATTAAATGCTAATATTATCTAATCCAACCCATTCAAAACCTAAGATTATGATAAGATAGAGAATAAACAAAGAGCTAGCCTTCTAAGATTAAAAACAATATAATTTTTCAGAATATCACGTGACTATGTGTTTGTTCAATAACAAGAGGACTATCTAATTCTGATGAGTAAGGTATGTTTCATTAGACATGAGATTAAATTTATTCCCAAATCTCTCTCTGTCTATATCTCAAAACATCCACATTCATTACATGGTGTTTTGATATTACTGCAACTCGAGATTTTTTAATAATCTAATGGTTAGGGTTGTTTTGGCAACATGCATAAAAAGTTAAAAGCCAACGTTTAATTTATTTTCGGTCATATCATCTCTCACATGAAATAGTAAAAAAAGTTTAAAATGTCAAAAATTAATTTTTAACTATCTTTCTAAAACAATCCTATTGAAACAGAAGAACAGAGAAATTTGAGGGAAGAGAAACCTCGACAGTTAGATAACGGTGCTGACTGAGTGTTTTCAGTTCTGTTAGTTAGTAGTCACTGATTTAATAGTGTCAAATAGAACTGTGGTGGGCCAATTGGGCAGTGAAAAAGTCCAGCTATATTAACCAGCAAACTCGCTGGGCCACAAGAAGGGTTTGGACCAAGTCCTTTGTTTGTACCATTCGCTGTCAAAAGTTAGGTTCGTTAGGTATTGACATAAACTTTAGGGATTAATTAGATTTTACGAAAGGATCAAAATCGCTTCATTAACTCAAATTCTGAATCTCTAATATTCTAACGATTCCAAGGGATAGCCATATGGACCACTAGACTAACCCCTTTTTATTTGGCTCACTTTTCTATAATTTTAATTTGTATTAAGTTATATTAACTCAGTTGACTTTTTGTCTTTTTGAAATAAATATATAATTCGTTATAATTGTAGACTAATAAAATTTTATTCAAATTAATAGCAAGTGTGAAATACATGTTAGGACATAAGGGGATTTATGTACTTATTCCTAAATGTTAAGGGATAAAACTACACGTAGAGTAAAATAAATAAGGTTAAAATGAATTTTGTCTAAAATAATT
This sequence comes from Camellia lanceoleosa, assembly GCA_025200525.1. NCBI lineage: Eukaryota > Viridiplantae > Streptophyta > Magnoliopsida > Ericales > Theaceae > Camellia > Camellia lanceoleosa. Next base: position 118,726,121 of record CM045772.1, read on the forward strand.
GACGAAAATATCAGTGGTTTGCATAATGAGATTATTTATGTATAAGAGTGTTTTAGTCTTTTTGCTAATGCTGTTAATAGATCTGACGATGCACTTTGATTTACAAATTATAAGGGGTTATATACTTTATTTTAAATGACGAGATTATGCATACATAAACTAAATCAGAGGTAAAATGAAATTTGAATCATAAATTTAAATAGTAATTTGGAAAGAAAAAATGAAATAAATTTTCTTTTTCTTTTTTCATTTTCAAAAAATGACATGAATTTATCATGAATCTAACAATTTCTGCTGCTTTCGTTCTTGTAGTTGGATTGGCCACAAGACATGCTTCCATTGGATTTGGAAGTGATGAAAAAAAAAAAAGAAAAATTCATAAAATTACAAAGTCAAATATTTCGAATTGAAGTGATGAAAAAATCAAGATTCTAGAGATTAAAGTCAAAGAGGAAGTACTCTAGCAGCTTTTTTTTTTTTTTTTTTTGGTAATTACCTTGTCAAACCGTTTATTTTAATTTCTACTTACAATTTAAGTGGTAAAATTAATTTAAATAAGTTGAAATTTAATTATCAGCTGCTTTTGAATTTTACTTATAAATTATTATATTTTAATTTGCAATAAGTTACAACAAACAACTTCATAGTAAGAATTTATATCGAGAAGTACAACAAAAAATTTAAAAAGAAAAGTAAATAATAGATGAAATAGACATTTGATCATCCTCTTTATGGAGTTAAATCGATTTTTATACATATGATTTAGATTAAAAAAGAAACCGTTATTACAGGTATTTGAATTCATAAGCTAAAAATTATTTCGTTCATATATATGAAAAGTAGTGTGAATAAAATAGACTTTGACAACTAATTTAACTTATACAAACAGATCTCATTTTCGATGAATAAAACACACTCTAATGTAACTTCAACAAGCATATTTCATTAGATGGTAGGAAAAGTTCGTTTTCAAAAATTAAATGTATTAAAATTTGCTTTCAGTGCTTACATGAATCACTCATAGGAAGTAAGATTGGATAAAAGATTAGGGGTCTGAAAAAACCAACATGATGGGCCCTTTTGGGATTTGATGGTTCATGAATCATTGAAAAACAATCATTATATTTAGTTTTATTTTTCTGTATTCAATTTTTTAAAAATTGAGTTTTTTTATTTACGTTTTTTTTGTTTGTTTGTAGTGAATATTTTTAAAATTTTAAGCATTTTTTTAAATATTTTTTTAGATGCACCTTACTTAGATGTATTTAAAAAGTAAAATATTTGTAAAAAAATATTTTAAAAAATTAATAAATACACAAAAATATGAAAAATGTACTAATTTTTTGTATTTTTTTTTTGTATTTTTCGTATTTAGTGAATTTTTTAAAGATTTTTTTTTTTTTTTTTACAAAAATTATACTTTTCAAGTGTATTTATGTTAGATGTGTTTAAAAATTAAAAAAATTATTTAAAATATTTTAAAAAATCAGTAAAAATAAAAAATATGAAAGTATAATTTTTTAAAAAGTATTTTTAAAAAATTAGAAATTAACATAGTGAATATTATTTTTATTATTTAGATTTATTAGTTTGATAATTGGAGACCTCCCTTTCAGTTTGATAGGGCAAACATGTAGGCCCATATTGGAGTTAAATAATTTCAAATATTTTTTATTTTTATTTATTTTTATATGGCTTAGGATTGTGGTTGGTTTGGCAAAGGGATTGGGGCATGATATTTTTAAGGATTTGTTTGGAAAATAATTTTTTAAAGAAATAATTATTATTTTTCTTATCACACTTGAGTCATGCTATATATAGGCACGTTATTTTTTAAATAATTTTACATCATCAATTCATAATAGAAGTGGGTCTCACATTGTGCGATGCGGGGTTTACTTTCATTGTAAATTCATAGGATAAAATGATGTGAAAAAATTGTACATCTAGAATTTTATTCTATAATATTCATTAAATTTATCTTGATTATCAAACAGAATATTAATAATAAGGGTTTTTGTTGCTCCTCTGACACAACAAAAAGAGTTTCGAAATATTTTTCAACAATTATAAAATCTTTTTTTTAACACTTTTTGACTTATTTATAAGACATGTACCACCAACCCCTAATCAAAATAATTGTTAGCATTTGCATAACAACTAGAATGGTTAAATCTAAAGCCAGTGGATTAGTAGTAGTTAACTACTTCTATTCATTAGCCATCCCTCTTTGAAAATGATTTATTACTACTCAACACAACAACCTGATTTTGAAAGCCCCCTTTGTGTTTTCAAAATTTTGGACCTTCTTTGAAGACTTTTCTTGTTAGATGGAAAATCCAAACATAGCCCCAGTAATCTGACTCCAAGTCAGCTTTGTGGAGTTCTACATATTCACTCCACACAATCCTTATATATTATTATTGTGTAATTACTATTAATTATGATTAGACAAATTGACATCCAAACATGTCACCCAAATTATGAGTAAATATTACATGAAAATATTGTGAAATACTTAAAAAATATTGTGAAATACTTAAAATAATTTTATTCTCTCTCTCTTTTCTTTTTTCTTTTTTTTTTTTGTGTGTGTGTTATCTATATTTTTTTTGCCACATCAGCAATCATAGTTTCTTACACTATGAATATTGAAAAATGTCCCGAACTCCCACTGGGGTCACCCCCAGGATCCCTAGTCCACTGTGATTGGCCAGATTTTTTTTTTTCCTTCCAATCACCAACCCCCACGTGTGTGTGGGGTGGTGAAGGTGGGGAAAGAGTGGGGTCTCAATCAATTTTAATAAATATTATGACTGCTATTGTAAATAAAAGAAAATAAACTTATTAAATATCTTATAATATTTGAAATATCATGTATAAGTCACATAAATTCTTGACGAAAAATTTATATTATTTAGTTATAGAATAAAGTAAGGAATAGTTGAAAAGATAAAAAGTAATTTGCCTTATCTTCGTACCAATCTTATTTGGTAGGATCAAATTTCAAACATCCTGCCATTCATTCATATTCTAGTTTTAATAGATGTCATAAGCCATTTAATGAGTTTGGTGAGCAATTATTCACTATTACATACACAGTCGTGCCATAAATAAATTCAAGTTACTTATTTATGTAAGATTTGTTGTGAAAAATAGTTGATTTCTTATAAGTAAATCAATTAATGAAAATAAAAATTAATGAAGAAAAATTAAATTAATAACGATATAAGAATTTTTACGTAGTTTCCTTAATATGAAATACGTATATAGGATCGAAATCTGATTTCACTATCAACTCAAAGTTTTCAAATAATTACAAACGAGACACGAATGGTCTCACAAACTACATTTAGGTAAAGGGTCTTGTTATGGTGTGCAACTTACACCTTACACCTTACACTTACACCTTATACTTAAAATTATACCTTATACTTACACCTTTTTTGAGGTTGCATATGGTGTGCAACCCACTTACACCTTACACCTTACACTTACATCTTATACTTACACTTACACCTTACACTTACACCTTACACTTACACCTTTTGTGAGGTTGCATATAGTGTGCAACCGTAAGTGGGTTGCACACTTAAGAAAAGTCCTTAGGTAAATTCTAAATAATCACAAAATAATCAAGAGGAAAGACCTCACAAAAATAGATGAATAAATTATCTTTGAAACAAATTATAAAAAACTTAAAATAACGAACTAAATCAGCTTCAAATTGAGGACAGACTTCGAATCTTTGTAAGTGACAACAAAGTGGAACACTACAAAGCAAAACACACGCACAACAGTACCACAGTAATAACCAAATTCATTGAATTAATTTTCAAACACGCCACCGAAAAGATCAATTAGCTGCTGCAGTATCTTTGGAAAAACAAAAACAATACCTATAAATATTGTTGATTCTTGGATTTTTTTTTATCAAAATCCTAATTGTTACCAAACATATTATTAAATATCTATTAGCCTTCCAAAAGTCAAATATAATATATAAAATATATTATAACTGTACGAGCACGAAATATTCTTCTCGTATAATCCTGTTGATCAAGTTTGTACTTCTCCAAACATCGTCGCTTTGCTGCTTGAAAACACAAATGTGAGCTAGCCGGCGGGTGTGTGCCGGAAACCCCTCCGATGCCTAAGTCAACAAATAGACAATAGACAAAAAGCTCTATGTATTCTAGAGAAAGAATTGGGATACCTGTACATAGGTCTGGTCATGAGCTTTTATAGACTTTACTTGGCACAATCCTAGTAGGATTCCAACTCTTCTTATAAGAGTCTTTCTAGGAATCACACACCCTACTCACTACTAACCAAGTGAGATGGTTTGCATAATTCCAGTAGGACTTTACTCTCCTTAGCAGAGTCCTCCTAGGAGTCACACTCCTACTTACTACCAACCAAGTGAGATAGTTTTGCACAATCTTAGTAGGACTCTACTCTTTTTAGCAAAATCCTCCTAGGAGTCTCAAGCCCAAGGATAATGATTATCCCTAAAACACCCTCATCACTGCAAACCAAGTGAGATGGTTGAACCTTTACCTCGGCTGACATTGCGATCAACCGTGCTCACCCAGCTCGGTGATACTTTAAGCACCATTGTTAGTCTTGACTCTAAGATGACGCCCTGCAGAGCTATCCTTTAGCTCGGTTCTCCCTCTACTGATACCTCGGTCTAGGATAGCTAGGTCAGGTCACTGGTAGCTCATCTCTGACCGACCCGATGTTTAGATGATCAAGGACTGTGCTACATAAATAATTACCTTGGCCCATAGTTCGGCCCAAACCCGAAATATGAGATGTTTTCTTGGCCTAGGACCGAACTACACCAGCCCTTATCTCGGCCCATTACGCGGCCCAATTCCCAAAGAAGACTCTTCCTAGCTCGGCGCAATTTGTTTACTAATTACTCTCTTAATTGCCCCTTAATTCTATCTGCGTAGCATAATTGGGATTATTTTTTCTCCAGCCGAGCTGAGAACGCCCCACTCTACTGAGCTAAAAAGTTGTTCGGTTTCATAGCTCGTTCGGCCCCAACGAGCCTTGTCAGTTGCTTAACATGTTCTTTCACTAATCTAGCACGACGTTATTCCCAAGATACGTGGCGTGCCTCCATTATCCTCGTTCTCTTGTTACAATCGTCATGTACCTTCAAAATTTTGAACAGCCCTGTCTTTTTTCCTTCAATATTTATATTCTTCGAGTTCGCAATCATATGAGAAGGCGTTCTTTTAGTGTACCTTTTGTAATCATCTTCTAATTAATGAAAAATTTCGATCTCTTTGCTCGGTTACTGTGTTTCTTTTTCAATGTTTTGTATCATTCCGACCGCATGCCTAGCCAAACTAATTAGCTTGGCCTTACCTGATCCTGCCAACTTTCTTTGGCCGAGATACGTATCTCGGCTGAAGAATCCAAAAAACTTGTTGGTCAAACCTGCTAACTTACTTTGGCCGAGGTAATTGTCATCCCGGCCAAAGAGTGCAAAAGTTTTGTTTTTCATACCTGCCAACTTCCTGTAGCCTAGATCCTTATCTTGGCTTAGGAGAGCTAAATGTTGGTTATTCCTGCCAACCTTCTTCAGCCTAGATCCTTATCTTGGTTGAAGAGAGCTAAATGTTAGTCATACCTGCCAACTTCCTGCAGCCTAGATCCTTATCTTGGCTTAGGAGAGCTGCCAACCTTCTTCAGTCTAGATCCTTATCTCGGTTGAAGAGAGCTAAATGTTGGTCATACCTGCCAACTTCCTACAGCCTAGATCCTTATCTTGGTTTAGAAATGAAAAAAGTGTTGGTCAAACTGGCCAACCTTTTTTGTTGCCCCCCAGTTGGGCAAAGACTTATTTAGAAAGAGTTGGTCAAACCTGCCAACTCACTTTGTCCCTAGTTGGGCAAAGACTTTTACGCGGTCAGTCCTACTTGTCAACCGTGTTAATTCTCGCCAAAGGCTTTTTGTTTGGTATCACTGTTGCGCCGGACTCTGTCTTGGTGCGCGCCCCATCTTCTTCTACCTGGATGTGTTGGTGCACTCTCTCCATTAGGGCTTCCATAGTAAGGGGCAGCGTCATTGTCATTGAATCCCTCAACTTATTGCCAGTCGGTAAACCTCGTTTGTACTATGCGATAGCTTGGTTTGTAGGGCAATCTCCAATCTGATTAAAAGTCTCTCAATACCGGTTATTATAAGACCTCAATGTTTCTTTCTCGCCCATGTCTATGGAGAGAAGCTGGTCAATCTCCACTGGTGTCTTGGTGTTCGTTTTGAATCTGGTCACAAATGCCTCCACTAGTTGCGCCCATGAAGCTATGCTACCTTCTGAAAACCTTTCAAACCACGTTAAACCCAAGTCACCAAGGCTGGAAGGAAACAAGATATACATTAGAGCCTCATTTCGCCAATACACGACCATAACCTGGTAAAAGTGGCTCAAGTGTATGTAGGGGTCCGACTTCCTCTCATAAGTAGTGAATTTGGGCTGGTGGAAGCCTGAGGGTAATAGTGTGTTCTCTATTGTTGGAATGAATGGTGAGCTTTACAACCTTGCTAACGCTTTGTCTGCTGGTTCATAGGCAAGGCGTGGCTTTGGAATTCTAACCTCGACACTCCCATGTGTTCTAGGAGTCAATCGTTGTAGTGCGGGGACTCTGTAGGGGTCGCGAGCCTGAGTGTCTTATCTCCTTCGAGCCCTTTCAGTCCTCATTCTCTCAGGCCTGGAGTAACGTGTCCTGGAAGTCTTTGATTGTGTATCGCCCGACTTGAGGTTTCTACTTTCAGTTTGTGATGGTGTGACTTATCTGTTACGATCATCTAAGTGCCAAGAGTGTGTGTTGCCTTTGCGCTCTTTTTTTGCCTTTGCGCCCCTCTTTTGCTGTCACCCCTTTGCCTTTTATCTGGCTCTTCATAGACTTTATGTCAGCCATCATTCTTCTTATTACTTCGTCTTGCTTCCTTACGCGATCTTCGAGAACCTGAGGATCCATCTTTCGCTTCTGTCTATCAGGGCTTTGAGAGCGGTGTGGACTTGAGCCCCGTCTTTCTCTCGCTTCTCTCCGTGGATTCCTTCGCTGGGGATCTAATTCCGCCATGGGTGGGATAGAAGATAAACCTTCGCACCTCCTACCCCCTTCTGGGGTTTGCCCATCTATAGCAGATTGTGGTAAGTCTTCGTTATGCGCCATTGATTTCAAGTAAAGAGGAAAACTTGATCAAAAGATTTTGTTCTTTGTGTTTTCCCACAGACGGCGCCAATTGTACGAGCACGAAATATTCTTCTTGCATAATCCTATTGATCAAGTTTGCGCTCCTCTAAACGTCATCGCTTTGCTGCCTGAAAACACAAACGTAAGCTAGCCAGCAAGTGTGCGCCGGAAACCCTTCCGATGCCTAAGTCAACAAATAGACAATAGACAAAAAGCTCTATGTATTCTAGAGAAAGAATTGGGATACCTGTACATAGGTCTGGTCATGAGCTTTTATAGACTTTACTTGACACAATCCTAGTAGGATTCCAACTCTCCTTATAAGAGTCCTTCTAGGAATCACACACCCTATTCACTACCAACCAAGTGAGATGGTTTGCACAATCCTAGTAGGACTTTACTCTCCTTAGCAGAGTCCTCCTAGGAGTCACACTCCTACTTACTACCAACCAAGTGAGATGGTTTTGCACAATCTTAGTAGGACTCTACTCTCCTTAGCAGAGTCCTCCTAGGAGTCTCAAGCCCAAGGATAATGATTATCCCTAAAACACCATCATCACTGCAAGCCAAGTGAGATGGCTGAACCCTTACCTCGGTTGACATTGCGGTCAACCGTGCTCACATAGCTCGGTGATACTTTAAGCACAACTATCAGTCTTGACTCTGAGATGACGCCCTGCAGAGCTATCCTATAGCTCGATTCTCTCTCCACTAATACCTCAGTCTAGGATAGCTAGGTCAGGTCATTGGTAGCCCATCTCTGACCGATCCGATGTTTAGATGATCAAGGACTATGCTACATAAATAATTACCTCGGCCTAGAGTTCGGCCCAAACCCGAAATATGAGATGTCTTCTTGGCCTAGGACCGTGTTACACCAGCCCTTATCTCGGCCCATTACGCGGCCCAATTCCCAAAGAAGACTCTTCCTAGCTCAGCCCAATTTGTTTACAAATTACCCTCTCAATAACCAATACAAAAAATTAAATATTTTTAATAAACCAATTGGGTCCTATACTCTACTAAGGAGATATACCTAACAATTCTCCATCTACCGACTTAGGTGGAGACATCAACCATACCCGCTATAGTTCGACACTTCAAATGTTTGTCCCTCGATAAAGTCTTAGTCAATACATCCGAAACGTTATCATCCGTGTGAACTTTTTCGAGTTGTAACAATTTCGAATCTAACACATTACAAATTCAATGGTATCTCATATCAATGCATTTCGATCTCGAATGAAAAACGAAATTTTTATTCAAATGAATAGTACTTTGACTATCACAATAAAATACATACCTTTCTTCCTTCAATCCAACTCTTATAAAAATTTCTTCAACTATAACTCTTCTTTGCAAGCTTTCGTAATGACAATAAATTCAGTTTCGATAGTTGAGAGAGCTACACATTTTTGTAATTTAGATTGCCATACCACAGCTCTCCCTACAAACGTCATCAAATATCCCAAAGTAAATTTCCTAGAATCAACATCATCGGCCATGTCAGAATCCGTACACCCATCAAGCATCGGTTTACTATTCCCGAAACACAAACACACGTTCAAAGTCCCTCGAAGATATCTTAGAATCTATTTCACCGCTGTCCAATGTTCTTTACCCCAATTAGAGAGAAACCGACTCACCACACCAACGACATGAGCAATATCCGGCCTTGTACAAATCATGGTGTATATCAAAGAACCAACCACTAAAGGATAAAGAATTTTCAGCATCTTTTCCTTGTTTTTCTCACTTGTAAGACATTGATTTGAACTAAGCTTGAGGTGACTCACAAGTGGACAATCAACTAGCTTTGCTTTATCTATGTTGAACCTCTTAAGAACTTTTTCAATGTAGCTTTGTTGAGATAACCAAATCAGCCATTTTTTGCGATAACGAACAATTTTCGTACCAAGTATTTGCTTTGCCGGCACCAAATCTTTCATAGCAAAAGACTTGCTCAACTCTAACTTCAACATGTTAATCATGATAGAATCTTGACCCACAATTAAAATGTCATCAACATAAAGCAAAAGAATAATAAATTTGTTATCCGAATTTTTTTTCACAAACACATAATGGTTCGAAGTGGTTTTAGAAAAACGATTATTCATCATGAAAGAGTCAAATTTTTTGTACCATTGTCGCAGGGCTTGCTTGAGGCTATTCAAACTTTTCTTCAATTTGAAAACAAATTTCTCTTTCCCTTTTTTTCACAAAACCCTCTAGTTGTTCCATGTAAATTTCTTCTTTAAGATCACTATAAAGAAATGTGGTCTTCACATTAAGTTGCTCAACTTCAAGGTTCATACTTGCGGCCATGCCAAATATAACTCGAATAGAAGATATCTGCACAACCGACAAGAAAATTTCATCAAAGTCAACACTTTTCTTTTGCCTAAAGCCTTTCACAATAAGACATGCCTTGCATCTTAGATTCTTGTCATCATTCTTCAATTTGAAAACCCACTTATTTTTCAGAATTTTCATCTCCTTAGGCAACTTTACCAAATCATAAGTGTGATTTTCAAGTAAGAAATTCATTTCCTCTTCCATGGTTTTTTTCCAATTATCTTTCTTTGCATGTTCAATTGCTTCTTGGTAGCTCTCAGGCTCCCCTTGATCGGATATCAACACAAACTCATTCGGAGGATACTTTTTAGAAGGTTGCCAGTCCCTTGTAGATTTTTTCAACTCAAGTTGTGGTCATGGTTCTTGAGTTGGATTCTCTTTCTCAATTTCGGGCTCAACTTCATTAGGATTAGCATTATTCTCCATATCTTCAATAAGTGGCTGCACATCTCCCTCATTTTCATCATCCACCAAAAACGAAGGAGATGGATCAATGCCAATGAGATCACTAGTTTTTGGCTCTGGTTGATCACATTTGCCAAAATCTTCAATTATTTGGTTTTCAAGAAACACAACATCATGACTTCAAATAACTTTCTTGTTGACCGAATCCCATAATCTATAACCAAATTCAACACGCCCATAGCCAAGAAAAATGTATTGTTTTGACTTGTTATTAAGCTTGAAGCTCCCATCCTTTGGAATGTGAACAAAGGTTTGGCAACCAAACACTCTCAAGTGCTCACAAGACACATCTTTGCTGGTCCAAACTTTTTTAGGAACATCACCATTCAAAGGATAGGAAGAAGAAAAATTGATCATGTTAACCACTATGCTTATTGCCTGACCCCAAAAGACTCTTGGCAAATTACCATGTGAAAGCAGACATGTTGTTCTTTCCACAATTGTGCAGTTCATCCTCTCAACAACACTATTTTGTTGAGGAGTCTTTTTAATTGTCTTTTGATATCGAATACCTTGGTTGCGACAATATTTATCAAATGACCCAATGTATTCCCCATCATTGTCTGTTCGGATGCCTTTTAATTTCTGCCTTGTTTTTCTTTCAATCATGGCCTGAAAATATTTAAATACATCTAAAACTTGATCTTTAGCTTTTATTGCAAAAGCCCAAGCTGTCCTTGAATAATCATTATTGAAAGTAACAAAATAAAGTCCACCACTATGTGTTCTAACTTTCAAAGGACCACAAACATTCGAATGAATCAACTCAAAAACAGTTTCTTTTCTAGAAGAAATATTTTTATGAAAAGATATTTTATGTTGTTTACCCGCCAAGAAATGAATACAAATTTTAAGATGCGTACATTTCAAACTGGGTAGAAGTTTTTTTTTGAACAAAACTTGCAATCCATTTTCACTCATGTGCCCAAGTTGGTTGTGACACAATTCGGTGGAAGTATCATCCTTAAGTGTATTGACAACACCTTTACAATTTTTTTCTTATATCGAATAAAGTGTACGAATCTTTTACACTTGGCCATCACCAAAGAACCCTTTGTGAGCTTCCATTTTCCATCACCAAATTTGTTGTTATAGCCTTTGTCATCTAGCTTTCCAGTAGAGATCAAATTGAGGTGAATGTCGGGAACATGTCTCACATCTTTAAGCAACAACTTGTAGCCCAAATTTGTCTCCAAGCAAACATCACCCATGCCAACAATCTTGGACAAACCTTCATTACCTATTCAAACACAACCATAATCTCCTTTAGTGTAGGTAGTGAAGAAATCAACTTGAGAAGTCACATGAAAAGAAGCATCAGAATCAATCATCCAATTGTTCTCTTGGCCCACAAAATTGACATAATCATCTTCACAAACAACCATGAGATCACCATCGGTAATAATCGCCGTTGTGTCTTCTTGCTTATTATCTACACTCTTGTCACATCTTTTCTCATTGTTCTTGAGCTTTCTCCATTCCCACTTCATGTGCCCTTTCTCATGGCAATAATGACACTCAATGTTTATCTTTGAAAAATAACCATTTATTGATTTGTCATGGCTTTGATCACGATCGTAAGGAGTTTTAGTCCTCCCCCTTGTTTTGCTTTGGCCTCTCACAACAAATGCCTTCGAATGAGAAGAACCTGTTGATTTTCTTCTAATTTCTTTATTCAACAAGCTACTAGTAACTTGACTTATTATGACAACTCCATCGAGCGCCGAATTACTAACTATCACAATTAAAGTCTCCCAACTTTCGAGCAAAGAACTAAGTAGCATCAAAGCCTGCAACTCATCATCAAAAACAATTTTTATAGAAACAAGTTGGTTAACAATACTCTTTATTTCATTTAAATGATCTGGGATGGGACTACCATCTTTATATTTTAAATTAACTAACTTACAAAACAGAAAAGTTTCATTTGTGGCTGATTTTCTATCATAAAGACCTTCTAATTTTTTCCATATATCATGTGTCGAAGTTTCAGTAGCAACATGATAAAACACACTATCATCAATCTATTAACGAATAACACCAATGGCTTTTTGATTAAGTCTCTTACATTCATTATCTTTCATACCCTTGTGTTTGCCACTATCACCCTCGATGGGTCCATACAAATCTTTACAAAATAATAGGTCCTCTGTTTTAGTTTTTCCAGTTACCCAATCAATTCCATTGAAGCTAGACATATGATTCACATTCCCCTCCATTGATTTACACAAATAAATAAACTCAAATAAACTGTAAGTTCTGATACCAATTGTTAGGAAAATGGATGATTTTTTATAAGTAAATCAATCAAAGGAAATAAAAACTAATGTAGAAAAATTAAATCAACAATGACACAAGAATTTTTACGTGGTTCCCTCAATGTAAAGTACGTCTACGTGATCGAAATTCGATTTCACTATCAACCAAAAGTTTTTAAACGATTACAAACGAGACATGAATGGTCTCACAAACCACCCTTAGGTGAATTCTAAATAATCACAAAATAATTAAGAGGAAAGACCTCACCAAAGTAGATGAATAAATTGTCTTTGAAACAGATTGTAGAAGAGCCAAAATAACGAACCAAGTCAGTTTCAAATTAGGGATAGACTTCAAAACTTTGCAAGTGATAACAAAGTGGAGCATTCCAGAACAAAACACACAGTAGCACCACATCAATAACCAAATTCATTGAATTGATTTCCAAGCACACCACCGAAAAGATCAATCAGCCGCTACACTCTCTTTGGAAAAACAAAACAATAACCAAAAATATTGTTGATTCTTGGATTTTTTTATCAAAACCCTAACTGTTACTGAATAGATTATTAAATATCCATTAAGTCTTAAAAAATCAGATATAATATATAAAATATATTATAACCAATACCAAACCAAATCAAATATTTTTAATTAAACAATTGGGTCCCAGACTCTACTAAGGAGGTATACCCAACAATTTCTACATGAAATTTACATAAAGATTATGATTTATTTATGATAAGATAAAATACATTTTTCATTCTTATAATTCGATTTAAATTTCACTTTGACCGTATTATTTTAATTTGAACAATTTAATTCTTATACTTCAAATCCAGTTTCAGTTGGTCCTTTGATCTAAATTTTTGTTAATTTTTTGTACATATACGTCTTAGAAGATAATGTTTTAAAATCATTAATTTTAATGTCCAATTTAAACAAAAAAATCAAATTGAAACTAAACTTAAAATATAAATATTAAAATAAAATTTGAAGCAACTTATAGAAATTAAAAATGCAATTTACCATTGATGATGAGTACATGGTGTCATGGGAAATATTTTGCCATTTTAACAGTATCTTAATTTGAACAACCTTGTACGGGTTGAAGCGGCATCATAATTTGGGTTCCTGTTCATGATATCTTAACCATATTATGGCTTCGTTTGGGAAGTTGTTATTTTAGTAGGCTATTTTAGTTTTTGGCTATTTTAGTAGGTTAAAATTTTTGTGTTTGGGAAGATGATTGGATTTTTTTATGGTTGGATGTGATGTTTGTGAGAGAAAAAGTGAAATAATTATGAGTTTGATGTGATATTTTGTCTTATTATCTATTTTAGCCTATTTTGTCTTTTTGTGGATTTTAGCCTAAACTAAGCTACTTTTTTTCTTCCCAAACACCCCCAGCAGACCTTGAGTCGGTGGTTTGTATTGTGACACAACACATACCAAAGCTTCACCTCACATATGTCCCTCAAAACTTCAGTCCCGTTTTGGTAACATCATTTTTTAATTTAAAAATTAAAAAATTACTAAAATAATTAAAAAGTCAACAATCTATATCAAAAAATTAAAAATTCTCTTTTCTCGCTATTTTTTGTATATATTTTCGTAAAAAATTAAAAAATCATCCAAAACATACTAATTTTTTTATATCATATTTTAGCTAAAAAAACTAAAATGACACTAAAAAATCTATTATCAAACGAGGCCTTAATTGGCTACCATTAACATGATGGATTTAAATAAAAGTTTTTGACAATTCAGATACTGTATGACTCATCATATTCGAATTAATTGAAATAATTTAATTGGTCAAAACTTTATATTTCACTAAAAAGTGAAGAGTACATAACAGAAATAACAGATTATAAGGCAAAGATTATGTAATAGGTCCAACAAATTAGAAGGCGAAATCCACAATCCATAAAAATAATTGTCAATTAGTTTTCTTATTGAATTTTCTCAATTTTGCAATTAATTCAATTGCCCTGCAATGGCCGAAAAGAAATTGACGAAAAAAAAAAAAAAAAAAAAAGGACACAAACAAACAAACAAAAAGAGCATATAAGAAGAATGCTAGGAAAAAAATTCAATTTTACATATATAATTTTATTTTTGAGTGAGTGAATTGAGGAATGACTCCCTATAGAAAAATTTATTGACTATTTTTTAGCTTAATTTTTGAAAATATTTGTTTCAATTGTTTTACATGGGCAGCACTTTTGTTTGATAAAAGATTTCACATTTTCCAGTTTATTTGTTTTTGCAATTAATAGAAGAGGTGTTCAGTTTTAGTAGAAAAAATTTGTTGCATTTTCTCTTTAAAGAATGGAATTTAATTGCAATTAATATGGCATTGCCAATCAAATGATGACAAGCGAAATTGAGAGGGAAAAATAAATAAATAAATAAATGAATAACTTGGGGACAAAAATCCTAGAATTTGACCATTGTAAAAAATAAATTAAAATTTTAATTTTGTTAATTTAAATTATAATCTTTTAATTTATTTTCAATTTAAACCATTCATCTATTTCCGTTCAGTAAAATTGCTAAAAAAAATATTTTAATCATTAAACTGAAGGCAAAATGATACTTTTATATTGAGTTTAATAATGTAAATATCATTTTTGGGTCAGTTTTACTTAACAGAAATAAGTGGACAGTTTAAATTAAAAATAAATCAAAAGATTAAAATTTAAAAACTTATGATTTATTTTGTTATAAGTGTTAAACCCTAGAATTTATTTTTTATTTTTTTTGTAATTTTTCATAATAACTTTTAATTTTTTTTTTCTTCCATTTTTGTCTACCACCACAATTTTAGGATTCAAACATGACTTTAATGAGGAGGCGCTGACGAAGGAAACACAAACTGTGTGACCCAAAAAGTGTCATTTTCTTGATCTCATTCGAAAATTACAACATATCTTCCAACTTTTTGGCAATGGAGGAATCAATAGTTAGAGGTACTCAAGGAGGTAAGAAAAATTAAGGGTAAATTGTACTATTTTTTTAATTTAAATTTTATTGCTATAGTTTGATTCAAATTCTATTTGTTCCTTATTATTTTAATTTGAACAATATTAATGTCAAATTTTATGTTAATTTCAGTTTGGTTCTTTTTCTACACTAATGTAACTAATGATTTCTTAAGAAATTGTGAATTTTTAAGTCAAATTTGAATGGAATGAATAGAGTAAAACTGTGTTTAAAGTTTAGAGTTAAAATTGTTTAAATTAAAAAGTAGAGGCCAAAGTGGAATTGAAATCAGGGTTAAAAGAGTAATTTATCGAAATAAATAAATAAAAATAATGTTAGTATGACAACATTCCTATACCATCTCATATATTATAGTTTCATCAGTTTGATGAATCAAAATCAGTGGAGTTAGTTAATTACCTCTTTTTTGTTTTTTTTAATTTTTAGGGGGGGGGAGGGGACAAAAAAGCTGCAATCATTCAATCAACTCAAATCCTAAATATCCGATATTCACACTATCTCAAAAAATATCTACATGAATCACTGAACGAACTTAACTTAGTTGATCATTCTTCTACACTTTTAACTAAGATGATAGGGAGTTCATTTCTACCAAGAATAGTGATTTTTATTTTTTTTTTATCATAAAATCGTTCTTAAATTATTTATTTCTTTCCAAGACTCATGATTGTTGATGTTAATATTTTCCAATCAATTGAAAAAATAAAAATTGTGATCATCACACTGATAAAAGCAAATCAACTACCATGGACTAGACTTCATCTTCCAATTTTAGGTTTCCAGGTGTTCATATACCTATGCTACAAAAGAGTTCATACCTCAAGTATAATATACATTATATTGTACTAATTTAAAGGAAGGTGGACCTATCCACCAACCCATTTTTTGCCTTGTTTCAACCATAAAGACCCAAGTGGTCCGACCAAAAGACCTTTCATGGGTTAGGCTATGGTGTCAGTTTGACCAATTCTACACCTACCTTCTAAAGACGAGACTTTGGAAGAGAGAGAGAGATATATATTATTTGAAAAATTAATTTTCTTCCCCAATTTTCCACCTTGTTGGGACTAGGGGCCCGTGGTGGGTGAACAAAATGCCCCACGCTTCTTCTTTTCCTTTTCTTTTTATTTTTTTATTTTTACATTACATCAGTGGCTTTATCGTCTCCATTGTTGTTACCGCACACCCATCATTCATGATATCATATGCTATATATATAAATTGGTTAATTGGCATCATTTTTTAATCTGTGCTTGTGTGTAGGTGTACCTCGTCATGTGACGTTCCCCCTCAGCTTTCTTTAAAAAAAGGAGACTTATATGTAAAATTTAATAGGTGAATTTATTATTTAATAAATTTTATGATAATTAATATTTTTTTTATTAAATATTATCATAAAATATTATTAATTGTTAATTTTTAACGACAATTTAAAAATTATTATAAAAAATATTACTAATTATAAGTTTTAGCAACAGTTTAAAAAAATCGTTATAAAAAAATGTCACTAATTTTCAATTTTCAGAGATAATTTAAAATTTTTATCACAAAAAAAATTACTAATTGTAAGTTTTAACTATAATTTATAAAAACAATGACAAAAAAAAAAAAAAAATCACTAATTGTTAATTTTTAATGACATGTAAAAAATCGTTACAAAGAAAATATTTTCGGTAGTAATTTTACTAAGATTTATTTTTAATAGAACTTGATAAAAATTAAATCAAACTATTAAAACCTATTCATAATTTATCCTTAAAAAAATTGTATTAATATGACTCCCAAATCCAACACGAGTTACATAGGATTGGGATTTACTCTTCTGCTCTCGCTTGTCTTTCTGTTCCAAGCGCTCTTTCTACCATTCATATGATTGATCTTTTCTAATTAGGTGATAGAGTGGAGATTTGGGAATAAGGATTGGAATTAAGGTTGCAATAATGGCCCGGCTCGGCCCATTCGAGTTTTGTGGGCTCGCTATTTTTTAGCGGGCTGGGCCATGGGTTAAAAAGTGAGGCCCAAGCTCAAGCCCAAGCACACTCATAATAGGGTCTGGGCTCGGCCCTTGGCTGGCGAGCCGGGCCTAGTTGGACTTTTTTTTTAATATTAGAAATAAAAAATTAAAAAAAAAAATTATATTAGAGTATTTTAATTACGATTAATGAGATATTTTGTTTTGTTATGTAATGTTTTACGGTGATATTTAAATTTAATTATATGACATATTTTTTTAATTGTGAACTTATAATTAAAAAAGTATGCTATTATGTAATTTTTTTTCTTTCGAAATGAATAATTTTATATATATATGAAATTGAAACTTTCAATATTACAATATTAAATTATTATATAACATTTATTGAATGGATAATTTTTATTTCAAAATGAAATAAAATATTACAAAAATTGATATTATTAAATAAATTAGGTGTAGATTACTGATGATGGTATAGCAATTGCATTATTATAGGTCAAGTATATTCCAACTAGGTTGGCACCTACTAGCCTACCAATCATTTGTATTATACTCCATCTCAATAATCTAATACAAAAAAAAAAAAAAAAAAAAAAAAAAAACAAACAAACAAACAAACAAACAAACAAACAAAAACCAAGAAAAAAAAAATGAAATGAAATGAAATAGTAAAAAATAAATTGTTGATCAGTCATCTGAGGAGATAGACATTTCAGTTGCGTTGCATGATGATATGTCATCCAAATTATATTGAATTCGCTCATTTTCACTACAATTTTATCTTCTTGTAAGCGCGTGCATATGATCCTTCGATATCATCAATGCCTCAACCATTTCGGGTGAAAGCCTACTTCTGTAGTCACTCAGCACCCATTCACCTGCACTAAAAGCTGTTTCTGAAGCAATTGTAGAAATAGGAATGGTTAGTATATCACGGGCCATTTGTGAAAGTACAGGCCATATAGATTCATTTTGTTTCCACCATTCCAAAATATTAAAATTATCAGAATCATCCATTGACAGGCTTTCCAAATAACGTTGTAGTTCAGAACTACTTACACTTGTATGTTAAGATATTCTTCTACTTTTTTATTGTTGTGAAAATACTTAATCTCCTGCCTCGAGATTGGACTGTTAGTGTAGTGTGTATAAGTGTATTTACTGATACAGATGCAGCTACAGCTGCTCTATATTCTTGAAATAATCTGTTGCATGTTTGCATAATAGGGGCAAACTATATTTGATCAACGAAAATACACTCTAAAAATTCTTGTAAACCAACTTCTTTACACCTAGGATCAATTATTATAGCTAAATCTAATAGATGAGGTAAAGGATGAAAATATTTATTAAAATTTTCTTTCATTGAAGTAATAATGGTTACATAAAGTTCATTACCTATATATTTTACGAAAATTTTAATTATTTCTACTAACATATGTAAAACAAATGGTGAGGTAGGAATATATATATATATATATAAGAAAATAATTTTGTTGAAGTATTGAAAACTTTTAAAAAATCTTTATACAAGGTTACTTGGCGCCAATTAAGTTCAGTGGGTGTCAGTACTCCTTCTATTGATGTTGTTGCAAAAAATAAATCTATTGCTATTCTTTGTTTACAAGCTATTTTTAACATATTATATGTTGAATTCCATCTACTATCTACATCTAAAATTAATTTTTTAAATGACATATTTTCTCGTTGACAAATTTTTCTATATTCTGAAATTCTATTACCAAAAGGCATAATAGTAACAACTGCATTTTTTATTATAAGTACAGAAGTTTCGTATACATACATAGCTTCTTTAACAATCAAATTTAAAATATGAGTACAACAGCGAACATGAAATAAATCACCATCAACAAGTAATTGTAAAGTTGATTTTAAATGGGTTACGGTTTGATTATAATATGATGCATTATCTAAACTAATCGTAAATATTTTATTTTATAAAGTCCACTCATATAATACATTTTTTATTTCTACACCAAGCGAATGACCAGTGTATGGAAGTTCAACTAATTTAAATGAAATAATTCTTTTATTTAATTTCAATTATTATCAATAAAATGTGCAGTGATACATTGATATTCAAAACCATTATTTGACCACAGATCAGATGTTAAACAAACTCTTCCATTCAAAATTTTAAAGATATTAAATGATTCACTTTTAATATCCTCAATTTTTTTTAAACTCCTGTTTCTAGTAGTATTTCTTGAAAAACCTTAATATTGCAGTGCAAAACTTTCGTGAATCATTTTTGTAAAATCAGGACATTCACTAGTACTAAAAGGTTATTCTTTTTTAATAATATAAACAACTACAAAATTTTGTGCACGTATAGGATCATATGAAAATGTTTACAAATTACCAGTTAATAAAGCCCCTAATTGCATTTGACTTCGAATATCAGGTTGTTTACTTTATAAATGTTTGTCAGAATGCCTTTTTAAATGACTAGTACCCACTGCAGATGCAACACTAAGTAAACGTGCACAATATTTACATTTTGCTTTAAATGTAATTGTGCCATCAGGATTATTTATAGATATTTTTTCAAAATATTCTCAAACACTACTATTTCTGCTCCTAAATGATGATCCAACTGTTGGAAGAGGGATATTAGAAGGAGAATCAACAGATTCATGTGGTGTAGTATATGTATCAACATCAACATAAACATTAGGCATATTAAGATCTATAGTAATGCAAGTAAAACAATATATAAGAATTAATAATTAATTTAAATAATGTGTAAATTCAATCAGTAAAAAATAATAATTAATATATGTACATAAATAATTAATGAAAAAAATGAGTAGTTAATAAATTTAATTAAACTAATTAATGTTACCGACTGGTGAATGCGATATAGAAATTTTTTTCTTATGCTAAAAGTTTCTTATTGCACAATTGCAATAGCCACTTAGGGATGACACTTCAAAATTAATTGAGAGTTGAGAGAGATTGAGAGAGTAAGAGAGAGAGAGAGAGAGAGAGAGAGAGAGAATGATTTGTTGTGAAATTTATTTTGAAAACTGAAATATATTTATAGTAGTTTGAAATCTAACCGTTTGAATTATGACCGTTTTATATATATCTGTTTAAGTTGTAGGAGATGTAAATTTGCAATGCAATGGCTCAAAATTGAGGCAAGGTTGGTACTATAATAGTAGGTAAGGGGCTGTATGGTGGCATAGCAAAGTTTTAGGAAATGGTTGCCTCTTTTTCGGGCAACCATTTGGACGGTGCTCTTTGGCCAGTGGAAGTCATCACGAGTCCTGTTTTGCTAATCAGAACCGTTCAATGTGTATAACTTGTCGAGTATTATATGTTTGTAAAAAATCACGTTGATCGGATATCTATAACTATCTGATCAAATTAATTTTTTTTGTCAACCATTAACTATAACACCATGCATTTTTATACCAAATTGATTTAATCATGTAGTTAGCGATATCTGATTAACGTAATTTTTTTACAGGCATATAGTAATGGAAGCGTTCTACATATTAAACGGTTCAGATTATCAAAATGAAACTCGTGGTGAGCCTTCACGGACCCAATATTACCTTCTAACTTAGTAAATATATATATATAATTTTTTTTTTCTTTCACGTTAGGTACAGGTACACTTTCCTACCCATCAAATAATGAATGAAGTAAGACATTAAAAAAAAAAAAAAAAAAAAAAAAAAGGGCCAGCCACACACATACAGACTGTCTGTGCACTGCCACTGGCATGATACATCTTATCATCGTTTTCCATCAAATAATTATTAATTTGATTTAATTTAATAAATTATTATTAATTTTTGTTTTATTTTTAAATTATTAATGTTATTTATTTAATTATATTAATATTTATTTAATTTTTTTATTTTTTTATTTTTATAAGATCAATCTTTTTACTTTTTATTTTTTATTTTTATAAGATCAATTTTTTATTTATTTAATTATTTAATTATTTAATTTTTATAAGATCAATCTTTTAATTTTTTTATTTTTATAAGATCAATCTTTTTATTTATTTATTTATTTAATTATTTTTATTTTGATAAGATTAATCTTTTTATTTATTTTTTATTATTTTTTTAATTATTTAACTATTGTAAGTTGTTTTTTATTTTTATTTTTTTAAATTTGATCATTGGTAGAGAGGGTTTGATGGTTGGGCCGGGCGCTCGAAATTTTTTTGGCCGGGCCGGGCCTCAAAATGCAAGGCCCAGGCCCAAGGTACTGGGCTGGGCCCGGGTTTGGGCTTGGACTTAACTGGGCCGAAACGGGCCGGGCTTCGAGTGGACTTTGGGCTGCCCATAGGTCTCGGGCCATTTTTACACCCCTAAGTCAGGCTAGCCTGCGAAATTGGTGCTCAAATTAATCAAATTTTTTATTCTACTGGGTCAAGCCAACCAAGGGCCAAATGCCCAAGGCCTATCCAATGGGCTTGGCGGAAAAGACTAGTGAATTAGGTTACGGACTAAACTTAACGAGTTGAAATTTGAACATACTTTTGATTTTTTATATATTATATAAATATTATTTTTT
This sequence comes from Camellia lanceoleosa, assembly GCA_025200525.1. NCBI lineage: Eukaryota > Viridiplantae > Streptophyta > Magnoliopsida > Ericales > Theaceae > Camellia > Camellia lanceoleosa. The sequence continues at coordinate 118,747,961 of CM045772.1, forward strand.
TCTTTCTATTTTCTATCGAGCTTGCTGGCCAAGTTGATAAGCTACCTCTCATGGGCCAACAACCTAGACTAGGCTTCGACACAAAGAACTAAGCCCAACCCACGCCTTACAAGGGCTAGCCAACCCACCCGAACTACGGATTTGAGCTTGGTAAAAGCCCGCCCTAAGGGTCAGGCAAGCTTGGCCTTGGGTTGAGGGCATTCAGATCATGACCCTTACTTAGAACATAAGAATAGGAAAGAATGGGACACTGAATTTGATTTTAGTTAAGATGAATAGTTTATAGTTTGCTAGACTAAAATTGACATAAATTTAATTGCTTAATGGAGTTTGTTGTACTTGTGGTTCAATGCCGGATAGAATTTTGGGTATGTCCTTTGCATGTTATGTGCACATCAATTCTTTCTTGTTTGTTTTTTTTTTTAAATAATGTTTTTCTCTAACTTTTGGGTTTTGTAAGGGTTGGTTTAAGTCCTATATGTAAGATGCAAAACAATTAAAGAAAAAAAAAAATCAGCCTATGATCTTTTTGACAATTTTCAAATACGAAATATGGATAAGTATTGAAGTATATAACAACCCCTTAACAACCCCTTAAGCACAACTTGCCCACTTAACAACTCCAACATTAGCCTATTGCCATTTGTTTTCTTGTGTTTTTAATTTGTATCTACTTGATTCCAAAGTAGTCAACTTTTAACCCAGGGGGTGTGGTGGAGTGGAAGGGACTCCTCCTCCCTTAACCAAGTGTCGGGGGTTCGATTCCCACCTTGGGCATGGAAGCGCCTTTAAATCCTGGTAATTGTCCCACCCTTCGAGTGCCTACAAACCGTGAAGGATTAGTCTCCATGATCGTGAGGGATACCCTGGGGAGACCTAAAAAAAAAAAAAAAGTAGTCAACTTTTGAGTGTAGATTCCTAGTTTGGCTTATTGTACTTGATGTAAATGTAACCATATTATCTTATGCAAAATTATACAATGAACAACATATTCGTTTTCTATTGAGTAGTAATTCATCACGTTTTAGGAAGTGAAATTTCTTATGTCGATTATTTTTTTTTTTTGGTCATCATGTCTTAATACACCCTTTATTATTAAATTATACCTCAAGATTCACATGTTTCAAAAAATTTTATGATCTAATACTTATAAATATATTACAATAACAAAATAAAAGAATTTAAGAATAGATGATGATGCATGTGTTTCTCTGTATATTTGGTTTGAGTTTTTTGAATTAAATTTTTAAAAATTGAGTTTTTTGCTTTTTAATTTTTTTTAGTGACTGTTTTTAAAATTTTAAGTATTCTTTAATTTTTTTTAAATACATCTTACTTAGATGTGTTTAAAAAGTAAAATATTTGTGAAAAAATATTTTAAAAAATTAATAAATACACAAAAATATGAAAAAATATACTGAATTTTCATATATATATATATATATATTGTATTTTTGGTATTTAGTGAATTTTTTAAAGATTTTTTTCACAAAAATTATACTTTCTAAGTGTATTTATGTTAGGTGTGTCTAAAAATTAAAAAAATTACTTAAAATATTAAAAAAAAATCAGTAAAAATAAAAAAATAATTTTTTTAAAAAGTATTTTTAGAAAACTCAAACCAATTAAAGTGACATTTAGAAACTATGATGCTGATATCATTGGCCCTTGCAAGTCCACTACTTACCAGCAATTTAAAAAAAAAAATGAGTTCTAACCAAATATTTGTATGCCATGTTTGCTAGTTTGATTACACAATTTAGATGTTTAAAACTAAACATGTTAATTAACTATTTTTTTTTGGTGACCATTATCTTGTGCAATGTAGAATACCACAAAGAATTTCTATCCTCTTCATTTTATAAATGGAATGACACCTGCGCCCATGTTTTTTTTTTATTCTTGTGTCTATTGGTAGTAAATTATTTACAAATATCAAGATAATGACATCAAATTGGTTAATTAATTATGACAACAAAAAAATATATATATACCGGTAAGTTCAATACCAACAATAATATAAATAAATAAATAAAAGTTTCATATTCAGAAACAAAAATCACTAAGACTGTATTTGAATTATAAATTTGAAAAGGAATTTACGATGTGAAAGAAAAAATGAATGAAATATAAATTAATTTTTTTAAAAAACTAAAGTCTTCACTGTCATATATAAGTATATTGATGGTCAAGAGATTAAAATGCTTGGCAAGTTGGCTTGTTTGAGGGCCGTTTGGGAAGTGATTTTTTACCTTTTTTTACTAAAATACGAAGTGAAAAAAAAAATCAATATATTTTAGAAGAATTTTTTGATATTTTACAAAAAAAATAATTAAAAAAACATACAAAAAATAGAGAGAACAGCCTCTTCCCAAATGACCCTGAAATTAATAACCTAACAAACCTCCAATAACCTTTTAAAATAATTCAAATTTTAAATTTTGTCTTCAAATTTTTACGGCTCCTCACCTGCAGATGCATGTATGTTTTTTTGGGGGTGGGGTTGGTGGTACACAATCCGCCAAACTTGAAGGCAATAATGCATTTGGTGCAATGCTGGATGGCGAAGCTGCACCGACAACGATTGCCCCCCAACCGTGAAGAATGGTCAAACTAAGGCACCTACATGCCTTATGTGGCCCCTAATTACCTAATAATTATTGGGTACCCATGTTATTTATTGTGGGGGCCGTGCTTCAGACCCCCACTGGGGGTCAACCCTCAGTAAGGTGGCGCCGTCTCATTCGTCGAAATTCAAAAGAAAAAAAAAAAAATTTTTTTTTTTTCCAGCCAATTACCCTCTCCTCCGTGAGACTCCCAGTGACCCCCACTGGGGGTCTCAGGCATTTTCCTTATTGTGGAATGCGATTTTCTCACATAGTAAATTTTTTATTTGTGTTAATATATTTTGTTTAATAATATACGGGGTGTTTTTTTGAGAGATTTGAGTGTAGAATAAGACCTCATGTCTATTGTATGTGATAGTCAGACGTTTAGTTCAAAAAATATAATATAAGTTGGACTAATAATTAAATCGGGCTGTTAATTCCTTATTTGTGAGATTATTGTGTCCTATGAGAGAAGGTGTGGGATAAAAAAGGTGGGATAACTCCTCTGGATTGGAAGGGAAATTTTATTTCTACATATTTATCAATGCACATTTTCTTTTAGTACACACACTTATTAATTTGATTATTAATTAATTTTCTTAATCCACACACTAAAAGTTACTAGGGCCGGCCTTGAGGTGAGGCCATTGAGGCGGTCGCTTCGGGCCCACAATTTTGAACAAAATTTAGGGTTCCTAATTAGGGGAGTGTATCATGTCGTATTATTTCATAATTACTTCAATATTAGCTCAATCTATTTATTTTCATTTTGTCGTATAGTGTTATTTTGATTCGTATCCGATTGATATTTAATGTGAAAACTTTCACTTTTAGTTTAAAATAATTTAGCAAGTGTATGGAGAGATTAAAATTTTTCTTATAAGTTGAATTTTATAAAATTTATTTCTACTGAAAGAAATTATTTATAAAATGTTTGATTTTAATTCAATTGCATTTTTCTAATTAAAAAAATTATACTTTATTACTATATATTTTTTATTAGATTGACTCTAAAATAGGCAACAAAAAAATACATATCTTAAATGAAAAAAAGATATTAGCCTTAATTATTATTTTACATACTTTTTTATTTAGGTAGATTGAGTTAAATAAAAGATTAAAAAAATGTCATGGCATCCCTTAGTGAACATTAAAATATACAACTAATAATTAACATTATTTAGTCGTGTTATACTTGAATTCATATTGAAAAATAGTCAACCCTAACTTGCTAATTTTATATATTGTTTGAGTTGTGTCGAAAATTCTCATCTTTACCCCCAATTAATTTTAGTTCTTATAACATTGGTAAGCTAAAAAATAAAGATTCAATTCAACTAATTGAAATTCAACTATTATATATATATATATATATTTGATATCTAAATTTTGTTAAATTGTAATGCAATAGAAATAAATTTTTATCATTTTTATTTTACCCAAACAAATTTTTTTTGGTAATAATATATGAAGGGCTCAATTTAAAAAATTCGCCTTAAGTCTCTAATAACTCAGGGCCGGCCCTGAAAGTTACAATTATACATTTCACTCATAATTATTATACACACACCACTTAACTCTTATTTCCACACACTTGTTGCGTGACCCTGTTTTCATATTTGTAGACCCATTATAGACCTACGTAAAGATCATTTAAAGACCATAGTATGAAGTGAAGTGAAAACAAAGTCCTCTATTGAAGACTCTGTTGAACCGCTATTAAAAACACAATTGAAAACCCTCCAAAATATTGTTGAAGATGAGTCATCTTTTCATTTTGTTATTACATTTGCCATTTTCAGATCTGTGCATTACATTGCCATAAAACCTTTTTATTTATTTATATATATATATATATTTTTTTTTTATGTTTTTCAATTTGGGGATTTTGACACTAGTTTTTCAAAATTATATATTTAATTTGAAACTAAACTTTTGAATAAAAGTGATTAGTTTGAAGAATTTGTTCCAAAAAAATAAAAAAAACTTTCAGCAGTTGATATCCGAATATAATGAAATAATTCGGCACTGATTGTCTAATTGAAAACCGCGAAAGGAAAAAAAAAATTTGTATAAAAAAATTAACATTTTCATCACTAATAGAGTATAAATCTAGAGATTAAAACAATATGAGAGTTGTTATGAGAGAATTGTTTTGCAAGCAATAGAGGAGTATATAGTGTGTAGCAAGCAAAGTGACAACAATAGAAAAACTAGGGTTTAGTTTTTTTTACTTAAAATGTGTACATTGAGATTTTTTTTTTTTTTTTAAAAGATGTGTACAGAGAATATTTTCATATAATATTATGAGTGCTAGTGTATGTCCATTATGGTCATTTTAATTTAGCGTATAATTGCCATTAAAATAATATTTTATTAAAGGTTATTTTAGGAAGATGGTTAAAAGTTGACTTTTTGACTTTTTTTGGATTTTTTTAAAAAAAACGTGTAAAAAATGTGAGAGATAATGTGACCCAAAATGGGTTAAAAGCTAGAAAGTGACTACTAACTCACTTTCCAAAAGAGCCCTAAGTGTGTGCACTGAGGTAATTAGGTTTGAGGAAATAGAATTTCCTGGATTGAAAGGTTAAAATGACATTTTTTGCCCTCAATTTTTTATTTATATTACTTTTAATTATACTTAGTAAAATTTAAAAATCTCAACTAAAAATTAAATTAAATTAACAGTCCAATAGATTATAACCCTTTTTAAAAGTCCAATTTATTCGATTTATTTAATTAAAAATAAAATTAAAAGTTCAAATTAAAATAAAATTAGAAAATCTCAACAAAAAAATTAAAATAAATTTATATAATTTTTATTGTTGTTCTATTTATTTAATCTTTTAAAAGTTTCAATAAAAAATTAAATAAAATAGGATACACATCAGATTTAATAGAATAATTCAATCCAAATATCTAATTCCATGATTAAACAAACATAAGATTCAATAAAATAGTTTAATCGAGACATCTAATCCTATCACTAAACAAATATAGGATACGAATTCACTCCAATCAAATAGTTCAGGGACAATGTATCTAAAGACTAACAGTCCGGTAGATTACAATCCCCTCTTATCCAGTTCGTCCAAACAAACACTCTCTAAGGTCATGTTTGTTTACCGGTGTAAAAGAGGGGATTGGATTGCTATGGCTGTGGGTCCTACCCACAACTTATTTGGCGATGATTTGGAAGGGAGAAGTGATAGTCCGAGGGGCTTAGTAATTAGTAAGGAGATTAGCTTGGCTAGGTTTTGGGTAGAATTAGGAATATAGTGAGTAGATTGAGTCTATTTTATATAAAAAAATATTCATTTTACCAAGTGCACCTATTTGTTTTAATATTTGTTTTACTTTTTATAACATAGAAATAATTTATTTATTTATTTTATATAAAAATAATTTAACAATCCCATCACTAATTATTTCCTACACTATCATCAAAATAAACACATTTTTAATCTTCTCACTAACAATCCGTACATTAACAAACTCTTCACTAACCATTCTTTTACTAACAATCTCATCTAACCTAATCTGTCAAATAAATGTGGCCAAAAGAGTGACAATTGGTGACTTGTGAAATGTAATGCATGATAATGTCCCGTGATATTGTCTGATTAAATGTTGCAAATATTAAAAATGGACAAACAATTTGAGGGAGTAATTTTTTTATTAGGGTAAAATTACACTCACTTTTTTAAGGTTTAAAGGAAATACAACTAGTTATACAGATTTCTATCGAAGTTTTAATTCACATTACGCGTAAGTCTTTTTTTTTTTTTTTTTTTTTTATCATTAATTAGTGAGTCATATAGATGAATACTAAAATGTATATTTATATTTATTTATTTTAATATTTATCTATCATTTGTATTAGTTTTGATTACTTTTAACCTTATTAAAATAAAGATCATCAATATAATTATGCCAAACTTGTAGGGTTAATTGTATTTTTTTTTTTTATAAAAACTTTGGGGGAGATAAGTGTAATTTACCCTTTTTATTAATATAATAAATCTATTTTTATAATTTAAATTTTGGGAGATTGACTAATAAATCTCATATTTTGGACTTGTAATCCATATATTTATATATATTTTTTCTTGTAATCCATTTAGTCCTTTTTTGATGTATAATGACTTATTTGCCTATAATATTGGAGTGTCACATTTGAAAAAGAATATAATAAAGAGTTTTTTTAGTGTCATATCATGCCCGCAACATCGAAGTGTCACATTTAGTAAAAGTACACTAAAGAATTTTTAATTTTTTAGAGTGTCATATCATACCCGTTACGTTAGAGTATCACATATTACGTTTAGGAAAAATACACTAAGAAATTTTTAATTTTTTTTAGAGTGTCATTTCATACCGTCATGTTGTCACGTTTGGAAAAAGTACACTAAAGAATTTTTATTTTTTTTGGAGTGTCACATCATACCTCACACGTTGTCACATTTGAAAAAAGTATACTAAGGAGTGTTTTTAATTTTTTTAGAGTGTCACATCATACCCGTTACATTAGAGTGTCACATGTCACGTTTGGAAAAAATACACTAAGAAATTTTTAATTTTTTTTTATAGTGTCACATTAAATACGCCACGTTGTCACGTTTAGAAAAAATACACTAAAGAATTTTTTTTTTTTTTAGTGTCACATCATATCCCCATGTGGTCACATTTGGAAGATGAAGAATATAATTAGCAGAAATAAAATGCAGCAAGATGAAGAATAGAATTAGCAGAGGTGAAATACGAAATTTCTGAATGAATTACATCAAATGAGGGTGGTCCTATTTATAGATGTGAAGGTGACTCTTGGTTTTGAATTGAACATGTATGATACCTGTTGGTTTTGAATTTGAATCTGTTTATAATTCAAACAGATAGTAAAAAATGGGAAGGACCCTGTTTGGGTGTGCGTTAATACCAAACAAGTTTATTTCGGGAAGGGCCCTGTTTGGATGAACATTAAATCCAAACCAGTTTAATTCTGTTTGAAAAACGGGAAGGGCCCTGTTTGGATGAATACTAAATCCAAACGAGTTTATTTGAATTAAATTCAAATGTTTTTGGTCCAAAAAGATTAGTACTGGGCCGAACAAGCCCAACCCAACCTCACACCACGCATCCAGCCCAGCCCAGCCGACTGCGCGTGTGGTGATTTTTGGGTCCAATGGGTCTAGCCCATTTTGCCCATAACCTCTCCCTCTAAAACACTTGGGTACCCCTTGGGGCACACCCCAAGTACCAAACCCATGCCTTATAAACCCTTTCAAAACCTCCCACCAAATCAATGTGGGACAAGCTATATTCAAACCTTTAAGGAATTTCCACAAAAACTCCATTTCCATGGAGCATACTTTGGCTTCAATTTCCCATTCACTCGGTAATGGTTTTGAACAACCAAATATACCACGTGAATCACAACGCGGCATAGAACGCATTACCACTTTGACCCGTGTAAATCGATGCACGGGGCCCACCTAAAAATTAGACCAAACTTAAGGAAAAAATTCTGGTTTTACCCAGAATTTTATAACCATTTCCAACAATCCCCCACATGAATGGAATTTGATGACAACGGAAATGCAACAATATGCAGACTTAACGAAAGAGTATAAGTCGAAAATATCTTGCATCAGGATAGGTAGTTTTCGGCCTTGAACCTTCCCTAGTGATAACCTATCGGACTTACTGGCTAACCAATGGACGTGATGCCTTGAATTGTTCAGCCGTTTGTGTAAGCCAAGACAATAGATTTCGCACAAAATATCTTCTAACACATCGTGGTTCTCACTGTTGTGTTCATTTTGGCCTTGAACGCTCCTGATTTTCATGAGTGTTTCTAGAGAATGTAGCCTCTTTCATTCTCATAGAATCGGCCCCAGTTCAACACTCATATAGGTGATTCTTATTGTAAGTATCTTCTTATACTCGTCTTGATTTTATGCCTTAATCAAGATATAAGTAATCATTAAAAGCAAAGCTTATCCTTATGCCCCTGCAGACAACATATGTTGCAGATATCACTCTCACCATAGGAATGGGTAGGGAATTTAAATCCCTTGGCGATTTCTGGTGAGCCATACATAACTTAGTTGTCCCTTTGAACTTAATTCTTGGGATCTCCAGTCATATAAGTAGGGTTACTATTATGACGACTCTGATGTAATACGCTTTAATCCCATTCCCTTCGATGAACTATACACTAGCTCTTTTGTCAAACCTTTTGTTAATGGATCCGCAATATTCACTTTAGGTTTTATATAATCTATTGAGATTATTCCGTTTGACAACAACTGCCTAACGGTATTATGTCGACGACGAATATGTCGTGACTTACCGTTATACATATGATTCTGTGCCCTGCCTATTGCAGATTGACTATCACAATGAATGCAAATAGCTGGCACAGGTTTTGGCCACATTGGAATGTCTTCTAAGAAGTGACGAAGCCATTCTGCTTCTTCACCTGCTTTGTCTAAAGCAATGAACTCGGATTCCATTGTGGATCGTGCGATGCAAGTTTGTTTCGTGGATTTCAAGAAATGTAGCCTCTAGAGTAAAGACATATCCACTAGTGGATTTTGAATCTTTAGTATCCGATATCCAATTGGCATCACAATAACCTTCGAGTACTGCTGGATATCGAGTAAAGTTCAAACCATGATCACGAGTAAATCTTAGATATCTAAGAACCCGGATGATCGCTTTCCAGTGGTCTTCTCCGGGGTTACTAGTGTACCTACTCAATTTACTGATAGCATAAGCTATATCAGGACGAGTACAATTCATTAGGTACATTAGGCTTCCAATAATTTGGGAGTATTTTAACTGAGACACTGCATCACCTTTATTTTTCGATAAATAAAGACTGATGTCTACAGGTGTTCTAGCTAAATTCAAATCATCTTTGATAAATTTATCAGGAATTTTCTCAATATAATGAGATTGAGATAATGTATATCCGTCAGATGTTTTAGTTATTTTCATTCCTAATATAACATCTGCGACCCCCATATCTTTCATATCAAATCTTTTGTTAAGCATTTGCTTAGTTGATTTGATCATGTTTTGACTGCTTCCAATGATAAGCATGTCATCCACATAAAGACAAACTATGACATATCCTTGGTCAGTGTTTTTAACATAGACACATTTGTCACATTCGTTTATCTTAAACCCATTAGTAAGCATTGCATGATCAAATTTTTCATGCCATTGCTTAGGTGCTTGTTTTAATCCATAAAGGGATTTTACAAGTCGACAAACTTTCTTTTCTTGCCCTGATACTACAAACCCTTCGGGTTGTTCCATATAGATCTCTTCATTTAGATCACCGTTTAAGAAAGCTGTCTTAACATCCATTTGATGTATTTCCAAATTAAACAACGCTGCTATAGCAATAAGCATACGAATGGATGTTATTCTTGTCACAGGGGAATATGTGTCAAAATAATCCAGACCTTCCTTTTGTCTGTAACCTTTAACTACAAGTCTTGCTTTATACTTGTCAATTGAACCATTTACTTTCATTTTTCTCTTGAATATCCATTTATATCCAAGAGGTTTAGAACCTGGTGGAAGATCCACCAATTCCCAAGTATGATTTTGCATAATGGATTCAATTTCATTATTAACAGCCTCTTTCCACAAAGGTGCTTCAGACTGTCATTCTCGCTTTAAAGCTTTAAGGTTCATTTTCTAACAGTATGTCGTAAAAATCTGACCAAAGGATTTTGATGTTCTCGCTCTCTTACTTCTTCTTGGTTCATCATCGGTTAAATCTTGGTTGAGACCATTACTAGTCTCTTGTGTTTGATTGTCATTAGTCTCTTGACTTTGTGTACAATCATAAGTTCTTCTGTGAACTTAATTCTGTCCTTTCTTGTAAGGAAAGACATGTTCAAAAACACAAAGATTCCTTGACTCTATAATAGTGTTCACATTTATATCAGTATTTCGATTTATAAGTCGAAACCGATATGCACTACTATTCTGAGCATAACCAATAAACACACAATCTACTGTTTTTGGTCCAATCTTAGTCTTTTTAAGAACAGGAACTTCAACTTTTACCAAACACCCTCACATCTTCAAGTATTTGTAGGAAGGTGGTCGACCTTTCCATAATTCATAAGGAATGCTTTTGGTTTTCTTGTGAGGTATTCTATTAAGAACATAATTAGCTGACAATATTGCTTCCCCACAAGTTACGTGGTAGCTTTGAACTTAGTAACATGGCATTCATCATTTCTTTTAGAGTTTTATTCTTCCTTTCAGCAATTCCATTTTGCTGTGGAGAATAAGGGGCTGTAGTTTGGTGAATAATGCCATGTTGTGCACAAAATTAATTTAATGGTGTATCATATTCACCAACCCTATCACTTCTAACCATTTTAATGGTTTTACCAAGTTGATTTTCAACTTCTGTTTTGTAGAGTTTAAACATCTCTAAGGCTTCATCTTTACTTCTAAGTAAATAAACATAACAATATCTTGTGCAATCATCGATAAATGTTATGAAATACTTTTTGCCTCCTCTAGTTTGAATAAATTTTAGATCACATACATCAGTATGAATTAATTCTAGAGGTTCAGTTTTCCTTTCAACTGATTTAAATGGAGCCTTAGTTAGTTTTGCTTCTACATAAACTTCACATTTATGATTAGGATTAATTTCAAACTTTGGTATATATTCCAAACCAATTAATCTCATAAAGCATCATAATTTACATGACCTAATCTACCATGCCATAAATTCGACTCAAGAATATAAGCAAAAGATGTGTTATTCTTATTCATAGCAACTTTTGGTACAACTGTCATTACATTAAGTTTAAAGAGACCATCACTCATGTATCCCTTACCAACATACATACCACTCTTTGTTAATACAAACTTATCGACTCAAAAACAAGCCTAAAACCATTTTTACTTAACAAAGAACCGAAACTAAATTCTTCGGATGTCGGTACATACGACGTTGTTGAGGGTTCTTTTTTCCACGATGTCATCTTCAAGATCACTTTCCTTGTCCACCACGTAGAAGTAGAAGAATTTCCCATAAAAAGTTGCTTTCCATTTGCAGCCTCATTGTAGGTAGTGAACATCTTCTTGTCCGCACAAATGTGACGAGTTGCTCCAGTGTCAACCCACCACTCTTTGGGATTTCCAACCAAGTTAGCCTCAGACACCACAGCAGAGAGGTTGATGTCATTTACTCCATCAGAAATGTAATCCAATTCTGTTACATTGGCCTGATTAGTGGTCTTCTTACTTGTACTTCCATGATCCTTCTTAGGACGGCGGCAGTCAGAAGCTCGATGTCCAGTCTTGCCACAGTTATAGCATTTTCCTTTGAACTTCTTGTTGCCATTGTTGTTGCCTTGTTTAGGACCATCTCTAGTAAACTTCCTCTTTTTGTTATGTGGTTTTTGAACTTGTTCAACCACATTAGCCTTGGACTCAATGGGATTTTTCTCATGCCTCTTGTCAGCCTTTCGGTTATCTTCCTCAATTCTTAATCTTACAATTAACTCATCCATGGTCATCTCTTTGCGTTTATGTTTTAAATAATTTTTGAAATCTTTCCAAGCCGGTGGTAACTTTTCCACCATGGCGACTTGGAAAGATTCGCTAAGAGACATACCTTTTGAATGAATATCATGCAAAATTATCTGAAAATTTTGAACTTGAGATATTACCGTTTGGGAGTCGACCATTACAAAATCCAGAAATTTACCGACGACAAATTTCTTTGTGCCGGCATCCTCTGTCTTGTATTTCTTCTCCAAAGAATCCCACAATTCTTTTGCTGACTTCAGAGGACTGTATACATTATACAGCATATTGTCAAGGCCATTGAGGATGTAGTTTCTGCACAGGAAATCTGAATGTTTCCAAGCATCTACAGCGGTAACAACTTGCCGATCACTTTCACCCTCTTTAAGTGCTGGAGCCTCTTCATAGAGAAACCGGGCCAAATTAAGAGTTGTAAGATAGAACAACATCTTCTGCTGCCATCTCTTAAACTCAGTACCGTTAAATTTTTCCGATTTTTCCCCATGATTGATAGGTACATGAACATGGTTCTGGATAGGGACCGATGTTGGTGTAACAATAGGAGTACCACGCCAGATCACGATTTGATTCGCGATAGCCATAATCTCGATTACAAAATCGAAAAAATTAAAACACAAATTAATTTTCTAGTTACTAAAATCGAAAATAAATTATAACACAAAATAATTTTATTTTCCTTGTTACTAAAACAGAAAAATAAAATACCAAAATAATTTTACGTAATACCAAATAATATTCTCAAATTGTTAATGACACCAAGATCGTACTACTAGTTGTCAAAGAAAAGAGCGATATATTACTACTATACGTCAAATAGCATAAATCACTATTTGTTTTTCCAACGAGAATATTACTTTGAAAAGCAGAAAATTAAATACAATGAAGATACCAAAAGGGTTACTCTTAATATTGTTGGGCAATCTTCATTTGTATTTAAAGATATTAATTCTATTGTGTACAAAACAACAATTAGAATTAAAGAAATAAAGAAAATGAGAGAATATGTTTGATTACAAAAATCAAACTCGAAATAAAAATAAATAAATAAATAACAGATTTTATTTTGTTACAAAAACAAAATTAAAATCTGATTAAATAAACAAATTTAAAAACAGAATAAAATTAAACAACTTACTTGGTTAATTTCTTTGAATTACTTTTCTGATCAAGTCCAGTGTTTAACACTGTGTCCTTAAGACAGATTCGTCCTCTCCACGGTGCTTTCAGAATTTGGACGTCTATCTCCCAAGATGAAATGATCTTACTACAAACAATAGCAGCACTACAAATTGTTTGCCTTACGAACACACTAAGTGTTTACACTCTTTCTTTCAAAAATAAAATGCAGCAAGATGAAGAATAGAATTAGCAGAGGTGAAATACGAAATTTCTGAATGAACTACATCAAATGAGGGTGGTCCTATTTATAGATGTGAAGGTGACTCTTGGTTTTGAATTGAACAGGTATGATACCTGTTGGTTTTGAATTTGAATCTGTTTATAATTCAAACAGATAGCAAAAAACGGGAAGGGCCCTGTTTGGGTGTGCGTTAATATCAAACTAGTTTATTTCGGGAAGGGCCCTGTTTGGATGAACATTAAATCCAAACCAGTTTAATTACATTTGAAAAACGGAAGGGCCTGTTTAGATGAACACTAAATCCAAACGAGTTTATTTGAATTAAATTCAAATGTTTTTGGCCCAAAAGATTAGTATTAAATTTGAACAAGCCCAACCCAACCTCACACCACGCACCACTGCCGAAGCCTAGCGTGGTGATTTTTGGGTCCAATGGGTCTAGCCCATTTTGCCCATAACTTCTCCCTCTAAAACACTTGGGTACCCCTTGGGGCACACCCCAAGTACCAAACCCATGCCTTATAAACCCTTTCAAAACCTCCCACCAAATCAATGTGGGACAAGCTATATTCAAACCTTTAAGGAATTTCCACAAAAACTCCATTTCCATGGAGCATACTTTGGCTTCAATTTCCCATTCACTCGGTAATGGTTTTGAACAACCAAATATACCACGTGAATCACAACGCGGCATAGAACGCGTTACCACTTTGACCCGTGTAAATCGATGCACGGGGCCCCACCTAAAAATTAGACCAAACTTAGAAAAAAATTCTGATTTTACCTAAAATTTTATAATCATTTCCAACAGTAATGGCAATGATGATAGTGGTAGTGGCTATGGTGATGAGGGTGTGGTGGTGAGATGAGAGCGACAATGGTGGTGTTGTGACATTGGTAAAACTTGAGTTTCGAAAATGTTTTTCGCCTTTTAAAAGTAGAAAATATTTTCTGCTTATATAAGCTTATTTTTCATTTACCATGAAAAATATTTTTTATTGATTTTCATTTTCTATTATATCAAATGTCAAAAAATATAAAATATTTTTTTTAAAAAATATTATCTATTCAAACAAACAGAGCATAAGAGAATTTGAGAGTAAATCTCTTTCCATGACCTTCTACTAACATTATGTTTGGATTGAGTGATTTAGAGAGAAAAGAAAAGAAATTGAAAGATATGTATTTCTCTTATTTGTTTAGATAATTTAAGTAGAGAAAAATGGAGAGAAATAGAGAAAAACAGAGATAAATTCATTTATCTTATAACCCTTATTTTCAATCTTTTCAAAAGTGAAGAGATTGGAAGAGAAAATAAACTAACAGATTTTTATATTTTCATAATACCAATTTTGTCCTTGTAAAAATAAAAGAAATAAAATGATTGACACCCATGTCCTCAAGGGCTTTTCATATCCAGTATAAGGGCTTTTGGTAATATAACATAAAACAAATTTTTTTCTTTTCTCTTATGAAATCTAATTAAACAAGAATGAGAGAAATCATAATAATTTTTTTTCTTTTATTTTTTACTTGTCTAAATAAGAAGTAAAGAAATCACAATTATTTTATTTTTTTATTTTTTTTATAATTTAAGTAATCATTTCTTTTATTCTCCCTTCAAGGTTTCCAAATAAATACCGTATTGATGGGAGTCTAAATGTTCACCAATATAGGAAAATAGCATAGTAATACACTTTTCATAGATTTCTAATAAATGTCGGATGTGAATCTGAATGTTGACCATCATATAAATGTTAATTATGATTCTCCAAAATCATGATTAAAGTTGAATGTGGATTGTGATATAAATATAAATGTTGACATTTAACACGTATTAGTGAATTTTTTTTTGTTGTTGTAAGTGTTCATACTAAATTTCAAGAGTGTTTCCTCTTAAAATCAAACACCAAATTAGATTTTGATTACAATGTCAAAACAAATGATGTAGTTGAAAGGGTTTTTTTTTCCATCTGTTTCACTTGTATATATGATTTAATGATTTATCATAGGAACAAAATCTGATGATGTACAAGTTTTTAACATGAGATTTATATTGTTAATATAGTGTTCATACATGAGATAGTAAACACATAATAATAATAATAATAATAATAATAATAATAAACAAATGTAATTATCGAAACATTACACCAAGGGGTGGACTAGATCAATCGTACTGGGATGGATAGGGTTCAGACCAAATTGAGTTTTAAACAAGCTCTAAACGAAGTATAATTTTCAAACTCATCTATCAGATTATTTCAAAAATATAAAATAAAAATTCAAAGTTCTTGAAACATTCCCACATACAAAACCTAGTAGTTAAAAATCAAATAGTTACCTTTACAACATACTATGGTGTTTTGAAAAGTTTGTAAAAAGTTAATTTTTTGATCTTTTTAGTGATTTTTTTGACAAAAAATCGAATTGTTTTGAGTAAAAAAATTGACTTTTTCCACTAAAAAAATTGAAAAGTCAAAAGGCTAACTTTTTTGGCAATTTCTCAAAAGACCCCACTATTTTTAGATTCTAAAATTCATAACAACTAACAGGTATACATCAAATAGCATAAGTTGTGTGTTTGAAAAAATCAAACAATTTCTACAAGTTAGAGCATTTATATATATTTTTAATATATTATTACATAATCAAATAAAATATATATGTATATATATATATATATATTAGTAAATAGCTGAGCTAAAAACTTTTTATCTCAAACTTAACCTCACACACACCCGAAACACCCTTCCTAAACTCTGAAAAAAGTAGGGGTATAGTTTGCTTTTTAATAAGTGGATTTTTGTGTTTTTAAAATTTTTTTTTTATATATTTATAATTTTAAGTGAATTTTATAAAAAAAAATTATATTTTAATTAATTTTTTAAACTTTTCAAATGCATTTAAAAAATAAAATATGTGAACAAACCTAAAAAAGCAAAAATTAGCCCAAAAAGTTGAAGAAGAAAAAAAATATCACTGCAAAAATTATAAAAAACCAAAAATTAAAAATAATTTTTAAATACCAAATCAAACAATTGTAAAGAAAAATGAAAATTCAACGGATCCTTACCTACTCTGTCTCTTCTGTTCTCTTTAACAGAAAATAATAAACAAAAAACAGTTCTTCTTTGTATTTTTCCACACTAGTGAAAAGGAAAACAAAAAAATAAGGAAACGAAAATTCAAGGAACCTCACCCTCACCAGCTCCCTTCTCATCTCTCTGAAATAACATATATAAATACCCATAAACTTCTCTCTATAATGCATGAAATGAACCCACACCATTTCTCCTAAATCTCTCTTTCTCTCTCTCTCTCTCTCTCTCTCTCTCTCTCATGAACTGATGGAAAGAGACGAAATTACAACAGAGTGAGAGAGCGAAACAACTTCCAAGTCTCTCTCTACTTAACAAAACCATTTAACCCTTTAACAAAATCCCAAACAAGTACGTTTACTTTCCTTCACTTTTACATGCAGGGTCCTGTTTGATTGTGTTTCTGTTTTCGTTTTTCGTGTTTTTAGAAACAGAGTAATGAAAAAAAAAAAAAAACCGTCATTTTCATATCGTTAGCATGTTGTGCAAGCTTTTCTGTGTTTCCTAAAGTAAGTTGTTTTGTTGAATACTTCCACAGAATATTTTCAAAAAACAGTTTTTGTCCAACAAATTCTTTTAGTGTTGTTTTATAAAAATTTGGAAATAAAAAACGAAAACACAGTCAAACAGGCAAACAATGACTCTGTTTGGTTTGGTTTTTGGAAACAGTTTTCTGAATTTTTTTTTTTAAATAGAAATTAATTTAATAAAAATAAATATGAGTATTTTTTTATTTTTTAATATTTTTTTCATCAAATTGAACTTCTAGATTTTAGAATTTTTTTCCTAAATACACATTCTGAAAACCAAACCAAATATGTTTTCTTCTCTCTTTTTTTCAGTAATTTTATTAATAGAGAAATCGTTACAGAATTTGACACAAAATATACATAAGTAGGTATGATTTATCAAAAGTGAATCCAACTAACTGTAAACTCTTATCCATAATCAGTTTCTGTATTCGTAGCACAACTGTTTTTACGAAGATGGAAATAGATAAAATGCAAGGTTCGGGAAGGCGGAGCAGAAGCCAAAGCAGAAGCCGAAGCATAAGCAGAAGCCTGAGCAAGGCAGCTTGGAACATAGAAGATGTGTTTGGCAGTGCAAACCATACAAGAAGAGCAAGTAGTCGAGCAGACGAAGACGAAGAAGCTCTGAGATGGGCTGCTCTTGAGAAATTGCCCACTTATGCTAGGTTAAGAACAAGTATCATCCAGTCTATTACAGAGAGCGAAGGAGGAGATCATGGTAATGATAAGGTGGTCCACAAGGAAGTTGATGTGAGAAAACTTGATGTGAATGATAGACAACAATTCATTGATAGGCTGTTTAGAGTTGCTGAGGAAGATAATGAAAAGTTCTTGAGAAAGTTTAGAAATCGAATCGAGAAGTAAGTTGTTTTCTTTTCTAACTGAATTTTTCTTTTTGTTTTACTTGATTCTGTCGAGTACTGTTAAAGGAAAAAGTTAGGCATGATGAAAATTTTTTCATGAAAATGATTATAAAAAATTTATGATCTTTGAATTACCTTGATTAGTGTGTAATGCTTTATTCTAAGTGCAATCCAAAGGTCACAAAACTTTCATGATTATTTTCATAAAAGATTTTTTATGATACCTAGTATTGCTGACTGTTAAATTCGATCCAAAAACACCAAAAAAAAAAAAAAAAAAGTACTGTTAAATTAAATATAATTATTTATTTATTATTAATATATCCGTATGGTAATCATAGTACATAAGTTTGCATAATCATGTGCAAATTTGTGAATGTCTGTAATTTTCTGTTTAAAAAAAAATAAGATTTTGTGTATTTTGAATTTGTATGGATCATACGTCAATCCAATTTGTGCCAATCATTATTTTAGTCCTTATCCAGAGTTTCAACTTGGGAAATAACCTAACAGTGATGCCAAGATGATTAAAAAAGATAGAAAATATTATAAATATTAATAATTATAATTATAATTTTTTTATTATTTTGTAACTAATTTTAACTGACACAGTGTGTAATTGTCCGTTTCAACTTAAGGGCTGATTTGGTAATTGTATTGTAATTTTTTGTTGATTTTTTTTTTAACTATTATTTTAATTTTTTTACAAGTAAGAATTCACTTCTAATTTCTATTTGTAAACTAGAAGTCCCTAATGATATAAACAAATATAGATAAAAAAAAAAGGCAAAAAAGTTTGTTATTTTTTGCTTTTTTGTCACTGGTTTTGACACTTTTTTTTTTTTCAAAAAAAAAATTTCCTAGCCTAGAAAGACTTGAAAAGAGAAAAACTTGTGACACTAATTTCTTTTAAGAAAATTACTAAAGAAAAAAAGTTTGAATAAAAAATAAATTTTTTAACCTTCGCCAAACAAAACTTGGGTATTTGATTAATCATTCATCAAGTTAGGGAGTTTGGCCTGCATAAACTCGCAAACTAAAAATTTCTATCCTTTAATTTTGTCCTTGGTTACTACTGCAAAATAAAAAATTATAAATGCATAAAATTTAATTAAAACAACATGACCCTCTCACATATATATGTCTCATCTCATATAAGAAAGTTATATTTGATTCTCTGATTGAATTCTGTATACGTAAAAAAAACCGCCATTAAATTAGTATTTTACTTTGTGATTGCAGGGTAGGGATCAACCTTCCCACAGTAGAAGTTCGGTTTGAGCACTTAAACATCGAAGCCGATTGCTACATTGGGAACCGAGCTCTTCCAACCCTTGCAAATACAACCCGAAACATGGCCGAGTCGGCTTTGAGTTGTGTTGGGATCCGATTGGCCAAGGCTACAAAACTCACTATTCTTAAAGATGCCTCTGGGATGATAAAACCATCAAGGTAATTAAATTCATTAAATTAATTTGTCTCCAATAATATTATTATGATAATTATATATTTGCTTATGAAAAATAATTGGTAAACAAAATGTTTATGCAAAAATACATTTTAAAAATATTAGTAGATGTTTGACTTGTAATCAATTACAGCTTGTTTATTTATTTATTGAATACAACTCAGTCATCACTTTCAGACATTTTGAACTGAGTCATCACCTTCAGACTTTTTGGTATTTGAATTAAAAAAATTTGAACAATTTATCTGCTATTTTTTTTTCTATGCCGACATAACATTGTTTTCTAAAGAAAACTGATAAATAATTACTTTTTACTTGTTGGGCTATTAAGGGTATGCTATCATACAAACAAAATTTATGTAAAAAAAATTATTCAAAATGATATGATTTATTTATATTCAGCAATTTTATATACCAAACAAAAAATAATCAGAAAAATACCCACAGTTCGAAATCACAAAAGTGCACTTTTCTTGAATGTATTCCATTTCTAATTTATGGTAAATTGAAAAATCTATCACTTTAATTTATAATTTAAAAAATATAATTGTCACATCATTCAGTGTAATGTTTTTTAATATTACTAATCATATAGTAATGATCTTGATCATTTATGCTATAGGATGACACTTCTATTAGGCCCACCTTCTTCTGGGAAAACAACCCTGCTGTTGGCACTGGCTGCAAAGTTGGATCCAAGCTTAAAGGTCAGTTCCAAGTTTCCATGACCCTATATGGAGGACCGATGTATAAGATTTTTTAAAAGTGGATTCACTAATAATTTTTTTAAAATTTTATTTGTTTGATTTTCTGTCTGTAGCAAAATTGTATTACAAATGTATGTAAATTTAAAATTTAATTAACAATCTTAGTGATTAATTATGAAAGCGAATATAATGTAACAGGTAAAAGGAGAAGTCACTTATAATGGGTACAAACTTAAAGAATTTATACCACGTAGAAGACATCGCATACATTAGCCAGAATGACGTTCATGTGGGTGAAATGACCGTCAAAGAAACCCTAGATTTCTCTGCAAGGTGCCAAGGAGTTGGGACTCGATATGGTACCTAATCAATCATTTCTTAAACCTAATTTCAAATTATTTTTTTTCCTAGTAAAACATTTGGTTTTGATCGTGTATTTGATTGTTGATGAATAAAATTATAGATCTCCTATCTGAGCTTGCAAGAAGGGAAAAAGATGCTGGTATTTTTCCGGAGGCCGAGGTCGATCTTTTCATGAAGGTAATTTTGCAAGATTACAAAATGGTTAATGGTTTGGTTGGATATTGTTTTCCAATGTTCATTAACTGCATAGTTATGAAAATATTTTCATTTTGATTTATTCATTTATTTATTCCTCATATATATGCATCAGGCAACTGCAATGCAAGGAGTTGAAAGCAGCCTCATCACCGATTACACCCTTAGGGTAAGTTGAACACTTAATTTACTATTTTACAAATGCATGCAATTTGAAAAAAAATATGTGTATGGAATTAGAATACTACTTCATAATTCATAGACTAGCTAGCATTCCTATTAAGTTTGAAAAAAGATCAATGCACATAGTCGAATATAAAATTTTCCATCCTAGCTCATAGAGTAACATGCCATCATTTTTAAGTTTGAAAAAAGACATGTGCATGAAACTGGACACAGAATTCTGCTTCATAACTCATAAATTAGCATGCCATCATTTTAAATTGAAAAAAAGGATATATGCATATAATTAAACTGTTGAACACATCCAATTACATGCTGTGACTGAATTATGTGCATGGTGAATTACTGTTTTAACTTCTCCATATGACTTTTTATTTAGTTAATTAGAGAATGTTGACAAAGTCATCCCCAACTCTACTCTCATGTTTTAAGATGTTTTGTAATACCTTTCTCCGTCAAAGTTCTCTGCTTACCTACTATGTGGGTTGTTGATGGATAAATTGAGAGACTAATGGATTCTTTGTTTTTTTTAAAGACTTTTGGTTGGTGAACAACTGTTTCTTAAATATAAAAATTATAGAATTTACCTATTCAAATGTTTTTGTTTTTTCGTAATATGTAATTTATTTATTTATTTATTTTTGTTAACTGAACTAATACAGATTCTTGGACTGGATGTGTGCCGAGACACTATTGTTGGGGATGAAATGATGAGAGGAATATCAGGAGGACAGAAAAAGAGAGTAACAACAGGTTGGTTGATTTCGTCTTTTTCCGTAGTTGTCATCAAGAAAAAAAAGAAGGATTAATTAGTACCAAAAAAATCCAAAATTATTAAATATTACGGTAATATCACATAACAATATTGTCAATCGATTATAGAATTTTCTCATTATTATAGTGGAGAATATATGATTAGGTTAGTGGGAGAGAAATGGTGTAAACCTAATCCCATTTACAATTTTTTATTGGCCCGTGATATCAGTAAATTGGTGTTACCATTGCTAACAAAGAGAACAATTAGCAACACAAAAATGCATTAAAAAAATATTATAGAGCTAAAAAGCTAATTTATTGGCTACAAAAAAGTTAATATTAAAATCCTAATTTTGTTTGGCACATTTTTTTTATTTTTTGATTTTTTAATATTTTTTGGATAAATTACAAATACACTTCTTGAAATTTAAATACATCAAAAATGAATATGAATTATACATTTTATTTTCTATACATATTTTTTGTCATTATTGTTATTAACAAGAAAACAACCCACCGACCAAGAAAAATTATAGTAGAATGAGTAAAATTTGCTTTTTGAAGCATCAAAATTCAAAGGAGGATAGAAATGAATTGTATTGACCAATTCCTTACCAACCCCCTCATGGAGATCATGCATAGTAGTGCTATTCTCATCCCAAAAGCAAGACTTTTGTATTAATTTATCAATTGGTAAAAGGTTTTATTCAATTATTTGCTGTCAAAGTTATCCCCCCAAAAAATCATTTGTAAGAGTATTATACTTTCTCACTAGAACGCGACACAAAAGACTATTCCAACAACTTTTTGTCGACATCACACACATGTTTAATAAAAGAATTTGACTTTTTTTGATTTTAAAGTCTTCAATCCATACCTAAATTAAAGAGAAGTCCTTATTGATTTAACGTGAGTTTAATTTTTGTGTGACCAAAACACATCTTTTTATTTGGTAGTGCTGTATATATAGGTCATGTTTGTTTGGATGGACATAAGCTTGGGATTGGACTAATAGTCCAATAAAATTATTAATCCGATATTTGGTTAAACAATTAAAGTACGGACTAATTATTTTAAACTTGACTATTAGTTAAGATAGGATACATAATCCAACGAATTCATAGTCCTAGGACTATTAGTCATGGGAATACTAATCCAGTCCGCCCAAACAAACATGGCCATAGGGTACTGTTATGGTGTGCAACTTACGCCTTACACTTACGCCTTTTCTGTTTGCAGTCTTACTTTTGTTTTTACCTTTCACTTACACTTTTTGTGTAAGTGGCACATGCACACTTAAGAAAAGTCCATATATATATATATATATATCAATTTATATACTAATTAATGTATTAATATAGTTATGAAATTATTATTTTAAAACTATAATCCCACTCATTTTACAAATTACAAAGATTCAAAATTTTTAAATTATATCACATTATCTGTTAATACACTAATTACTATACCAATTGATAGATATAACATGATTCTTTTTCATTAGTTAAAGCAATAAGAAGTTTTATTTTAAATGAAATTCGTCACATTTTAAACAAAATTTATTATATTATTTTAATGAATAACAGTGTGTGTGTTCACACTTTTTGTTCACTCGTTCTTCCTGAACTGTGATGTGAGAAAAGAATTGCACTTTCAAGTAGGAACTCAAAAAATAAAAGTAAAAAGAAGAAGAAGATATTTATCGATGGATTTCACTTTTTGTTTTTTTCTTTTAAACCTCCTACAAATACATGGTGTATAAGAGGATTTTTGAATTTTGATATTTTTATAATTTAGTATGAATTTTGACAATTTAAGAAGTTTTGTTATAATTCGACTTCTAACCCAATTAAGGTCTAGTTTGGAAAGACTAAATAAGTGTACTTTTTGACTTTTTATGAAATATGGGTTGGGTTTGGGTTGGGTTTGAAGTGATATGTTAGAGAGATGATGTAACTTAAATAAGATGATGTGATTTAAATAGGATAGTGACTTTTTGACTTTTTGTCTTTTTTCAATCTTCCCAAACTAGGCCTAAGTCAGGACTTGATCCATTAAGTTTGTACTGAGCAAATGAAGTATTATTGTATACTAAACTAACATTTAATACCTGTACTCGAGTCTTATCATTTTAAATGCAACTTATTAATGAATGGGCTTGGGTTAATCCAGGAGAGATGATTGTTGGGCCTACTAAGACACTATTCATGGATGAGATATCAACGGGCCTAGACAGCTCCACAACATTTCAGATTGTGAAGTGTTTGCAGCAGATTGTGCACCTCACCGAGGCTACGGTCCTGATGTCCCTACTCCAGCCCGCTCCTGAGACATTCGATTTGTTCGATGATATCATACTCTTATCGGAGGGT
Organism: Camellia lanceoleosa; assembly: GCA_025200525.1. Classification (NCBI taxonomy): domain Eukaryota; kingdom Viridiplantae; phylum Streptophyta; class Magnoliopsida; order Ericales; family Theaceae; genus Camellia; species Camellia lanceoleosa. Next base: position 118,772,062 of record CM045772.1, read on the forward strand.
CAAATTGTCTATCAAGGCCCACGAGAAAACGTGGTTGAGTTCTTTGAGAGTTGTGGATTCAAATGCCCAGAGAGAAAAGGAACCGCTGATTTCTTGCAAGAGGTAATCATATAACTAGCATCATTTTAATACGGCAGGTTGTGCCGTACCATATCATAGAAGCCAAAGCCCAGGCCTGCAAAATAACAGTGATGGGCTTATAGGCCCACATAAGTTTGTATACATATGAGACCGAAAAGCCCACATAATTGCTATTAAATGGCAAATGTGAAAACAAAAAATTTTGATTTTCCTGTCTTTAGTGATTGATTTTAAAAATTGTCAAAATAGATTAATTTTTTAAAAAAAAAAAAAAAAGTTCACTAAAGATTAAAAAAAAATTTAAATCTTTATCGTCTTTTGTGAACTTTCTTTCAAATTTGATCCAAAATTTTAAAATTACTTTTTCTAGTCTAATAGGATCTAAAAAGTAAAATTTTTGATAATAGTAATTCTAGATTTCCAGATTTTTACTCAAAAAACAGAGTATGGTCCATATTATTTCTAAATATGGACCCCATAAGATACTGTATTTGTGAGTACAATTCTGGGTACCTGTAATTACTGACGTAAAAAATAAATTTACCAAACCCCACTAAAAAAATTTGTGTTTTTATCATAGGTTACCTCAAGGAAGGACCAAGAACAGTATTGGGCCGACAAAACCAGACCATACACATTCATCTCAGTCACTGAGTTTGCCAACCGATTCAAACGATTTCATGTGGGCCTGAGGCTCGCAAATGAGCTCTCAGTCCCATACAACAAGGCCCAAACCCACCAAGCCGCTCTCGTCTACAAGAAATACACAGTCCCAAAGAGAGAACTTCTCAAGGCATCATTTGACAAAGAATGGCTGTTGATCAAGAGAAACTCTTTCTTCTACGTCTTCAAGACCGTCCAGATCATCATCGTGGCGATCATCGCATCGACGGTGTTTCTACGGACCAAAATGCACACGAGGAATGAAGAAGATGGGGCTGTCTATGTTGGTGCACTTTTGTTCACCATGATCATCAACATGTTCAATGGTTTCGCTGAACTATCTCTCATTATACAAAGATTACCGGTGTTTTACAAGCAACGAGACCTTCTCTTCCACCCACCTTGGGTTTTCACTCTCCCAACTTTCCTACTCCGAGTACCAATATCAGTGGTTGAGTCCATTGTTTGGACAGTCCTGTCATATTACACCATTGGATTTGCCCCTGAAGCTAGCAGGTAATCATTTTTCAACCATATTTCAAATTATCACCACATCATGCGATTAAAAATGTACTAAGAACATGAAGACCAAAAATTTAGAGCTCCATTTCATCTCTGAGAGCCAGAGAAATAGATAACTTTAAGCAATTCCAATATTTCTTATCGTTTTTCCTGATCTTCTCAGCAGCCAAATAATGCATAAAGACTATCAAGTCTCTTTTAATTGATGAACTAGAGTTTTCTTCTTATATGGGATACTTACTGTGTTTTCAGGTTCTTCAAGCAACTGTTGGTGGTCTTTTTAATCCAACAAATGGCTGCTGGGATTTTCAGGCTCATTGCCGGAGCCTGTAGGACCATGATCATCGCCAATACCGGTGGAGCTCTAACTCTCCTCCTTCTGTTCCTGCTTGGTGGTTTCATCCTTCCTAAACGTAAGTGCAAGTCCAAATAATAATTTCCAAAAGACTAACACAGAAAACAAAGAAAACAAAAACAGTGACAACACAAATATAGTGATGTTTTTGTGGTTCAAGTTTGCCTAATGAAATCACAACAGTTTTCCACCAATCCTGCAAATTGTTCTATTATGGAATGTAGCTGTTTTTCACTACATTAATTTGACTTATGGAAAATTGTTTCCTTTATTCCAGATCAAATTCCGCCATGGTGGAGCTGGGGTTATTGGGTATCACCATTGACCTATAGTTTCAATAGTCTGGCTGTAAATGAGATGCTTGCTCCAAGGTGGATGAACAAATTTGTATGTAGTTTCTACTATCCTACCCTCCTTGTGATTTTCTTTATCATTCAAGTGAGAAAGAGAGAAGCTTGATTGTTTTATACAACAAAGAATGTTCCTAAGCAATAAAGCATAGGTTCTTCAAAAAGCCATAGTATTAGATACATATTGTGTACTAGTACTTTGCTTGATACTTCTATATGCGTATCGGGTATATGAAAAGTATTCTAATTTTTTTTTTCCTCTTAATTTTTGTTGTATCCCTAAAGGTACCTAGTGTATACTCAAGGCACACCTCAATCAAATTAGTTTTTTTTTTTTTTTTTTTTGACATAGGTGAATTTAGTTTAATAAACTTATTATTTTATTTTATATTTCTTAGCATAATTTTAAAATTAAGTTTTGATTTGTAGTTTCTTTTTAATATAATGACATTTAACTTTGATTTATATCTTACTATTTGACATTAAAAGATAGACTCTATGTTGGATTTTTTTGCTTTAATCCAAATTCAAAATATATATTACTTTTTACCAACGTAACATAATTAGTTGTATCCGTATCCTATTTTTTTTTAGATTTAACCATATCAATGTACCCGTACATGTGCTTCATCGTTCCTAACCAAATTCTATTTTGTTACAGGCTTCAAACAGTACGACGACTGCATTAGGGGTGGCGGTGCTAAATAACTTCGATGTCTTTCCAGAGAGAAGGTGGTTTTGGATTGGAGCAGCAGCACTTTTGGGGTTTGCAGTTCTCTTCAACATTCTCTTCACTCTTGCTCTTATGTACTTAAGTCGTAAGTTTCTAACATCTATGTTCAAAATAAACTCTGAATTTTCTCTCTTCATTGAGGTAACTCATATCACAACATACTCTTTTGTCCAATGAAATAGCTCCTGGAAAGCCACAAGCTATAATCTCCAAAGAAACAGCTGGGGAAATGGAAGCTGACCAGGAAGAAACTAAAGAAGCGCCGAGACTTAGAACAAACAGATCAAAGATAGATTCAGTCCCTCGATCTTTATCTGCTGCTGACGGGAACAATTCAAGTAAGAAACCTAGACATATAACCCAATACCAATCTAACATCAATAAGATATATAGCAATTTCAGAGTTCTTTACATGAGAATAATTTTCAGGAGAAATGGCAATCCGGAGAATGAGCAGTCGATCCAATGCCAATGGACTAAGCAGAAATGAAGATTCAAGTCTTGACGCTGCGCGTGGAGTTGCTCCCAAGAGAGGAATGGTTCTTCCCTTCACTCCCCTCGCCATGTCCTTTGACAGCGTAAAATACTTTGTGGATATGCCACCAGTAAGTATCCCTTTTTCATCTTTCACTCCTAGTTTAGCTCAAATGCCACTACTGCACAATCATTTGTCGCATTCTAGTATGACTAAAGAAGATCGATTTCAAATGAATTTTTAGAAACTCAAATTAAAATCCAGTTAGTAAAACAAATTGTGTTGATATCAATAGGAGATGAAGGAACAAGGAGTAACCGAAGACAGGCTCCAATTACTTCGCGAAGTAACTGGTGCATTTAGGCCCGGTGTCTTGACTGCCCTGATGGGAGTCAGTGGGGCTGGAAAAACTACACTCATGGATGTTCTAGCGGGAAGGAAAACAGGTGGTTACATCGAAGGTGATATCAGAATTTCTGGATTCCCCAAGATTCAAGAAACATTCGCTAGAATTTCTGGATACTGTGAGCAAACCGACATCCACTCACCACAAGTCACCATTCGTGAATCTTTGATTTACTCAGCTTTTCTTCGACTCCCTAAGGAAGTCAGCAAGGAGGAAAAAATGGTAACAACTATCATTCATATTGCTTTTTTTATGAAAAGATTTCAAGAAGTATAAGGTCGAGTACTAAGATGGTTTGTTTTTGTATTTCCTTTTTAGGTTTTTGTGGATGAAGTGATGGATCTAGTTGAACTAGACAACCTCAAAGATGCCATTGTAGGGCTTCCAGGAGTTACAGGTCTATCAACAGAGCAGAGAAAGAGATTGACAATAGCGGTGGAGCTAGTTGCTAATCCATCAATCATATTCATGGATGAACCAACTTCTGGTCTTGATGCAAGAGCGGCAGCTATTGTTATGAGAACTGTGAGAAACACTGTGGATACAGGGCGAACTGTTGTTTGCACAATCCATCAGCCTAGTATTGATATCTTTGAAGCATTTGATGAGGTAATAACACATGCTCTCTCTTTCTTGCTCTCCAAGTACATCTATATTATCTATCTCTCTAAATACATCATATTATATTGTGCATCAGCTGCTACTGATGAAAAGGGGAGGACAAGTGATCTACTCAGGACCACTGGGACGGAATTCTCATAAGATCATTGAATATTTTGAGGTATTTCACATTCTTGAACTATTTCTTTTCTTTTTTTAACATATAAAAACACAAATACAAATAATTCAACTATTTATACTTGTTTCAGGCAATTCCTGGAATTCCCAAAATTAAAGAAAAATACAATCCAGCAACATGGATGCTAGAAGCGAGCTCAGTTGCTGCAGAAGTCCGGCTTGGAATTGATTTTGCCGAACACTACAAATCATCATCCTTGCATCAGTAAGTGAAAAGTTTAGTTATAGCAATGAAAGTGTTTTATTGGTTTTAAAATCAATAGGGTTCAAACTAATACACGGGCAAAAACAGACGAAACAAGGCTCTAGTGAAAGAGTTGAGTGTACCTCCACCAGGGGCAAAAGACCTCTATTTCACATCACAATTTTCTCAGCACAATTTGGGGCAATTCCAATCCTGCCTATGGAAGCAGTGGTTGACTTATTGGAGAAGCCCCGATTACAACCTCGTGAGGATGTTCTTCACCTTAGCTGCTGCCCTTATGGTTGGAACAGTTTTCTGGCAGGTTGGCAAAAAAAGGTATCCATCTAATTCTTACAAAATTCAAACTCCATCTCTCAGTCCATTGGTAACAAGACTCAAAAGTCATCGCTAATTCCTCGTCTATAATTTATTTGATTCAGGGATAACACGGGTGATTTGACCACGATCATAGGGGCAATGTATGGTTCTGTCCTGTTTGTTGGAATTAATAACTGCGGGACAGTACAACCAGTAGTAGCTATTGAAAGAACCGTATTTTATAGAGAAAAAGCTGCCGGGATGTATTCTGCATTACCATATGCCTTGGCACAGGTGAGAATTGTCAAATTTAACATCAAATGAGAGATTGAAAATACAGATTGTGAAGCTTGCATTCTATCTTTTCATCTCTCAGTTCACTTCTTTTAAATTAGGGTGGGGAATTCTTGTTTCTTAGATATTTGATTGCTATTTCTTCACATTAGATTGAAAATTTTGTGCATGAGCACCATACATCAAATGGCTACCTGAGCTTGGGTATGGATCTATATTTACAATTTTATTCAATCCTAATCACAGAGTTAATTGTTATCTGATATGCAGGTAATCACTGAATTACCATACGTGCTTGTTCAAACCGTCATTTTTAGTCTTATAGTGTATTCTATGGTGGGCTTCGAATGGGCAGTGCATAAATTCTTTTGGTTCTTCTTCGTCACCTATATCTCTTTTCTCTACTTCACATACTATGGAATGATGACTGTTTCCATCACACCAAACCACCAAGTAGCATCTGTTTTGGCAGCCGCTTTCTATGCACTCTTCAATCTTTTCTCGGGTTTCTTCATCCCAAGACCGGTAATTTCATTTTCCTCAAAAGCAGTTTTTTTTTTTTTAAAAAAATATATATTTTAACATGGTTTAATTATTTTTTCTTTGGTATTGAAAATTCAGAGAATTCCAAAGTGGTGGGTATGGTATTATTGGATTTGCCCAGTAGCATGGACAGTTTACGGGTTGATCGTGTCACAGTATGGTGATGTGATGGACCCCATTGCAGTTCCCGGGATGCAAAATTCCACTACTGTTCAATGGTACGTGAAAAATCATTTCGGGTATGAACCAAACTTCATTGGACCAGTTGCTGGAGTTTTGGTTGGTTTTGCAGTGTTCTTTGCCTTCATGTATGCCTACTGTATTAAAACTTTGAACTTCCAAATGAGGTAGAAGATACTATTGAGTCAAATTGCCACCTGTAGATATGTATTTGGATTCATCCAAGATTTGAAATTTGCAGCAAATTGGATGATATGAGAATTCATATTTTAGGATAAAATATGTTGTTACGACCTAGTAAATATCAGGGATATCTTGATAAGTTTTGAGGATCATATATATGTATAGTCATTGGATCCTATTGATGTAAGGGAAGAAATTGCTTTCTTTGTGGACCATAAAAAAATTATTAGTTCAGCCAACTTCAAGCTACATCATCAAATGGTTTTGGTTTCTTCTTTAGTGTTTTATTCATTTATTTATTTACTTACTAATTTATGCCTTGTTTAGATCAATGGATATATCATGTATATAGTAGTAACAACATAGTTTCTTAAAAAACTCAAACTTCAAGAGATTTCCAAATTCTGCAATCAAGATGAGAATCAAGAAAGCAAACTGAATTTCAAGTACTAATGAACAAGAGATATCAACCACCAGCCAATTTGGTGAGGTCTCCTATTGGATTATCAACCTAATGCGAAGGGCTCAAGTCCTTTTGTTGAGTAGTGAAGAAGAAGAATATATGAAAAGATGCACAATGCGGAGACCTTGGCCTGAGCAAAGTAGAACTTAAAGTGACTTAATCCGATGGGTTTAGAAGAGTATAATGTTTCTAGGAAGATGAGGTTGTTAAAAATTGACAGGGCTAAGACTAGGATTTAAAACTCCCCAATCAACAAACATTGCTTGATCACTGACTCAACTAACAAAGCATTCTCTGAGTAATAATCAAGGGTTTTGCTGTCGATCTTCGTTTCTTAAACTATAAGCCATCATTTTTGCAGCACCTTCATTTGTACCAAATTCCTTTGAAGGAAATCTAGTCTTAGTTACACAAATTTAAACTATAACAACCAAATGGGTAGGTCTCAAAAACACAATTTGTTTCCTCATGAGCACTAGTAATTGCTAGCAGTATATGAAAGGAAAATATGCAAATGAGTTTAACAAGCATTTTTATAAACAATATATGTGCACCCAACAACACTTAACACATATATAATTGCTAGCAAATGGGTGGGTCTGAAAAACCCAATTTGATTTCTCATGAGTACTTGTAATTGCTAGCAGTACATGAAAGGAAAATATGCAAATGAGTTTTAACAAGCATTTTTAGAAGCAGTATATGTGCACACAACATACAACACACATACAGCAAAATTCATCTCAGAATGAACTGGGTTTTGCAATTGGAATATTTAAATGTTACATCTCATTGAATCAAGCCCAAACACCAGAATTGATAATGCAAGATCATAGAAAGATCACCAAAACCATGTATCAAAAAAGAAAGACTGTCTGAGTGTACCTGTTGAGATCATGGAGGGCCCTCTTCTACATTTGGAGAGCCACCAACAGAACTGGCAACAGTAGAAATTATTTTATTGAATTTTCTAGGAGGAAAATGTTTGGTAGCCCAAAAATTTGTAGCTCAAATGGCTCAAATCTGTCAAAACCTGTCAAAACGATGTCGTTTTACACTCAAAACGACGTTGTTTTCGAACTTTTTATTTTTATTTTTTTATGGAAACACAAAAGCCGAAAATATATACATATATATATATATATATAAAATGAAAGCAATTTCAAAACAATCCTCAAGTTTTATTTTTTTTTATTTTCTTTCTCTTTTAGTTTTTAATTTCTTGATCATTGTGATTCTTGCGAATTATGTTGGATCATCGGCGTAGTATGAGAGAGCTTAAAATTATTAATTTTTTCACCTCATATTTTTGTCAAAAAATAAAAAAGTTACTATAATATTCTTAAGATTTATTTAAAATACATATTATTCCCTATGATTATAAAAATTACAAATATTTTCTTACTAGAATTTGTCATTTAATGGGGGTAATAAGAAAAAATACAATTCTCAACTACCATCTTATATAATAATAAAATTATAAGAATGGTTTACCGAAATATATTTTTAATACCATTAAAAATTGTTGATTGGTTTAATAGTTGATAAATGAAATGAGGCATTTGTTATGTGATTAGAAATTTGAAAGAGTATGATATAATTTCCATAACCATGTGAAGAAAAAATCTATATTTTAAGCAAATTTCAAATTTAATCAACATTTAACAATAGTAGATTTTAGGATAAATTACAAATTGTTTGGATAGAGGTTATTTGGCTAAAATAGCTAAAAAAAGATAAAATAGGTTAAAATAGTCAATAAGACAAAATGTTATATTTAACACATAATCATTCACTTTTTATTTTACAACTGCCAAATCAACTAAAAAAATGACTATAATTCAAAATATAATTTTTTTAACCAAGATAAATAATTAACAAATTAAATAACTAATTAAAATAATTCATTTTGAAGCGGGGCCTAAATGTGAAATTGAAGCGAATGTGAATGTTGACCAAAATAGTAAGAGCTCGTTTGGTATGTGGGTTGACTTTTTCACACTTTTAGTTTAAAATTAAAAAGTTTCGTTTGGAATAGGTTTTTTTTGACATTTTTGATTTTTATGAGAGAAAAAATAAAATAATTATGGGTTGGATGTGACATTTTGTCATATTTAACCAAAATAGTTAATTTTGTCCTATATAACTATTTTAGTCCAAATGTGTATCCCAAATGGGAGTTGGAGTGCCTACTATGCACCCAACACAGCAGGCACTGCTGTGTGGCATTATAGGCTTATTTCGGGGACTATTTTGATAATCCGAACCGTTCACATTTTAAAGTATATCGACTAGAAAATACTTGTAAAAAATTAAGTTAATTGGATATTATTAATCCTTTCATCCACTCACATTTGTATCTTCAAAAATAAATGACATTGTGATTTAAAGTATTAAAATGAATACAAATGTGAGTTAATGAAAGGATTAATGATATCCGATTAACTTAATTTTTTACAGGTATATCTACTCGATATATTATAAAATTTGAACGGTTCAAATTACCAAAACAAACCCTGAAATAAACTCATAAGGCCGCGTAGCAGGGCATCAACTCCTTCTAAACGAATTCTAAATCTCTTTTCATAGATTTCTAATAAATGTGAAATTGATGCAATCATAATGTTTGCCGACATATAAATGTCAATTACTCTCTCTGTTCCCAAATAATAGTTCTTTTTAGAGAATTTAACTTTTTTAATAGTATAATTATTGCACTTTAAAAATATTAATTTTCTAAAATTATCCTTTGATAGTGTATTTTTTAGGACATATTACTTGTCATAATTGTACTTTTTGTATTATTAATAAATTTAAAAGAAGGGCAAAATAGAAAATTTATATTATTTTAGTCCTTAATTTTTGAAAATGGACTAATATTTTAGGACAATAAAAAATGAAATAAATGACTAATATTTTGAGATGAAAGGTGTACAATTTTCGAAAATCATCGTTAAAGGTGAACGTGGATTGTGATGATATAAATATAAAGGGAAAATTATTGATAAATCCTATTTAGAAGTGTTTTAACCCAAGAAGCCCATGAAGGAATTTTTTAACTCATTTAGTCTCATGTATGTATAGTTTTATTCCATAAAGTCTTTTTTCTTTATTTACACTATTTTCTTAGACAATTATGCCCTTATATTTAATTTTGATACCCTTATAAATATTTTTTGAACGGGTAGCAATTTTACGATGTGAACATTCATATTTTAAAATTCACATTGGTAGGAATGTAAAATTGGCCCGTGGGTGGCCCGAAACCTGCCCGCGAGCGGGGGCGATCCTGGCCCGTTGACAATGTGAATATTCACATCGACATGTTAACATTCACATTAATAGGAGTGTAAAATTGGCTCGCGTCCCGTGGCGGCTGAAACCGCCCATGACCATGGGCGGCGGTAGCGTCGGCCCATTGACAATGTAAATATTCACATTGACATGTTAACATTCACATTGATAAGAGTATAAAATTGGCCCGCGGCCCATGGACGACCAAAAGGCCGCCATGACGAGGCCGGCCGTGTTGACAATGTGAATATTCACATTGACATGTTAACATTCACATTGATAGGAATGTAAAATTAGCCCGCGCCCCGTGGCTACCCGAAACCTGCCCACGGCCCGTAGGCGGCCCGGGGCGGGCCCGGTCCGGCCTGTTAACAATGTGAATATTCATATTGACATGTTAACATTCACATTGATAGGAATGTAAAATTAGTCCGCACCTCATGGCTGCTTGGCGGCCCTGAGGCAGGCTCGGCCCGGCCTGTTGACAATGTGAATATTCACATTGACATGTTAACATTCATATTGATAAGAGTATAAAATTGGCTAGCGGCCTAGGACGGGCCCGACCTCGCCCGTTGACAATGTGAATATTCACATTAACATGTTAACAGTCACATTGATAAGTGTGTAAAATTGGCCCGCAACCCGTAGATGGGCCGAAGCCCGACCGCAGCCCAAGGCGGGCTTGGCCCGACCCATGACAATTTGAATATTTACATTGACATGTTAATATTAACATTGATAGGAGTGTAAAATTTGCCCGTTGTCCGAAACTTGCCCGCGGCCCGGGGTAGGCCCTGCCCGTTGACAATGTAAATATTTACATTGACATGTTAAAATGCATATTGATAGGAATGTAGAATTGGCCTGCGGCCCGTGGGCTGCCCAAAGCCCGCCCACGGCCAGGGGCAGGCTCGTTTGGGTCCGGGCCCGAGCATGTCCGAGACCCTAGGTTAGGGCCTAGGTCATCACTTTAAAGCCGGGCCCGGCCCATCGGCCTGCTTAAGGCCTATTCAAGGCTCGATCCGAGGCCCAGCCCGCACCGAGGCGCAATGTATTTTTTTGTGAAAAATAATAAAATTTTGGTAGAAAAAATTAAAAGGAATTAAAAAAAAATGGCTAGGCCCGCCCAGGCCCACCGGCCCAACCCGAGGCTCGATCCATCGGCCCATCCAATACCCGAATACCCTTGTGCCAGGGCTAGGGCCTGGGCGTAATTGTTTGGCCCGTGGGCCGGCCCGACCTGACTCGACCTAAGAAAGGCTCGTTTGGGCCCAGGCTCGAGCCTAGTCCGAGACCCTAGGCTAGGGCCTGGGCCATCACTTTGAAGCCCTGCTCAGCCCATCGGCCCGGTTAGGGCCCATTCAAGGCTCAGTCTGAGGCCTAGTGTTTTTTTTTGTGAAAAATAATAAAATTTTGATAGAAAAAATTAAAAAGAATTAAAAAAAATGGCCAGGCTCGCACCAGGCCGCCACGAGACACGGGCTAATTTTACATTCCTATCAATGTGAATGTTAACATGTCAATGTGAATATTCACATTGTCAACGGGCCGGGCCGGGCCGGGCAGGGTCAGCCCCGGGTCGCTGGCCAATTTTATATTCTTATCAATGTGAATGTTAACATGTCAATGTGAATATTCACATTGTCAACAACTGGCCGGGCGAAATGTCATGGTTTCGGGCAACCACGAGACGCGGGCTAATTTTACACTCCTATCAATGTGAATGTTAATATGTCAATGTGAATATTTACATTGTTAACGGGCTGGTCCCGGGCTGCGGGCGGGCTTTTGGTCGTTTATGGGCCGTTGGCCAATTTTATACTCTTATCAATATGAATGTTAATATGTCAATGTGAATATTCACATTGTCAACGGGCCGGACCGCTCATGGCATGTAGGGCCGCCCATCGGGCAAATTTTATACTCCTATTAATATGAATGTTAACATGTCAATGTGAATATTCACATTGTCAATGGGCCGGGCCCGCCTCGGCCCAACTTGAATTTTTCCGGGCACCCACAAGGATCGACATGGGCCGGACCCTTACACATTGACGATATGAACATTCACATTGACGGTGTGAACATTTACATTAGGGGTATTTTGGTAATTATGTCACCCATAGAATTTATTGAAACATAAGAAAATAATATGAACTAAATGGAACATAAGTAGATGAAAATGGTATTTTAGTCTTCTAATCTCAAATAGGACCTAATGGAATAGTCAAAAAGAATATGGATTTGATGGAATAAAACTCTTAGAAAGTGGATTTATCAAAAAAGCTCCCAAATATAAATGTTCATCACATTTAACACATATTAATTGAATTTTCACCCGCTTCGTGCGTGCGGTCGTATTGTTGTTGGTTGGGAATAATAGCAAATAGTGAGGCGACAAATATTTAAGATATATGTGATTTAATAAGTACTTTTTTTTATTTATTTTTATACTAGTTTCATGTCAATCTCATTAGATAACTATGATGAATTTTGACCATGATACTCTGAGATGTTCAAAGTATTTGTTAAAAGTTTAAGTAGGCAAAGATGGTGTGGAGATATATTTTCTGAGTACCAACACGTGGCAAGGAGACATTGACGTGTCAGCCGAGGTGCCACGTGTCTTGGTCGTGACGCCGAGGTGATCTTGGCAAGGCCGAGGTTATCTCCGAAGATATCGGAATCCGAGATAAGTGGATAAGGGACAAGAGTCCTAGAATGAAAAGGGAACTCAACTTGGATGAGGGACAAGAGTCCTAGAATGAGAGAAGACTTCAGTTTGTATTAAGATAAGACTCGTAGAGAGTTTATCCTAATCTTACTGGGAGTCCAAGATTAGCAGTAATCCTGAGTCCATAGAAGTTAGGCTTTTATTGGGACTAGGTTTATGTTGGTTATAAAAGAGAGGCACCCCCATGGGTCTAAGGTATGCTTTTGATACCCAAGCTTGTGAGTTTAGCACTTGATTTATCTTTGAGAGATATACTGACTTGATCGTCAGAGTGCCCCCGAGTGGAAGAACCACTGCCGGAGCCTTCTCTTTCTATTGCAGGTTAACTGAAGCCATCTATTCTGTCGGTGCTCTCTAGCTGATTATTAAACGGGCAGTGTGATTAGAAAATCACCCACACAATTTGGCGCCGTTTGTGGGAAAGAAAGAAGAATAGATGGCCAATGAAAGAAAGAAGAATAGATGGCCAATGACGGACAGAAGGATCAGACTGGAGACAATGCTCCTGCTGGGAATGAAAGACCTATCAACCTCGATGTTGAAGGGGACAAACGCAACACAGAAACTCGTGACCAGAGTCACGGAGTGAAAGACGCCGGCCAGGAAGGTGACGCACCAAAGACAACAAATCAAAGCGGATACTACAACGAAGATGACCTCTAAGTATGGAAGGATAGATACCTGCGGAGGAACGAAGACCCTTCCAGAAGGGATGCAAAGACAGGGGGCATGAGCGCTCCGAAGGAGATAACATTCAAGTATAGAAGAACTCATTCTGAGTGAGCAGATCTTGGATTCCAGATCCTAGATCCCGAATCCGAGAAGACATGATCTCAGCCTAGACAAGTAGGCCCGAGAAGACGAGAGCTCAGCCTAAGTGAGCAGATCCCGGATTCCAGATCCCGGGTCCTAGAAGACATGATCTCGGCCTAGATGAGTAGGTCCGAGAAAAGAAGAGCTCAACCTGAGTGAGCAAATCCAAGATTCTAGTAGACAAGATCTCGGCACTTAAGTCCGAAAAGAGAAGAGCTTAGTGAGCAAATCTCAGATCCCAGAAGATAAAAAAGAAAACACACAAGGTTGGACTGCAGTTAGCCAGGTTGAAGACCTTTTATAAGGTTCACAAAGGAGTATGTGGAAGCCATGCAGGGGACAGAGAGAAGAAGAATATGTTTATCACTTGTTGAAATTTGTAGCAATTTACAAGTTAGTTAAACCGATATGATGTTTACCACTTGTTGAAATTTGTAGCAATTTACAAGTTGGTTAAACCGAGATGATGTTTACCACTTGTTGAAATTTGTAGCAATTTACAAGTTGGTTAAACCGATATGATGTTTACCACTTGTCGAAATTTGTAGCAATTTACAAGTTGGTTAAACCGAGATGATGTTTACCACTTGTTGAAATTTGTAGCAATTTACAAGTTGGTTAAACTGATATGATGTTTAAACACTTGTTGAAATTTTGTGTGAATTTACAAGTTGAAGTTAAATCGAGATAGTGTTTAACACTTGTTGAAATTCTGTGTGAATTTACAAGTTGAAGTTAAACCGAGGTCATATTTAACACTTGTTGAAATTCTGTGTGAATTTACAAGTTGAAGTTAAACCGATGTGACATTTAACACTTGTTGAAATTCTGTGTGAATTTACAAGTTGAAGTTAAACCGAGATGATGTTTAACACTTGTTGAAATTTTGTGTGAATTTACAAGTTGAAGTTAAACCAATGTGATATTTAACACTTGTTGAAATTCTGTGTGAATTTACAAGTTGAAGTTAAACCGAGATGATGTTTAACACTTGTTGAAATTCTGTGTGAATTTACAAGTTGAAGTTAAACCGATGTGATATTTAACACTTGTTGAAATTCTGTGTGAATTTACAAGTTGAAGTTAAACCGATGTCATGTTGAAACACTTATTGAAATTCTGTGTGAATTTACAAGTTGAAGTTAAACCGATGTGATATTTAACACTTGTTGAAATTCTGTGTGAATTTACAAGTTATAGTTAAACAGAGGTTATGATAAACACTTATTGAAATTTTGAGAAAAATTTACAAGCTGAAGTTAAGCCGAGGTTATGATAAAAGATGATGGTTAAACACTTGTTGAAATTTTTGAGAAAAATTTACAAGTTAAAGTCAAGCTCAAGCAATATCTGCGTACTTGCCGAGACTACCAGGTTGTCAAAACTTGAAATATGGAAAACTGAAGTCTTGATAAAAGACATTAAGAAAGTAACAAGTCCTAAGCAACACTTGTGAAAATATTTATTACAATATTTTCAAGTGTTAGGACAAGGCCGAGATGAGCAAGATTAGAAGTTGTGACAGAGGTATTTTACCCGAAGAGATTGCACAGTCAATGTGTACTTTGAAGACATGCAAATTATTCTAAGTATAGAATCATACAAGAGTAGAAAAAAGAAGACATACATTCAAAGAAGAATCAGAGAAATGCATTTAAAGATGAAAGAAGGCACTTCGGCCTGAATATTGAAAAATAAATTATTCATACTACAAAAATGGCACGTCGGCCGGATTAAAAGCATACAAAGACGGACAAAGTACAAGGTACAAGATACAAGGAGTAAAAAAAGGAAACAAAACTACTCGGCATCAATGGCAGGATATAGAAGACAGTTGGGAAGACTTCTCAGCAGCCTTCTCGGCCTTAAGCTCAGCATCGATCTCCCGAAGAGTTTGATCAAGGCTCTTCTTGGCGATTGGCACCTCAGAGTTTGAAGGCAAGGATTGAAAACAAGAATCTAGAAAAAGACACAGAAAACAGAAACAAGAATGTAATTCATAATGGTGATGAAGCTATCAGGAAATCAAGACAAAAGATTGCACAGGTATGTCAAGCCAAGAACAGTGGCAGAAATCAACAGATGTGTGAACAGTGTGTATTCAAGAAGATGATTTGGAAACAACGGGTAAAACAGCAATGGTGATTAACAATGAAACAGAGCTTCTTGGAAAGCAACAATAAATAAAACCAGGAGGAACAGTGGCTTACCAGAAAGAGGGAAGCCGGAATGAGAATTGCCGAAGTCTGACGACAATGACAGAATGACGTAAGCTTCACCGGAGGAGAGGAACAAAGACAGTTACAGAAGCTTGAAAGCTTGGAACAATGACGGGTTTAAGTAAAAGAGCTAGAAAGAGAAAAAGCCAGAGGATTGAATGAAAAAAGAGAAAAGAAGATGACAAAGTTCAAGAATAAAGCCAAGTGCACAGGCACTAAGTAAGTATGTGAAGAACAAGAAAGTAATGACCCAGACACAATACTAGCAACAGAAAACGGATATGACAAGAACAGTGCCAGGCATTCAAACAATTCAAAACTTGAAGGCGGACGAAAATAGAAAGCAACAGATGGCAAGTAAACAGATTAAGGAGAGTTATGAAAGATTGAGCTTAATAGCAAGTAAAGAGTTTATGAACCTACCAAGTGAAATGAACGCCGATATGAAAATCACTGGAGTCAAATAGATGACTGGAAATCGGGAACTCACCAAAGAGTGTGAGTAGAGCAGTTGCAAAGCTCTTGGAGTTTACAAATTAATGGAACCAGAACCTCGGCTAAGAGGTGCGATTTCAAGCAGCTTGGAAAGCATGAAACTTGATTCTTGACACCAGTGGACAGTAAAGTCCAGGGAACTTTGAGGTCGGCGAGTTTGATCTCGGACAGAGGGACACAGATGAACGAACAGTGTAGATTCCATCACCTCAGAATGCTGAGGTAATAGAACCTAGGGGGCAATTGTGAGGATATATTTTCTGAGTACCAACACGTGGCAAGGTGACACCGACGTGTCAACCAAGGTGCCACGTGTCCTGGTCGTGACGCCGAGGTGATCTCGGTAAGGCCGAGGTTATCTCTGAAGATATCGGAATCCGAGATAAGTGGATAAGGGACAAGAGTCCTAGAATGAAAAGGGAACTTAACCTGGATGAGGTATAAGAGTCCTAGAATGAGAGAAGACTTCAGTTTGTATTAAGATAAGACTTTTAGAGAGTTTATCATAATCTTACTGGGAGTCCAAGATTAGCAGTAATCCTGAGTCCATAGAAGTTAGGTTTCTATTGGGACTAGGTTTATGTTGGCTATAAAAAAGAGGCACCCCCATGGGTCTAAGGTATGCTTTTGATACCCAAGCTTGTGAGTTTAGCACTTGATTTATCTTTGAGAGATATACTGACTTGATCGTCGGAGTGGCCCCGGGTGGAAGAACCACTGCCGGAGCCTTCTCTTTCTATTGTAGGTTAGCTGAAGCCATCTATTCTGCCGGTGCTCTCTAGCTGATTATTAAACGAGCAGTGTGATCAGAAAATCACCCACACAAATGGAATACAAAACACAATACATTAGTTGAGATAGATCACAAGATGGTCGAACTCCTAAAAAAAGTGTAAGGCATATTTCATAATTCAAATGGATGCAAGTATCTTTGATTTTTCCTAGCATCACATACTAAAATAAGTTCTACATAATTTATGTTTGCATCTAATCTCAAACATTGAACAAAACTCAATGTAGTAAAAATACTGCTAGCCAGAGTTCAACATGCCACCCATTCTGAGCTTGAAATATAAATAGTATGCTGCTCTTCTCGATCCAATTGGAGATTTTAAAATTTTGAAAGTCTCATCAAAGATTCGAAGAATGCAATATAAGGTGAATGGCAATATCTTGCACCCAAAAAAATAATAAATAAAGAAAAAGAAATGAATGGCAAGAGTTTACACAAACATTTGAAACAAATCCTACAAACCATCGATATCAATGTAGAGAAGAAGAAGAAACGAATAGCAAGAGTTTACTCAAATATTAGAAACAATTCCTTACGAACCATGTGAAATTGTCAATGTTGAAACTAAAAATGTGAAATTGTCAATGCTGAAACTAAAAATTGCATTGGGACCTTGACATTTCGTCTCAAACCATTGACATTTTCATATCAATGCTAGAACTAAAAAATACATGGGACCTTATCTCTTTTGAATACATAGAATCATCAAAGTCGTGAGCAAGTTAGTAATACAAATTTACTAAACAGTAACATTGTCTCGAAGATCAACATAGAATTCAATAATGAAGTGTGCACCATGTATTTGGGGGTCATAGAATCAGCGCGCGCGCACACACACACAATAAGTTCAAATATAGCACAAAGATGAGGTTTTTCATGCATTTATATGTTTTAAATTTAAGTGAAAAAGTTTCAATTGATTATGTGGTCTTCAACTGGAGTGAACATTTTATATTTCCTTTGGCAATGGCAACAGTTCGTGGCCTCATTGTATCAACTTTTTTTTTTCTAACTAAATGGTAATTTGCTCAAATCCCAACTTACCTGGGATTAAAAAACATTGCACAATTAGCTTCTTTTTTAAGCAATATATTTCAGGAAATGAAATGACTTCTATTGATTAAGATGCACCATTAATTAAGCTATTGTCGTCTCTAATCAATACAACCCGTGATATTAACCATCACTGCACAATAAAAGCAATATGGTAGCTTTACATGCTAACCATTTTATTCCTGTTATGTATACAGTATATGTATAACATTTTAATAAAAGCATTTTTATAATTTGCATCATTATTCACTTTGAATCCACATAATCTTATAACTTTTTATTGGAATTGGCTCTATATATATGTCACAAAATCTAGAAGTTATAAATAAAAAGGAAAACCTGAGGGGGGGAAAAAAGAAAAAAGAAGAAGAATCACTAAAAAGCAATCACTATTGGCTGATTTGCAATCAATAAACCGTAAGCATAGACATACTTTAGGAGGTTGGGATATGTATAGAATTGGTTATTACAAACAAGAATTAGAGGGTTATTAAATTCTCAAAATCAATGAGAAATTGAGATATATAGACTAATGTAAACTTGCTTGGCACAAAATTCCAAGGCTCGGATAACCAAATAGTATGCCATAAAAAAGATACAAAAACTTTGAGAAAGATGCAATCTCCATATAAGAAGAACAAGGAAAATAAATTTAAAAAATTGCATGCCATCAAAAACTTTTGACTGATAGTGGTGCAGTAAGGTGGCAATGTGTGCGGGGCTATGTGTGTGCATGTATGCATCTCAAAATCAAAAATTGGAGGCTTCTCCATACTTAAATGCTTTTAGTAGGTTGGTATTATTTTTAGAGAGAAAAACATTCAAAGTGAGAAAATAAGAAACCCACCACCACATGTACACTTAAACTAGTAGACACCATAATTGAAAGCTTGTTGGAATTTGAATATATATAACCATCTATATTTGGTTGGTGATAGTAAATTGTATGTATATAACTATTGTTGCTGCAATTGTGAATGCTAAAATGTTTGGTGATTCTATTTGGTTTAGTTTTCATATTAAATTCAATGGTTGTAATTGAATTTATTGACTTGGTACTCTCACCATCAAATAATAAGAAGAAGATTACATACCAAAAACATCCAGATCTAGATAAAAATACATATCTTTATCTCTGCAGCACAACGATGATGGTAATGAAGCGGGGAGCTGGTGTAGGCGTTGTACATCTAGTGATTTCCTCCCTTAATAGGTCACAGTGAGAGCAGTAGCTGATGATTTCGTTCAAGTAGGACACACTGAAAACCCCAAGGTAAGTGGCCGAATGGTAAAGTCTGGCACTACAGGAAAAAGGGGATTTGGTGGCGTTTTCGTAACGACGTTTATTTAAACGTCACTGTTACTAGTATTTAACGGCGTTTTATAAAACGCCGCGTATTCTATTAAACAAAACGACACCGTTTTATAATGGGAGGCGTTTAAAAACGCCTCCGAATGCGGTAGCCACACGCACCTCTTTTTTTTTCTTTTTTCTTTTTTGAACAAGAACACTCGCCTCCGAAACCTTATTTTGAATCCTTAATACATACGGACAGATCTCTCTCTCTCAACCCTTAATACATACGGACAGATCTCTCTCTTTCTCTCTCTCAACCCTCTTTAAGCTCCATCAAAGATTCAGATCGAAGCGATTTTGAAGCTCCATCGAAGTTTCAGATCTAAGCTTCATTGAAGATTCAGATCGAAGCTCCATCGCCCGCGATTTCGAAGCTCCATTGAAGCGATTTTGAAGATTCAGATCTGAACTCTGACCCCTCGATTACTCGCATTTCAACCTCCATTGAATAGTCTACTTTGTTTCTGAACTGTAATCGGTGCTCGCGCTCTCTCTCTGTCTCACTCTATTTGTGGTCTTTGGGAAAAATGAAGATTGTCTAGCTCTCTGTTTCTGAACTGTAAGATGTAATGCTTGTTTTCCTTTTGTATTCGGGATTAACATTTAAGATTGTCTAGCTCTCTGATTAATATTTTTCACTTACTCAAACAGAGCATAAGTATTCAGTTTGATTTAATTTTTGAAGATTTTTTGAAATTTAAGTTTGAGAAAATTAAACTTAAATACAAGGTGGATGCAGATAATCGCAATCATGCCAAGTGGTTCTAAGCAACAGAAATTAGATGATGATTTTTTTCAAATAGTGGAGAATGATGTAGTCGAGGTTTTAGGAAATTCATAATCATAATTTTATTATTTTGAAATCTATAGTTGATTAGAAAAATGTAGGTTTAGAATAGAATATGCTACAATAATTACATTCCCTATTTCGTATTGATTTAGTTTTCCTATTTTATATGTTTTTGTTTTATAAACTAGGGTTAATTTATTATAAATAATGATATGAATAATTTTTTTTTTTACTTTTTTTTCAATCTATGAGATACCAAAAATTCATTGGAGAGCCAAGCTTCAGAATGTGCCTTGCTAATCCATCCTTAATCCAAGACTTTGAGGTTCACAAGTGTAGGTACAAAATTCAAAATCTACTAAGAGAGTAGTCAATACATTTATTAGCAAGGCCATTTTATGTTATTTTTTCTTCCTACAAGTGATATCATGAGATGATTTGATTTCAAGCTGGAGTCATCCTTGGAATTTCTAAATTCTTGATATTCTTACACTCTTTGAATCATAAATTTCAAAAAGAAAAGAAAAAAAAAAATTTATTTCATTCACATTTGTCTTGCATTTTTTTTTTTAAAATTTTATAAATCTCGACCTAAATTCATGATTCAAACAGGCTTAATGAATCTGCAAGTTTTAGAGACCAAAAAATAAATAAATAAATAAAATTGTTTCAATATTCATGGGTGAATCAACAGACTCAAAATTGCCCCCCTTGAATATGATAATAGGGTGATTTTGTCTGTGAATTGTTAATTTAGTTGGTCTCAATTACTCTCAGAAAAAAATTCATTTATTTTTTGTGCTTTATTTTTTAGTAGCTCGTTTATGTTTATTTTTATGTTGGGTTTTGAATTTTTCAAGAAACTATGATTGGCTTTCTCATTGGATGTTCATCAAAACTATGACTGAGTTTATAGATTTTTCACTTTCTCTTGAGTTCCAAGAGTCTGACTTTGGCAATTTATGTGTCCTTGTATGAGCATTAATTTAGAAGCAAAGCAATTTCTTATCACATCTTATGCTGTGCTTTAATTTTGTTCTATCATATGATTGTGATTGTGATTGTGGTTGTGATTGTGATTGTGAATGTGAATGTGATTCCTCATTTGGTGGCTGCTTTTTGGTGTTTTTTGAATCATCATCAGAAGTATTCAAGCTTTGGTACAGTTATTGGTTTGGGTAGTGGGTTTGAACTTCCCACATCCATGAGTTCCTGCCAAAATTATTCTATTATTGATGGATTTGAGAGAGCAATGTATTTCTTGAATCTATAATAATCTATCAAGAGCATTGTAGAAACTTTTGGTTTCTGCATTAATATGCTTCATACTAGATATGCTTCTAGTATGCTTGATAGTACTAATTTAGATTACACCACCGGGATGCAATCATTAATGGTGCATGCATGCATAAATAGCCTTAGACCCGTCCAAGAATCTTCATTAGAGATACCTAGTCATCTTTGATGAAGCTCTTCTTGGATTGTCCGCTTTAATAGGTTCAGAGCACAAGTGCAGTATTGTAATTAGTAGTTCTATCGCTTATAGTCCATCTCGTAGAGATTTCGTAGCAACTCCTTGTGTTCTCCGAGTGCATACTAGACAAGGTGTAGCAAGACACCTAGTCTATGTCGTGTATTTGGAGAACCATGGGGAGATCTCGAAATTTCGTTAGAGATGAACAGAGCGGTATGAACTGCTTTTTACAATATAGACCGTGCATTCCTGAATGGGAAAGTAGGATGAACCAACATATTAGAGGCCAGTTAGAGGTGAATGATGTCATGTCGCATGCATTATAAGGTACTTAATTGAGGTTGAGATTAATTAAAATGGAACGGTAATTTTAAACTTTGTTGATTTGGCAGTGACATTTGTAGTGTAAGACAGAGTCAGATGGATAAAAGTTGGATAAATCAGCATAGGTTGCATCCGGAATACATACAAGGGGTTAAGGAATTTATTAAATTTGCATGCGAAAATAAGCCGTTGCTGAATAAAGTCACATGCCCATGTAAACGGTGTCGTAATGTCAAATTGGTGGAGAAAGGCCTGTTAGGGGAACATTTAATGATCAACGGGTTTCTTCCAAGTTACACCAGTTGAATTTTTCATGGGGAGAATTTGTCATCGCCTGTACCACACAATGTGAATGTCGGGCAAACTGATTCAAACGATGGTGATGAAACTTATGAAATGCTATACGAAGGATTTGGACTTCATCCACCAAGCTTTATTCACGAGGCAACAAGTTCTGGTATTAAACAAGGTCTAGATGAGAAAATCGAAAAATTCTTCAATTTATTGAAAGAGGCCGAAAGAGAGTTGTATCCTGAGTGTCAGAAGTTTTCAACGCTCTCATTTATTGTTCAGTTATTGCACATCAAGTGCCTTAGTGGATGGAGTGACAAGTCTTTCACGATGTTGCTTGAGCTTTTGAAGGATTCGTTCCCAAAGGGTGAAACTTTGCCAAAGTCATTTTATGCAACTAGGAAACTTCTTAGGGACTTGGGCCTCGATTATCATAAGGTACATGCATGACCAAGGGATTGTTCACTATATTGGAAGGAAACAGTTGGTATGGATGATTGCATAGTGTGTCATATGCCTAGATACAAACAGTTTGAGGGAGAGGAGAATGATGTTAAGAAGAAGCAACAAAGAATTCCGCATAAGATTGTTAGATACTTTCCATTGATTCCAAGGCTTCAAAGATTGTTTATGTCATCCAAAACATCTTCTTTAATGAGATGGCATGCAAAGGGCCGAATTGACGACGACAAAATGAGACATCCTGTTGACTCTCCAGTTTGGAAAATTTTTGATAATTTGTATCCCAAGTTTGCGAGTGACCCTCGCAATGTCAGATTGGGTTTAACAGCGGATGGATTCAATCCATTCAAGGCAATGAATGTCTCTCATAGTAGTTGGCCAGTTATTATAATGCCATATAATTTGCCACCATGGTTGTGCATGAAGCAGCCTCATATGATGATGACATTGCTCATCGATGGTCCTTCTTCACCTGGAAATAATATTGACGTCTACTTACGCCTTGTTGTGGATGAATTGAAAGAACTGTGGGAAAACGGTGTTGACACGTATGATGCGGAAACTAATCAGATGTTCCGAATACATGCTGTGTTATTGTGGACTATAAATGATTTTCCTGCTTATGCAATTTTGTCTGGATGGAGCACGAAAGGCGCTTTAGCTTGTCCTTGTTGTAACACACATACTCGTTCTCGATATTTGAAGAACGGAAGGAAATTATGTTACATGGGGCATCGTCGCCGGTTGAATGGGGGTTACAAATTTCGGAAAGCTAGTGCGTCTTTTGATAGCACTCGTGAATTCGAACGATGTCCAACTCTTGTTATCGGGGCTAATGTGCTACAAACAACTAGGCCCTAAGTTCAAATTGAATTCTAAGAGTCAACAATCTAGCAAACGAAATAGAAAGGGAAAGAAAAGGAGGAAAATGAGGACTCGAGTCATAATTGGAAGAAGAAGAGTATTTTCTTTGAGCTATCATATTGGGAGCATAATTTGATTCGTCACAATCTTGATGTGATGCACATTGAAAAGAACGTGTGTGATAATGTATTGTGGACGATATTAAATGTTGATGGGAAAGGGAAGGACAATTTAAATACTCGCCGAGATTTGCAAGATATAGGAATTCGGAAGGCACTACATCCTCAGAAAAGGGTTGGGAACAAGTATTATTTGCCTCCTGCATGTTTTGCCATGAACAATAGAGAGAAAAGTCTATTCTGCACACTTCTAAAGAATATCAAAGTTCCAGATGGTTACGCATCCAATATTTCTCGTCGGGTTAACCTCAAACAGCGTAGCATATCTGGACTGAAAAGTCATGATAACCATATACTCATGCAACAAATACTTCCAATAGCAGTGAGAAATTTGTTACTGAAGAAAGTGGTTGAACCATTAATTGAGTTAAGCAATTTCTTCAGGCAGTTGTGTTTCAAAACCCTAGAGGTAGATGGTCTAAATCGTCTTCAGTCCCAAATCGCTTTTACACTTTGCCATCTTGAGAGAATTTTTCCTCCATCATTTTTCGATATAATGGAGCACTTACCCATTCACCTAGCAGAGGAAGCGAAGATTGCCGGTCTAGTGCAATATCGATGGATGTACTTTATAGAAAGGTGTGTAATTCTACTCCAATGTCCATTTTGTATATATTTGATTGTTTATACTTGGAAGTCATGTATGCATCTTTTTGTTTATAGGTACCTTATGACGCTTAAATCATACATGCGTAATCGAAGTCATCCTGAAAGTTCAATTGCACAGGGATACTTGGTCGAAGAATGTATGACATTTTGCTCAAGGTACTTGCATGATGTTGAGTCGAAATTGCATCGACCGTTAAGGAATTGCGATGTTAATGACAATCCTGAGATATTAATGGGGCGGGCTTTAGGAAAAGGAAAAGGGTTTGTTCTTGATAACACAACATGGGTACAGGCTCATCGGTATATGTTATTTAACATTGCTGCGGTTGTCCCATATCGAGAGTAAGATAGATGCAACCTTTGTACCATTGTGAATGTATTTATACCAACTATAATTATTGTGCATTTTACAACTAGTTTAATTGTGTAGGGAACATCGTGAATTTATTAAGCGGTCACATCGTCGTCTTAGAGATTATGATGTGGATCGTCATCACAATGATGAGTTTCCCAAATGGTTCAATTCTCATGTAAGTGCATGTTAAGCACAAGTCTTCTATATTTTTGCAATCCATGTGCTTCTATATTTTTGAAGTTGTTAATTGATGTTTAATATTGATAACTTTTTTTGAAAAATAGGTTGCTGAGCTATTAGCTACTGAAAATGTAGCCTTGTCAGAAGAGATTAAAATTTTGGCTTTGGGACCCAGCCAAAAGGCCACCAGATTTAATGGGTATATAATTAATGGTACTAGGTATCATACTAAGAGTTGTGAGTTGAGAAGAAAAACTCAGAATAGTGGGGTTATGGTGAAGGCAAAGACTTCTAGCTATGCAAGTGTGAAAGACATTAATCCAGTGGAAGGTGATGTAGCGTACTATGGATATGTGACAGATATTATTGAATTGTATTACTCACATGACCATAGATACATGTTATTCATGTGCAACTGGATTGATAACAATAAGGGACTCAAGCAGGATGATTTTGGTTTTACACTTGTTAATTTCAATCACTTGTTATATGCGAAGAAACAAGACAGTGATGAGCCATTCATCCTAGCATCTCAAGCACAACAAGTCTTTTATGTTAATGATTCTGTTGATGAAGATTGGAATGTTGTACTCAAGATGAAACCTAGAGACTTGTATGAGGTGTGTATGGAGAACAACCAACTATTGATGAAGAACTACATCACAACGAAGTGGAAGGATTTGGTGATCAAGAGTTAGATGTAGCTTCCTTCACTTGTGAGGAGGACATGGATTGGGTTAGGCAAGATATTGATGGAACAACTGTTGATGAAACTATTGGACCTCTTGAAGCATCGACAGAGGCACAATTTGAAGATGACGAAGAACTGATCTGATATTGTAATTGGCCGCATATTCACTTTTACATTTGTGTTTTCTGTATGGATATTCATATTAATAAAATCTTTGCTTTTGTACCTTTGTACCTTTCTTTAAATGGCCATTTTTACCGTTCATGTACTCTTATTTTGTTTTGAATGCAGTAGATATTTATAGATTATCATGTCCTTACTCTTATGTTTGTAGTTTTTTTTATAGATATTATCTATGAGTTCTAGCTTCGACCATTCTTCTAGTGAAAGTGAGCAATCAAGCTCTAGTAGTTCTAGTTCAGATGAGACTCAGACCACATTCAAGATGAAAGTCATACCCGATCCACCGGCATCATGGCATCCACCAGGCAGTCTTCCTACCACATCACGTAGCGGTAGTACATCACATGGCTCTATTTCAGCTGGTATGTATCAACTTTGCTTGATATTTGCTTGAAGAAGACATTGCATCATAGAACAGGCTGAAAGCCTTTCTCAGTAGTTCAACTGGAGGTATAATTATTCTCTCAAAGTTTGCTTACACTGTCTCAAAGTTTGTTAATTTTTTATCACATCTTAAATAATTTTCAGTTGACTTGTCATCATCATCCCTATTGCTTCATTTTCCAAGCACCTGCATCAGGAAAATTTTAAAATCATGAAATCCATCCACAAGGATGTTGCCAAACCAACCTGTTCAATTACTACTCATAACAATAGGGGCATCTTTTCATCCTTTCCAGATATTTTCATTTATGATATAAAATAAATTATTTCCATTACATACTGTTTCAGACTAGTCAATATGATTTGAAATTATTTTCACTCTTATGATCCATAGAATAAGAAATGTTCATTTTACTCAATTCTTTTAAGAAAAAATTGCTTTCTTTGATAAAATTCTTGCATTTTTGTTTTGATTAAGTTTTAATTGGGGTAAAGAACTGGAGTATTTAGACTAACTGAAACCATGAAATACCTTAGCCGGGACATAGATAACAAGTTTTATATGTAGTAGGCTCCTTTTATAAAAGTTCAGTAGCTTGATATTTTCATTTATGATATAAAATAAATTATTTCCATTACCTACTGTTTCAGACTAGTCAATATGATTTGAAATTATTTTCACTCTTATGATCCATAGAATAAGAAATGTTCATTTTACTCAGTTCTTTTAAGAAAAAATTGCTTTCTTTGATAAAATAATAAACACAATATTCAAGTGTTGACCTTTCTATTTATTATCTTTTGTTATTTCTAGTTCTGGGGTGGGAATTCTGATTTTCCCTAGCAAGCTAACAAAATATATATATATAGACATAGATGAACCCATAATGATGGACATGTGTGTCCTCCAAATGTCCAAAGCTTGTCCTGGTCTAATAAAATATAAATAATAGGAACTATGGTTTCAGAGTTCTCTCCATAGTCATTGTGCAATAGTTCTAGTTAATACTCAAACAAGAAATCATACTAAAATAGTCCCCCCAAAAATCCAAGGAGAATATACAGAACTAGCTACCCACACCAGGTATCATAGGAAAATGTCAAAGAGAAATGGCCTTTTCAATAGATAAATATACATATATATAATAACAATAGAACCATAAACAGCAGAAATTAGGGTTATAATCTTTATATACACATGTAAACATAGGCTATGACCTGTCTCTTTAGCAAGCTTACAGAAGAAAAAAAAAAAGAAGAAAAGACCAAGCTTTAGCATGTTTGAGAAAGACTAAGTCACTTCAAGAAATTAATAAGTAAATGCACATGAAAGATGGAATGCAACAAAGATTTCAGTTATAACTGCTTCAAGATGGAAGAGATCTTACCTTTCTCAATTCCTCTATGTTTAACTGCTTAATTATTTAATTTTCTTATTTATCTTAAGATTTTGGTTGTCTTTCATTTATAGGAGACAAAAAAGAACAATGGGGTTCCTGCTAGTCGGTCACAGGTATGGATGGCCGCATACATGAAAGATGGGACGTCAAATAGTGATTCAGTTAATGAGGTTATGGTATGTGATACTTCTTTATCTTTGGACTTTTAATATGATTTATATTTATATTGGAGGCTAATTATTGAATTCAAACTTGCAGACTCAAATGAATGAGTTAGCAGAGCACATGGAGGGATCTTTTACTGACCCTGCAGCATTACAGGAGCAAATCTTCACACAAGTTATGGGCCCAGAGCGACCTGGCCGTGTTCGGACGTTTGGATTGGGACCGTCACCCACTGATGTTTTTGGAGGTGGATATAGGCGGTCACAAGAGCAGAATCGTCTCTTCTAAACTCAAGTTCAAGAACAAGTTCAAGAGCAACTTCAACGGTATCAAATGCAGTTTGAGTCGAAGATGAATGAAGTAATGGAGAAACAAATTCAGGCTATACACACAGATTTTCAGTCACGAATTCAGTTTTTGGAATCTCAATTGCAAGCTGCAGGCGTGCCCGTTGATCCAGTTGTTGCACCATCAAACCCATTACATAGGCAGCAGGTATTTTAATTATTTTTACTAGTTATTACTTTAAATTGCCTAGAGCTAATATACAACTTAAGTCTCTTATTGAATGATAGGTTGTGGATTCACTTAGCAGTCATCCCACTGTTCGGCCAATGTCACATCAACAACAATCTCATGCATTTTCATCCCAAGAGGTGAGCAATCATTTAATCAAAGCTTTTTTGACAAATAACATATCTTCTTAATTACAATACTTGCTCTTATTAAATATAGGTTCACCTTTCAAAGAAAGAAAAGAAGAATAAGAAGAAGAAGAAGAAGAAGAACTAACAAGGTAAAAGTACTAAATATCACTAGTTCATGGATTATGTTCATTTGATTTGTAAGGCATTGTTGGTTTTGAAATTAGGGTTTTGGTTGTTACTGTTGTGACTAGTGACTAAATTTGGGTATTTTTGGAGATGGAAAATTGACAATCTTTGTTGTTTGTCTTGGATATTTTCCATGTGTATATCGATATCTAATTGGTGTGTTAGTGTAATTTTTGCTTGAGAAGCTCCAGACATGCGAACTCTTTTTTGCACTCAGCAACATGTGCACTCTTAGAGATAGTCTTCATAACTACAGATAAATGTCATAATCATTTTAAGAAGTTGTTTGTCTTGGATTAGGTTTGAGCAGTACTATGTTTTTTCCTTCAGTCTACAAATATTTGTCAAACCAACTCTGAATAAAGCATTAGCTTCTGATTTGAGTGCGGGAAGAATGATTTTGACTTGTGCTTTTGCTGCAGATCCAGATGATCCACTGAAGACTATTGATCAGACCAGGCGTCTTGGCTTAATCGTATGTTCTCTGTAGTCATTAAAATTTGAACATAAAATTTGCAATGGAGTTCTTATCTTTAATGTACTGCACAGATTTTTAATTTTTGTGGAAAATCCTCTTTATGGGATTTTAAAAAAAAATCTGAATTGGAAAATTCTTGCATTTTTGTTTTGATTAAGTTTTAATTGGGGTAAAGAACTGGAGTATTTAGACTAACTGAAACCATGAAATACCTTAGCCGGGACATAGATAACAAGTTTTATATGTAGTAGGCTCCTTTTATAAAAGTTCAGTAGCTTGGTATGTTCAACAAGAAATTTGGTTTCATAAATGAAGCTTTGCATTGTTTCTTTTTGTTTTTTAAAATTTTTTGTCTTAAGCAGGCAACAAGTTTTGCTGCATCTTTGGGAGAGCATCAAATTATGCACGAGTCTTTAGGTTTTGATACTGCAAATTCTCTTTTCTCAACACTTAAATGGGAAACAAGGTTTATTATGGGCTTTGTATTTGTTGGAGTTTTTGAAAACATTTTTCTGTTCTATGAGTCACGTAAAACAGAAAATAGAATTGAAAATTTGTTAAGTTCATTGTTCTCAGGAACTATTTTCAGGAAAAAAAAAAGGAGTTAAAAAAGAACCAGTTTTCAGAGAAAAACCAGAATTCTGTTCTTTTTTTTTTTTTTTTTTTAGCCAGAAATACTAAAGAATAAAAATACCGTCTCATAATTTTCAATTTTCAGAAAATTGAAAATTATATTAGTGAAGTTTTGGCTGTTATATAATTTTTCCGATGTTTTGATTCAAAAGGTTTGATGGAAATTGGTGGTGCACCATGTGAGGTGGATTTTGTTTAAGGAGTATCGCTTCTTTTATATAACATTGGATAAAATATCTTGGGAAGTATGCTTAGAAGTGCCATCCAAAAGTTGTATATACTTTTCCTATCCCAAAAGATGAGAAGAGAAGTTGCAATACTTTGAAGAATTCTTGGTTAAATATTTGTTGTTGGTTCTATTGCAGGTGTGTAGGGGAACTGCCGTGATGCTTGTATCACCTACTGATGGAACTGATGAGATTGTGAATCCTTTCATCCAGCCAGATGGGGCTTAAATCTCTGGACTTATTATGTAGCTGCCTTCTTAACATTTGGTTTTTTCTCATTTAAGATATTCTAGAGTTTGAATTTAGTTTCTGTTTTGTCTACTTGAATGTCATTGTCTATTAATGTGAAATAGCAGCAAATGCCATATTACATTATGTGATTTCTTTGAACTGATCAGGTGTTTTGGTGCCCCTGCGAAGTGAATATGATTTAAATAGGCGGTCTTTCTAATTGTAATCACTTGCAGGTTATCCATGGTATGATTATACAACATTTATTGAAATTGCAAAACTGCTAGTTCCAATCAAGTGCTGACAAAAAATGCACATATGAAACAAACAGGTGATGAGCAAAATGCAGTGATGATTTGATTTACTTGGGACA
The DNA here is from genome assembly GCA_025200525.1 of Camellia lanceoleosa. Lineage (NCBI taxonomy): Eukaryota > Viridiplantae > Streptophyta > Magnoliopsida > Ericales > Theaceae > Camellia > Camellia lanceoleosa. Next base: position 118,802,497 of record CM045772.1, read on the forward strand.
TTCAAATGCTCCTTTGGCTTCTTTTTTTTTTTTTGGCGACTTATAATTAGAAGCAGCTACCAGCATATTCCTTGATTCGAACCTTGGTACGAACTCAAACTTTGTGAAAATGTTCTGGTTTTATCTATGCGCTGGAATACAAGTTCTTTCTCAATGTTTGAGGTTTTTCAAGGCTAAATACATCCCATTTTTTGAGGTCTACAATTACCTGTTATGGTATATCTGGTTGTTTAGTTATGTATAGTCACCTTTGTTCTTTCTATGTTCTTTTATGCTGAGTCTATTATTATAGTCACTGTATTTATATAATCACCTCTTTCCTTTTCTATATTTCTTCAGAATCTCTTATTATTTTATCTGTTAGTTTTATTACAGGTATTTTTTTATTAATTGAATAAGAAACCAAATTCAATATTTTCTTACAGGGATTTTTTTTTAATTTAATCAAATAAAATTAGCACAATCTCAAAAAAAAAAAAAAAAGATATGACGGCGTTTCTAGAAACGCCTCCTAAACCCTCAATACTAACGGTCATATTTTTAAACAGATACGGCGGCGTTTCAAAACGTCGCTAAATATCGTTGGTGACGTCAGCGCGAGTATAGTGGGACATTTGGCGGCGTTTTAAAATATTACGACGTTTTTAAAACGTCGCAAAGCTACAGCGACGGCCGCAGCTTCGACGTTTAGTACTAAACGCCACAAAATAAATTAGCGGCGTTTTTGGTAGATATAGTGGCATTTTTAAAACGCCACTAAAAGTCCGATTTCCAGCAGTGTGGAGGATAAAATTCATAGGTCTCGAGTTCGAGTCACCCCTTGGGGCCACTGGAGGTTTGCCCGGTTGTTAACTTCAGGGCCCTCAGGATTAATCCTGGCTTCCCTTAAAATCAACGGGTTGGGGATATCTGAGTTATCAAAAAAAATGTAGGACACACTGAATAGGAAATTTATAGGGTACACTATTGGTCCTTGGACTTAGTTTCCATTAAGTTATATTGAAAATAAATTATAGTAAAATAGTTATTAAAAATAATTTTTTGTGACAATGTTTTACATGTCTCTGGAAGTTGATAATTAGTGACTTTTTCTTATTACGATTTTTATAAGTTGTTGCTAAAATTTACAATTAGTGACATTTTTCTATGACGATTTTTTTAAACTGTTACTTAAAGTTAAAAATTAGTGACTTTTTTATGACGATTTTTTTAAACTGTCACTAAAACTTATAATCAGTGACATTTTTAATGACAATTTTCAAACTATTGTTGAAATTTTTTTAATAATGTTTGATGAAAACTGTCATTAGTTATCATATGACTTACTAAATAATAAGTCTACCTATTAAAACTTACATGTAAGTCCTCCAAATCTCTAAGAGGGAAAGATGGTGGCCTCTTGTTGGTTGGTAGATTGGTTGGGAGATGAAGCAGGTCGCTACAACCACATAGACTGGACAGTGAGACCAACTCATCTTTTCACAAAAGAGTTTCTTTTCTAGCACATGGGATTGACCTTCAATCCTCAAATGGTGCGAACAAGTACCATCCGAAGCATAGCAGTAGGGCAAATAAGAGAATTTGATGTGTTAGATTCAAAACACCTACTTGTTTCCATTCTTGTATATATAGGTTATAGATTAGTGATTTTTTTTTTTTTTTAATTGTAAATGTTCATACTTTCAAAATGGAATATAAACATAAATTTAAAAAGTGTTTCCTTTTAAAATCAGGCAACAGATTAGATTTTGATCACAATGTCAAAACAAAACATACGTTTCCTCTTAAAATCAAGTAGTGGATTAAATTTTGATTACAATGTCAAAACAAATGATACAATTGAAAGGGTTTTTCTTGCATCATTTTTCACTTGTACAATACTTAATGACTTACAATATGAACAAAATCTGACGGGCATACAAGTTAGCAATATAAAATTTATATTATTAATATAGTGCTCATATATGAGATAGTAAACCAAAAAAATGTAATAAAATGTAGTTATCATAACATTATACCAAGGAATGGTGTGTAATTTGCAACAAATCCGTGATGATGGAACTCTCTTTTCTAGGTGTAACAAGCGCAAGGAAGAGGACATTGTGAAATATAAGTTAGACAGAGGCTTCGCAAACATAGCTTGGGCCCACTCTTTTTTGCATGCCACGACTAAGTATTTGGTTAGTACAATTTATGATCATATTCCTTTTCTAATACACTGTTGGTCGAGTTAATGGGCCCACCGGCATCATCGACAAAGGGCTCTTTTGAGAAGAGCTAAAAAAGTCAAAAATCAATTTTTAACTTATTTTAAATCATATCATTTTTTTTACACATTTTTTTTATAAAAAAAAAAAACAAAAAACAAAAGGCCAATTTTAAGCCAAACTTCCCAAAACAACCCAAAAACTATATCGTTTTGAAACAATGTGGTTATATTCAGAAACTTATGCATCTGTCATATCGAACACTTGGGGCATTAGTGATTCATCAAATCCAACTAAGATTGAGAAAATAGGGATCGCATTGTGGAAGTGGAATTGGCATACATCTAGGCATGTCAAACAGCAAATTCGGCAGAAATTAACTGAATTAAGATCATTAAAAATTCAAATTCCCAAAATATTTTGAGTCGTGATCTTGGGGAATGGTATGAAAGGAAGGAAACTCTTTGGAGCCAACGGTTGCGGGCTTCCTGGTTGAAAAAATGTGATCGAAACACAACATTTTTTCATGGGCAAACATCATAATGTCACAAGAAAAATCGAATTGACGGAGTGGATTATTGGGTTGGAATTTGGCGGACTGATGAGGGTGCACTGGCTCGAATTCTCATTGATTATTTTAAGGATTTATTTATTGCTACTCCATTCCAAGGATGTACCGATGTACTTGCTATAGTGGAGCATTGTAAATCCGATAAAATGAATGTCGTCTTGAACAAGGAGTTCATCTCTGCTGATGTGCGAGTTGCTTTGTTTCAAATGCACCCAACTAAGGCTCCAGGCCCGGACAGTAATCCAACAAATTTTTTTATCATAAATTTTGGAATATTGTGGGTGTTTATGTCGTTCGTACAGCCTTGGACATTTTGAATGGCACTTGATCTTTGGCTAGAATAAAAACACCTTTATTCACGCTTCTAATTTTTGACCCATCTCTTTGTGCAATGTCATCTACAAGATTGTGGCAAAAACGTTGGCGAATAGGCTTAAGTTGATCTTTTCTCAGGTTATCTCACCATTGCAAAGTTCTTTTGTTCTCGATCACCTTATTAGCGATAACACCCTTGTGGCTTATGAGATGTTTCAATATCTTAAGAATAAAAAATCGAGCCAAGAGGGATCAATGGCTTTCAAACTCAATATGACCAAAGCCTATGATCGTGTTAAGTAGGACTTTTTGCTTGACATGATGCGTCGAATGGGTTTCACTGACCGATGGGTATCTCTTATTACAAATTATGTCACCACTGTGTCCTACCAGATTTTGGTTAATGGTTCTTCTATAGAAATTTTTTCCTCCACTCGTGGTTTACGCCAGGGCTATCTTCTTTCACCTTATCTATTTATCATGTATGCTAAGGGCTTTACGACACTTCTCTAACAGGTTGAAAAGCAAATGGATAGATTCATGGCATAAGAATCGGTAGGAGTTGTCCATGTTAGGCCTATCGGACACTAGAAATCAATAGCATGCAATAACACGACAATATTTACGTGGTTCGGCAATTGCCTACGTCCACGGAGAGTAATGTATTATCCAGAGAAACAAGATTACAGAACTTTTTCTCATATACACTCTCACTCTCTCAATTCTCTCTGTGTTTGCTCTACACTGCTATATTTTTTCCTCTTAGCCTCTCCATATATATATACAGAAATGGTAGGTGAAGCCAGCTTGCCAATCTCTTGCCAATCTCCTTTCGGTGGTAATCCATCCACCTTTGCGGCTTGCCAACTGACAAGCCGCTTTCCTTGACAAGCTCGGCAATGCGTTCTCGTGGGGAAGTTGAATGGTCTTCTTCTTATGAGCTGGAATGTTAACAATTCTCCCCCTCCACGCTCATAAGGATAACTGACTTTTCACTTGAAGTCCATCCCGGTCAGATTCTTGCAAACTTCCAGTTTGTCTCTGGTGACACCCTTGGTCATCATGTCGGAGGGATTCTTGTCTGTGTGAATCTTCACTAGCTTCATCAGCTGCTTTTCCATCACTTCTCCTATCCAATGATACCGAACATCAATGTGTTTTGTACGTGAATAGTACATGGAATTCTTGCTCAAGTCAATTGCACTTTGACTATCACAATGTACCTTGTAATCTGCTTGCTGTAGTCCCAATTCTTGAAGAAACCGCTTTAGCCACAACATTTCCTTTCCAGCATCTGCGCCAGCAATGTACTCTACCTCTGTTGTAGATAAAGCAACACACTTTTGTAGTTTGGACTGCCATAAAACAGCTCCCCCTGCAAAGGTGAATAGAAATCCTGATGTAGACTTTCTACCATCAAGATCACCTGCCATATCGGCATCTGTAAAACCCTCCAAAATTTGTTCAGCTCCTCCGAAACATAAACACATCCTTGAAGTTCCCTTCAAGTACCGAAGAATCCATTTGACTGCCTCCCAATGCTCCTTTCCTGGATTGGCGAGGAATCTGCTCACAACGCCAACTGCGTGAGCTATATCTGGCCGGGTACACACCATTGCATATATCAAACTTCCTACTGCGGAAGAATAAGGGATTGCCTCCATTTCTTTCCTTTCAGAGCTGGTTGTGGGACACAAACGCTTTGACACATTGAAATGGTTGGCCAGTGGTGTGCTGACTGGCTTGGCATCTTTCATGTTGAACCTTTCAATCACCCGTTCAACATATTTCTCCTGTGACAGCCATATCTTCTTGGCTTTCCTGTCACGAACAATCTTCATGCCCAAAATTTGCTGTGCTAGGCCTAAATTCTTCATATCAAAATACTGCGACAAGTCCTTTTTCAACTTATTGATCATAGTAGTATCCTGTCCGATGATCAGCATATCATCGACATACAACAGTAGGATAATGAAGTTTCCATCCGAAAACCTGTGAAAATATACACATTGGTCTGCCACCATTCTTGTGTACTTGTGATCCACCATAAATGAATCAAACTTCTTGTACCATTGTCTTGGCGCCTGTTTCAGGCCGTAGAGACTCTTCTTCAGTTTGCAGACGAGTTTCTGTTTTCCTTGAACTTCAAATCCTTCTGGTTGCTCCATGTAGATCTCTTTCTCCAGCTCACCATGGAGAAAGGCAGTCTTGACATCCATTTGTTCTACTTCCAGATTCAAGCTAGCTGCTAATCCCAGAGCTACTCGAATAGAAGTCATTTTCACAACTGGGGAGTAGATCTCATCAAAATCAATTCCTTTCTTCTGCCCAAAGCCTTTGACCACCAAACGAGCTTTATGCTGCAATAGTTTACCGTTTCCATCTTTCTTTAACTTATACACCCATTTTATTTTCAAGGCTCTCCTGTCTCTTGGAAGTGGAACAAGCTCATAAGTGTGGTTCTTCTGCAAAGAACTCATCTCCTCCTTCATGGCTTGCATTCAACAGTCTTTCTCTGTATGACTCTTGGCTTCCAAAAAAATCTCGGGCTCCCCATCATCAATAATTAGAATATACTGAGAAGCGGGATATTTGGTTGATGGCACGGCAGCTCTTCTAGATCTCCGCAACTGAGACCCAGTTACCTCTGTTTGAGGGGGTTGCTCCCCCTGCTCAACACCCTCTTCATCCGGGTCTTCATCTCTTTCCTCCTGATCCTTAATTTCTGGCATAGGATCCTGCAACTATGGCACTTCTTGTTGCACATCATCACATCTAGCATTTTGTGATGGCTTGGGAGATGGAAACAAGTCTGGAGTGATGACATCTCTAGACTTTGTAGATTTCTCAAAATCTGCTACTGTCTGGTCTTCTTGGAACACAACATCTCTGCTCCTGAATATCTTCTTGTTCACTGGGTCCCACATCCTATACCCAAATACTGCATCTGAATAGCCCACAAATATGCATGGAGTGGACTTGTCATCAAGCTTCTGTCTGTTTTCCTTGGAGATGTGTGCAAAGGCCTTACACCCGAAGACTTTCAAGTGAGAATATGATACCTTTCTTCTGGACCAGACTTCCTGAGGTATCGCAAAATTCAACGGGACTGAAGGCGACCTGTTGATGAGGTAACAGGCTGTATCTTCAAATTTCAAAATGACTTTGGCAACTTTGCCATTTTGAGCATACATCTGACTCTTTCCATAATAGTGCGGTTCATTCTTTCTGCCACACCATTGTGTTGTGGGGTCTAGGGAACTGTTATCTCGCTTGGGATACCTCTGGCACAATATGCTGCAAAAGCATTGGAAGTGTACTCGCCTCCATTGTCTGTGCGAAGACACTTCAACTTCTTCCCGGTCTCTCTTTCCACCATTGCATGGAACTCCTAAAAGTGCTGAAATAACTCATCCTTTGTCTTCAGGAAATACACCCACAACTTCCTTGATGCATCATCAATGAAAGTCAAAAAATACTTGCGGCCGCCATATGACTCCACGTCGATTGGGCCACAAACATCTGAGTATACCATATTGAGCACTTCTGTTTTCCTCTTGCTCGTTGAACTGAATGATACCCGATGTTGCTTGCCATAAAGGCAATGATCACAGGGCTTCAAGACACTCTCTTTGGATAAGGGTATCCTGGATTACTTTGCCAATAGATGCAATCCCTTCTCACTTATGTGAGCTAGTCTTCTGTGCCATAAGTCCGGTGACTCCTTGTCTTCTGCTGCATTAAGACTTTCCAGACAGATCTTCGTTTGAGTCTTATACAATGTTGAAGACATCTCTCCTCTGGTGATTGTCAAAGCTCCTCCTGTCAACTTCCAACGGCCATTTCCGAATGTACTTGTATAGCCCTGTCGGTCCAGGGCGCTTCCAGAGATAAGATTGAGGCGCAAATCTGGAACATGCCTCACATCTTTGAGAACCAGTTTGTTCCCGACATTAGTTTGAATACTAATGTCTCCAATACCCACAATCTTCGAATAGCTAGAATTCCCCATTCGAACAGTGCCAAAATCTCCAGCGTTGTACGAGCTGAAGAGTTCTCTGTGGGAAGTGGCGTGATAGAATGCAGCTGTATCTATCACCCATTCTGTGTAGCTGTGGTCAACCACGTGAAGGCAATCTTCCTCTTTACCAACTGTAAGAAGTATTTCATCAGTTGTTGTGGCTGTTGTGTTCTCATCTCCTTTTGACTTACTGCTTTGGCATTTCTCTTTCCGGCTTGGGCAGTTTCTCTTTATGTGACCCTCCTGGCCACAGTGATAGCAAGTGAAGCTGGAGTTACCTTGACCTTTGTTGTCTCTGGATTTACTCATGCTGTTACAGCTGCTTCTACTCTTGCTTTTTCCTCTATCTCTTCCTTTACCTCTGTCTCTGCCTCTATCTTCTGTGACAAGAGCATGGGACTGATTATGGGACTGGTTACCTCCCATGTCTTTCCTTCTTGTCTCTTCATTGTACATGGCGTCTGTGACCATACTCATGGTCAGTTTCCCTTCTGGTGCAGAGGTGCTGAGAGAAACCACCAATGTCTCCCAGCTGGCCGATAAAGAACTGAGCAGTAAGACGGCTTGCATTTCATCATCCAATCGCATCTTGATGGTTGCAAGTTGATTCACCAGATTTTTGAATTCACTGGTGTGCTCAGCAATAGACACACCATTCTTCAACTTCAAATTTACTAGCCTTCTCTTCACCAAGGCTTTGTTTCGGGCGGTCTTTGACTGGTACATGTCGTTTAACATTGTCCAAAGAACATATGCATCTGTCTCTTCGGCGACATGATGGAACACACTGTGGTCTATCAATTGTCTGATACAAGCGATAGTCTTGCGGTTCATCTTTATCCAGTCATCATCTTTCACTCCTTCAGGTTTAACCCCCTTTATAAAAATGGGGTCATGCAAGTCTTTTAAAAACAGGATGTCCTCCATCCGTGACCTCCAAATTGCATAATTGGAAGGAGTTAACTTGAACATAGATTCTAAAGTTGATGTGGAAGCCTTCATTGTATTATGTCTTTTTTCAAAAAACTCAAAATGAAAAATCTGACCGTACGGATGTGTCCGAAATACTCCAAATAGTCGAAAAACACTATTGGACCGTTAACAACGGACTCAGAATCGCTCAAATCGGCTCATCCAACAAGCCGATGACGTGCTCGCCACGATTTGCCACGATTCGCCATATGTCACCGACGCGGCAGCGACCATCATCGACACATCGACGGCGTGGCGATGAGGTGGCATTGACGTGGCACTGACTGGGCGCTGAGGTGTGCGATGACGCGGCGTGACGTGGCGCCGACGTGGCTGCCATGCAGTCGTCTTCTTCCGGAGGAAGGCGCGTGGTGCGCGTGGTACTCACGCGCTATATTTGAGAGGCGCATGTGGGCGCGTGTGGGCTCCGTTTGACCTGTGGTTTGAATTTTTGGACTCCTCTCCGTGAGACCTTCCTCCTAGTATGCTCAAAACCAGATTTTGAGCAACTCGATTTCTAGACAGTTTCGAAGAACACTCTGTTTGTGTTCCGAAACGCAACCGAAATGGCTCTGATACCACTTGTTAGGCCTATCGGACACCAGAAATCAATAGCATGCAATAACACGACAATATTTACGTGGTTCGGCAATTGCCTACGTCCACGGAGAGTAATGTATTATCCAGAGAAACAAGATTACAGAACTTTTTCTCACATACACTCTCACTCTCTCAATTCTCTCTGTGTTTGCTCTACACTGCTATATTTTCTCCTCTCAGCCTCTCCATATATATATACAGAAATGGTAGGTAAAGCTAGCTTGCCAATCTCTTGCCAATCTCCTTTCGGTGGTAATCCGTCCACATTTGCGGCTTGCCAACCGACAAGCCGTTTTCCTTGACAAGCTCGGCAATGCGTTCTCGTGGAGAAGTTGAATGGTCTTCTTCTTATAAGCTGGAATGTTAACAGTCCAAGTATTTCACGTTTATTCTTCATCGATGACAACTGCTTATTCAGTTGAGTAACGGCAACATAAGTAGTGCATTTCAAACGAATTTTGGACAGTTATGGCTGAGCGTTGGGGCAACAAAAAATTTTGTGAAATTCGTTGTTTTGTTTAGCAAGAACACCGATTTAACTCATAAGTTGGAGATTCTAAATATCCTTCGTGTTGTTGATTGAGACTAATGATCATGGTAAATATCTTGGGTTTCCTACAATTGTTGGCTGATCAAAAAGGGAGGTATGTAATAACATTAAAGACTAGGTTTGGAAGCGAATTCAGGGTTGGAAAGAACAACTTTTATCTCAAGTGGGAAAGGAAGTTCTATTAAAATCAATGGCGTATGCTATTCCCACATACACAAGGCTATTCCTACATGCGCAAGCTTCAGACTTCCGGATATTTCATGCGAGGAAATAGCAAGACTCATGGCAAACTATTGGTGGGAAGGTGTAGAGAACAATAAGAAAACTCATTGGAAGGCATGGGATGGGTTGTGTCGCAGTAAACCTGAATGAGGCATCGGATTTCGTGATTTGAAGGCGTTTAATCTCGCACTATTGGCTAAACAAGGGTGGTGGCTCGTCACACATCCCTAATCAATGGCTAGACAGATTCTCAAAGCCAAATATTTTCCCAATTACTCTTTTCTTCAAGATTAGTTGGGTTCGAACCCATCTTACTCTTGGCGCAACATTTGGAAAAGTCGGGATCTCTTGATGTTGGGTACTCGCTGGAGAGTAGGTTGTGGGTGGGACATTCGTATTTGGCATGACAAGTGGCTGCCCAACTCTCCTTCTTTCTGTGTGATTAGCCCCATAGATGAAATTTTGGCAGATGCTAGGGTTGATTCCTTAATTGATCAGCATAGTGGTAAGTGGAACAGTGGCATAATACATCAGTGTTTTCTTCCTTTTGAGGCAGAGCTTATTCATCGTATTCCTTTAAGCCCTCGGTTCTTGGTCGATAAACTAGTTTGGAATTATGCCAAGAATGGAAAATTTTCAATCAAGTCAGGTCACCAATTGGTGATGAGTTTCATGCAACCTTCCGTTTCAATGTCCAATTCTTCGATTGTTATGGCTTTCTAGAAATGTGTTTGGGGGCTGTGTATTTCAAATAAAATTAAACACTTTTTGTGGCAAGCATGTTAAGAAATTATCCCAGTCAAAGCAGTGCTTGTGAAACAAGATATAGTTTCCGATTCAATCTGTTGTCAGTGTAATAGGTACGTTAAAACCGGCATTCATTGTCTTTAAGACTATCAATTTGCGGCTGATGTGTAGAACCTTATTCCTTGCTTGGTGGACCGGCACTTTATTAAATGAAAAGGTGATTTGTTGGGTTGGTTCATGTTTGTTTGGGAATTGAATGCATGTGAAGCTTTTGGACTACTTTGTGTGGTGGCATGGAGTAAATGGACGAATTGAAATGACATGGTTTTTGGTAGGCACATTCATTCTGCTACTGAGGTGAGCAATTTTGCATCCAATTTCATTTCGGAATTTACCACTATTCATGATAGGTTAGTTGCTGTTTTACCCAACTTCACTCCAATTTAAAAGCCACCGGTGGAGGGCAATTTCAAAGTCAACTTTGACAAAGCATTGAGACAGGGTGAAAGGCCGGTATAGGTGTTGTGATTCGAGATTTTAGGGACAATGTTTTGGGTTCTTGCATTGAAACTTTTCAGCCTATCTCGACGTCGATCATGTGGAAGCTTTGGGTGCTCTTTGGGCAACAATTATGGCAACCGATTTGGGCATTTCATCTGCGTTTTTGAAGATGACTCTCTCAATGTTGTTAGAATAGTTGATAGAAAAAGGAAAACTGTGTATCTATATTATAGTGAATTGAATAAATGAATACAATAGGAGAAGCCTGTATACATAGGCTGAAAAGAAACCTAATAAGTATAAAAGAAGATTGAGATACAAGGAGATGGAGATGGAGATGGAGATGGAGATAGAGATAGAGATAGAGATAAGTACAATATAATAATATACATTAACAGCCTCCCTCAAATGACCAGGAGGATGAGCTTTGGGGAAGATGTTGATTGCTTGATTGGCAGAGATAGCAAAGATAAGACGAACAGTGCCACTAGTAACATACTGTCGTATGAAGTGACAATCAATCTCAATATGTTTGGTGCAATCATGGTAGACATCATTATGGGCAATTTGAATAGCACTCTGACTATCACAATAGAGGTTAATCGCAGTAGAATGAGAAACCCCCATATCAAAAAGAAGCCAGCGAAACCACATAAGCTCCTAAGTAGTGTCAGTAAGATCACGATACTCAGCCTCAGTACTAGAATAAGCAACAAGAGTTTGCTTCTTGCTAAGCCAGGCAATGAGACAGTCACCCAAGAAGAAGTAGAATCCTGTCGTAGAACAGCGATCAGTAGAGTCCCCTGCCGAGAAGTGTGAGCGGAGTAATGAAGACCATGAAACATGTGCCTTTGAGATATCGTAAAATGCGAACTAGAGCATCATAGTGTGGAGAGCGAGGGGCAACCATGAACTGACTAACAATGTGAACAGCATAAGCCATGTTTGAACGAGTAATCGTGAGATAGACAAGACTACCAACTAGTTGATGATATAAAGTAGCATCAGACAAGAGGTGACCGTCAAGAGGTGTGAGACGAGTTTGAAGATCAACGGGAGTAGAGGCAGTCTTATAATCAGTAAGACCAACACAAGCCAAGAGATCAGAAGTATACTTGGCTTGGGAGAGAAAGTAACCAGACGAATCAAGAGAGATTTCCAAGCCGAGAAAATAGCTGAGAAGACCCAAATCCTTCATCTCAAACTGACGACTGAGAAACTGTTTGAGATTAGAGATACCGACTGTGTCATCACCAGTGATGATCATATCATTTACATAAAGCAGAAGAATAATAGTGCCACGCTCTATCTTACGAATAAAAATGGCAGAATCATAGACACTGGAGGAGAATCCAAAATCATGAATGGTGGAGCTAAACTTGGCAAACCAAGCACGAGGAGCTTATTTCAAACCATATAAAGCACGACGAAGTTTACAAACTTTGAAGGGCAGCACGGAGGAACCAAGTGGAGGTTGCATATAAACTTCCTCAGTGACATCGCCATTGAGAAATGCATTCTTCACATCCATCTGACAACGTTTCCAGTAGCGAGCAACAGCAACAGTAAGTAAGCTACGAACAGAAGTCAAACGAGCAACAGAAGCAAAGGTTTCTTCATAGTCAATCCCATATTTTTGAGTAAATTCCTGGGCAACAAGACGAGCTTTGTAACGCTCAATAGAACTATCAGAATGAGTCTTAAGCTTGTAAATCCATTTGTAACTAACAATACTTTTGCCAGGAGGAAGATCAACCACATCCCAAGTATAAGTTTTATCAAAAACCTATAGTTCATCAGTTATAACTTGCTGCCAAAGAGGGTTAGAACAAGCCTCTCGATAGGAAGTAGGTTCATGAGAAGAAAATGTAGTAGAACCAACAATGAAATCATGAAGAAGGACAGAAGGTTGTGTTACTCGAGTAGAATGATGAAGAGGTACCTTAGAAGGAGAACCGGGAGGTGGAAGAGGAACCTCATGATGGGCCAGAGGCAGCATGGCAAGTGTTAGACTTATTTATTTTGATGATTTATTTAATTATATTTTAATTTATTTAGAAGAGAAAAATATAATCAAAATTTATTTTGATGATTTATTTGAAAGAGAAAAATATAATCAAAATTTATTTTGATGATTTATTTGAAAGAGAAAAATAGAATCAACATTTATTTTGATGATTTTATGTTTTAATAAAATCAAAATTTATTTTGTCCTATTATTTCTCACCTAAACCTTTATCCTAAATGTTGTTAGAATGTATTTAATATTTGATTAAATCAGGAGTTCAAACATCCCAAAAATAGAGGTTCAAACAGCCCAGTACAGTAACAGTTCAAAAGGTTCGAAAGGTTCAAAATGTTCAAGTGGAAGATATTCAAATTTGTAATAATGGAGTGGAAGATATTCAAATTAGTAATGATTGAGTACAACGGTTATAAACGGCTATAAATTCAAATGACTACAACAGTTATAAACGTCTATAAATGGCTATAATTTTCATTATATATACCAAAGTCTCTAATATAAACAAGTTACACAAAAACCTGCAAATATTCTTTGATCTATAATCACTTACATCTATTCTAAAAAATTATACACTGAGCCTTATAGCTTTAAGTCCATCTTTCCTGTGTGAGGTTTACAGAAAAACCATAGCTTCATTTTTATATCCATCTTTGAGTGATAATTCTTGTAACTTTTTGTGAAAGCAAAAACACATTCTTTTCAACCTTGTAAGAGTGTAGTACACTCAGTGTTCTTGACTTAGAAAGTCAATGTAAAATCTATGGAGGATTGCTCCATTTGTGAAAAGATTGCTAGCACCCTGTGAAGCTAGAGTATAGTGGAAAATCTCAAGTGAAGCTTGAGGAGTGGACGTAAGCTGAGTTGAAGCTGAACCACTATAAATTTGTTTGTCTCTCTCTCCATTATATGTTTATTTTATTTTAAATTGCCATAGCTATATTTCACATTTTTACTGTACTAAAATCATTAACTAACATAGTTGTTAAAATACTTGTTTTAATTATTTTTATTTCATTAATTATATTTATCTATTGTGCTAGTCATAATTTTTATTAGGGTATTATTAATTTTAATTATAAAAACCTAATTCACCCCCCCCCTCTTAGGTTGTCTTTTGGGTAACAGCAAGACTAAGAGTAGGATCAGGAAGTGAAGCATCAGCAAGACTAGGAGATGGAGCAGGATCCTCTGGATGGGCCAGAGGTAGCAAGGTAGAAGTAGTATCTGTATCAAGCTCATCAAACAATAGAGAAGGATTTTTGAAGGATGATGTAGTGGGAGAAGTGGATAAATGAAACTTAGATATAGAAGAAAACATCTTATCTTCCCAAAATACCACATGACGAGAGACATAAAGACGTTGAAAAATAGGATCCCAACAACGATAACCTTTATGTTCAATCCCATACCTGAAAAAGCAACACAAACGAGCTCAAGGTTCTAATTTGGAACGCTCATGTGGTGGAATGAGGACAAAACAAGCACATCCAAACACACGGAGACGAGAATAGACAAGAGGTTGGCCATATAAGCGCTTATATGGGGTATGATTGTTGATGGTAGGAGAAGGAACATAGTTGATAGTATAGGCAGTTGTGAGAGCGGCTTCTCCCCAGAAGCGCTCAAGACAAGGAGAGGGAATTAAAAGAGCACGGACAGTATCTAAAAGATGACGACGTTTACGCTTAGCACGACCATTTTGTTGGGAGGTACCAAGACAACAATAGTGAGAAAGTGTGCCATTTTGACGAAGGAATCTCAAAAAATTTGTTTCTTTGTATTCTTGGGCATTATTAGCACGGAAAACTTTAATGGTGGAAAAAAACTGAGTTTTGACCATTTGTGAGAAATCATAGTATATTTGTGGTAACTCAGAGCAAGACTTCATAAGAAATAAACAGGTAAAACGAGTGGAATCATCTACAAAAATGACAAAGTATTTAGATCCCCCCATAGTGGTATTAGGTGCCGGTTCCCAACCATCAGAGCGTATAAAATCAAAAGGTACATGAGACGTAGAGATACTGGATGAAAGTGGTAAAGCAGATTGTTTTGCTAGTTGACAAGATAGACAACTTACTTTATCATTTGGAATAGGACCTAACTGACCACTGGAAACTAGAGATCGTAAACGATCAAAGGAAACATGACCTAACCGAGAATGCCATAAGACAAGAGGAGAACTAGGAGTAGTAGGAGCAGCAGTCGGGACAGTGAAAGGACTAGAGGAGGGAATGCGAAGGTGGATAAGCTCATACAGACAGCCATGTCTACGACTGATCCCAAGAGTCTGTCCCGTCTTCGGATCCTGCACAACACAACCAGTTGGAGAAAAGAGAACAGTGAGGCCAAGATCACAGAGTTGACCAATTGAAAGATTAAGTGTAAGATTGGGGATCAGATAAGTGTGGGGTAGAGAAATAGTAGAGGTGGAAATATGACCTATATGACTAACATGCATTGGAGAGCCATCAACAATGTAAATAACAGGTAACGTAAAAGAAGATGTAATAGAGGAGAAAAGTGTAGGGTCGGAGGTCATATGGTTGGAACAAGCAGAATCAAAATACTAAGAAGAGGTACCTGGAGTAACTGAGAGGACAGTAGAGGGTGTACCAAAGGTAGAAACAACCTTTTTGACAACAGCTTCAATGTCTTAAAGAATTTAGGGTGGTGACAGGGTAATAACGGATGATGAACCAGAGGTAATTGTAGTAGATGCAAGATGTGCTAAAGACTGATATCGGCTGTATATTGTGGAGGGTCCAGAATAGCGATCGTGCTGAGGATAACTATCTGAACGAGCCATGAGGTGATTAAATAATGAATCACAAAGGAGAACCAGTAATCGCGGAGTAGAATTGGATAAAACAAAGTGCACCAGTGAATCTGGAATGTCGAAAATAGTTATAAACTAGGCCAAAATTATCAGAAAAGGTGCAAAAAATAGACGAAACAAGCCAAAAATTGAATTTTGGGCAAACAGGGTGCAGGGCTGATGTTAGCAAGAGGGAAGCTGATGTCAGCAGAGGCGCAGCTCACGTTAGCACAGCTGATGCACGATGCACAATAGTAGAAAAGGCAAATGGCGACAATGATTAGCGACTCGAGCGTATAATAGCAAAAGCGGCATACGTCAAGCAAGACAATGAGAGAAATGACGATGTAACGCAAGGCTGACGTCAGGTGATGACGTGAGCAAGCAATTGAATGGCACATGAAGGCGCGTGTGAGAGTGGCCGCGGAAGGAGGAGACGTGCTGAGCACAAAAACAACATGTGAGGGTGCGTGGATGAGTTTCTGGTGATGTGGTTGGTGCCGTTGGAACCGTAAGGAGATTCCGATCAGTTTGGTGGTAAGGTAAAAAAAAATTGGGTGAAAATAACGATAAAGCAGTGCTGGAACAGAGATAATAAAGTGTATGGGTGATAGAATGAATGCTGTAGTGTTACTATGTATGGGACTAAGCACAAAGAGAAAATAAAAGGGTATAAGTGTAGAATCTAGCGTTCTGATACCATGTTAGAATAGTTGATAGAAAAAGAAAAACTATGTATCTATATTATATTGAATTGAATAAATGAATACAATAAAAGAAGCCTGTATATATAGGCTGAAAAGAAACCTAGATAACTATAGAAGAAGATAGAGATACAAGGTGATAGAGATAGAGACAGAGATAGAGATACAAGAAGATAGAGATAGAGATAAGTATAATATAATAATATACATTAACAGTTATTAATGCAGTTTGATCTGCAGAGGTTGATTTCTATATTATTGGAGTGGTGATTTACTGTCTTCGAGAAAGTATGGTTTTTTTTCAAAACTAAAATATTACTCATGTGAAGTGCAGCAACAATTTTGCAGCTCACTGCCTAGCCAAATTGGCCTTCACTGGAGAAGGTCTCAAGATGTGGATGGAAGCAGTTCCTTCTAAGGCTTATCAAACCATATGTTTTGATTCTAGTTCTTTTTTGTAATTTCTTTTATGAACTTTTCCGCTAGCAATATATGTATATATATATATTACACCAAGAGATGGACTAGATCAGCCATGTTGGGATGGGTAGTGTTCTGACCAAGCCGAGTTTGCACTACCTAATAAAAGATTTTGTATCTGCGGCTTGGCCTAAATATCGAGACTACATGATCGTCCCAAAACAACTCTTAAACAAAATATAAATTTCACTACAACATAGCATTTTTTAAGCAAACACAGATATATTTATTTATAAAAACATAAAATTTCGTACCAATATTTAGGGCCAAATATGTGTTTATAAATATATATATATATATATACATATATCATATACATTTATAAGAACCTAGGGTTTATGGAGAGAGAAAGAAAGAACCTTTGGCAAAAAGAGAAATAGCACCAACAATGGGAAAGAAGTGTAAGCATTTCCATAAAGTGGCCAATATACCACATGTTTGTTTTATTTATTTATATTATTGTATAAATAATATATATTTATTATATATATTTTAATTAGTAAAATGGGTAACTAACGTAAATCATGTCCACTACCCCGATAAAGTGATTTTATAGGAAGTTACAACTTCTTTAATGGTGAGAAGTTATGAGGAGTTACACTTGGATCATGGATTCAAGCCTATCTATGTATGCTTGTGTAACCACGCCCGCGAGGGGCCTCGCTACAGCTCGGACTCGATTTTGTTGCGGTTCCAAATCTCGAACCAAAGAGTCCAAATCCGGCAAATCGTTTTGAAGAAAAACAGATTTTTTGAAAGAAGTGCCAAACATGGACTGCTTTGCCAGATAACAGAGTCGCCACCTAAATATTTTAAAATGGGAAATTTAGGAAACCTTGACTCGGTGCCAAAAGGCCACGTGTCCGTCATCACCAAAGTTGGCTCGGGAACTTGGGTACGATTAGGGAAGGTCACATCGTGAGCACCCCCTCTCGCCCGGACAAAGACCGGCCTCTACTAATCATGATATCTGTTTTTGAAAACTTTGTATGTTCTTATTAGGTTATTAGCCTAGGTTACTATGTGATGCCTTGACAAACAAGTATAAATGGGCCGTCGATTTGGAACTAAACATCTCATGTTTGTTTGTGAAAGATGGTTTGCTACCCGGTAGGCTTAAAATCTGATTTTGCCACAATCTAGTGGGCTTAACAAACAATTGATGAATTGCTCCAATTCAGATAACTCAACCTCCACCCACAGGCATTCAAGGCAGTTATATCACATAAGCACATAGCCTCATGGTAAGCATGCTATCATGGCAACACTCACACGCATGCAAGGATGCTAAAGCATAAAACTCACCTAGTACTCCAAGCCAAAACAAAAGCTGATTAGAAATCCATGCATGGATCCTAAAATATACAGAATGCCTAATGCAACACATGCAAAAATGCAAACTATAGTAGGCTCGGCTATTCTAAATATGGCATATGAGATGCTACAGCTATCAAGTATTCAACTTGGAATTGAAATACAAATGCAGTTTGTATGATGTGCCGAGCCCAGTGCATGCAAAATAGATGAATGATGCAAACATGCTTTCATACTGTATGCTAATTGAAATATGCCCTATATCTAACCATCCAAAGCAGGTAAATAAAAGGGAGAAAGAAATGGGGGTTGGAAGACATACATCACACTCACCCACCCTTATTACAATTATGCCCTCGCGCAGAGGGTTCGAATAAATATACAGTCCGAATAAAAGAATATACAGTCCGGAAATAGATATACAAATTCTAATTAATTAACAAATTAATTACAAAAGAATTGAGACTGGCGTGCAAGCCAGGGACTGCCTCGCTTCTGGTGGATAGTATATCTTTGGGTGCTGGCATGAAAATCCTGGGATGCTGATTAGCCTCTGTTTGCAGTTTTTCTCAGTGCGTGCGATTAGGAAAGGCGATAATTCTTCATTTTTCTTTGCAGCGGAGGCGGGAAAAGGGCATAGCTTGTATTTCACAAATATATGCATGTCTCGATCCTCGCGCCACCAATCACGCATATCGATGCATGATGGCCGAGGAGCGATTGCACAACTCAATATTGGGATGAATACACATGAATGCTACGAAAAATGGGATGCCTCGAAATGCGTGCTTGCAGACGCAAACCAAGCGATCTTTGAAGATGAAAATCGGATAAACCGAAGTGCCTCGAAGTGCGTGCCTGGTAGCGCCAAACCAAAATGGAGATCGGATAAAAGCAGTGCCTCGAAATGCGTGCACACGGGCACGCAAACTGTGGTGATGATGTACGATGCAAAGTCGGATAAAACCGAAGTGCCTCGAAATGCGTGCTGCGGACACGCATAACCGAGGCGATGATGTAATGAGAAAAGCGGATAAAACCAAAGTGCCTCGAAGCAGCGTGCCTGGTAGCGCAAATCGGCGATGATGTAATGAAAAGCGGATAAAACCGAAGTGCCTCGAAACGCGTGCCTGGTAGCGCCGAAATCGAGGCGATGATGAAAGGAGAAAATCGGATAAGGCGAAGTGCCTCGAAGCAGCGTGCCTGGTAGCGCCAAATCGAGGCGATGATGAAATGCAATGAAATGGCATACGGAATGCTGGGATGGACTTACACCAACATGGGAGAGCCTCAGCTCACTCACATAGGAGGCCGTCGGGTAAAAAAAAGCTGCCTCGAAAGCAGCGCATGACACGCATAAATCGAGGCAATGGCATACAAGCATGAAAATGCAAATTGGGCTTACGCCAACATGAGAGGGCCTCAACCACACTCACATAGGCTGCCGGAATGATAAGAATGAGGTGCCTCGAAGTGCGTGCCCATTGGCACGCAAACCGAGGCAATGCAAAAATGATACGAATGGCACGGGAAATGATATGCAAGCATGGTAATGGAATTTCAGCACCTAAATAAAGGGGAAAACAGCCCCGAAACAATTCGAAATGACACTCGAAGCACGCATTCATCCCGAAATGTGATAATATGCACCCAAAATGGCCTATAGCCCTACTAATCATGCAAAAATAGCACATGGCAGCAAAACCAGTAGCAAGGCAGTCCCAAAAATAGCTTATTTCAGTAACAAAGATGACCAAAATGCAAGCATAGATAGATCAACAATAGCATGCAAAGTTAGTGGCCAAAAGAGGAGTATTGAGACAAGTGACATATGCAAACCCCAAATGGACAAACTTTCTTCTACAACATTTAATATGAGCTAAAAATAGGCACAATTGCAGAAGATGACATCCTCAAAATCAAAATAAAATCATGCTAACAATTCCATGCAAAAATGGAGCTCAAAAGAGGCTATAACAAGAGTCATGCAAAGCAAGCACCAAATTACAAAATTTTATTCATGAAACATGTAAAGGGGGTCAAAATAAGGCCCCTTTCAGTTCTGACCAAAGGCCAAAACCAAAAGCACAAGAGGCTACAAAACATGCAAGAATACGGTAAATTTGATGGATTTCAAAGGAAGTACCAAAAATATACACCAAATGGCTTAAGGCCCTCAACATAACATGGAAAGGAGACAAAAACAAGGCTATTTCTAAGCCTGATGAAGGCTTAAATCCGGATCCAAGTAAGCCTAACAAAACATGCAAGAATTAGGGCCTAAAGTGAATTTCCAACAGAGGTGGTATATGGAATGGCCAAATGAGGTTGAGCCCTTCTACAATGTTGTAGAGGGGCTCAAAATAAGCACAAAACCAGTAGGGGTCGGAGCCCCAAAAACCAACACAAATGGGTCAATTTTAGCATGCAAAAATGTTACCAACTTGAAGAATATTGAAGGAACTAGTGTATACAAACACCAAATGAGGTTGAGCCCTTCTACAAAGTTGTAGAGGGGCTCATTTTAAGCACAAAAGAAGTAGGGGTCGGAGCCCCAATTCTCAACCAATTAAAGTATAGAAAAGGATCAAGAAAATGCCCTAAAAGTTGGTTTTGAATACTTACCCTTGAAGACTTGTCTTTCTTTGCTTCTTGGCTTGGATTTGTGGCTTCTCAACCTCTGAAATTCACTTCCTTGCTGCTGGAATCAAAGTTGGAATGGTGAGGCTTAGGGTTGATGAAGGAATCAAGCAAGAACTTGAAGCTTTTTGGAGCTTTTGGCTATAGAGATTAGGGTTTTTGCCTTGGTGTTCTTGAAGAGATTTTTTCCAACCTTGAAGAAGGAGGGAGGGCCTTCAAATAGGCAAGAAGTGGGGTGTAAAGGGAGGAAAGCACCCAATCTTTCCCTCGAAATATCCGGATGCCGGGATATGTTGGAAGATATCAGGACGGTGGGGACGGTTGTAAAGCAAGAATCTGGCCGGCAGTAATTTTGCTCAAGGTGGCGACTGACCACCCACCATGGCCGGCGACCACCTCCTATGGCCCGACCACCTCAAAAACCAACTTCAAAATTTCTGGCCGACCACCATACAAGAGTGTCCTCCCATGTGTGTAGAATAAGGCCCCAAGGTCGGAATTTGGCAACACTGAACAGAGAGTCACAACATAGAGCTTGAAGGAGAGGCCCAAAATGAAAGGCACAATTTACGGCCGACCACCATACCAAAGTGTCCTCCCATATGTGTAGAACAAGGTTCCAAGGTCGGAATTTGGCAACAGAACCGGAGCCACAACATAGAGCTTGAAGGAGAGGCCCAAAAATGAAACTCACGGTTCGGCCGACCCGATGGTTAGTAGGGTCCTCGGTGTCACGATCACGGATATGTAACTTTGGTTGGAAGAAAATACCCCAAGGTGTTCAACATTGGCGGAAGTGAAACAAAAGCGGGCTCGGAGGATGGCCCGGTTATCTGGGATAATTGCTGGCCTCCACCCCGGTGATCTTCACGATGTTGAAGCAGAGGTACTGCCAAGTTTGAACAAAAACTAATGAGAAATGAGCGTTCGGGCCAAAAGCAAACCGTCGGGATCGAAAATGAAATTGCGGTCTTGGAAGTGGTGTTCGGCGAAGTGGGTATCTGCGACCCAGTGTCCTCTGGAATGACAAAAGCAGTACACTTAAAAACGGAGAAGATGGATCACGAAATGAATGCTCGGGACCAAAAGCAGCTCGGTTTGGGGTCCAGCAACTATGAGCACCGAAAGTGGCATCTGACCCGCGAAGTGGGCATCGGGGGCCCAGGGTTCCTCGAAATATTAAAAGCAGAGGTCTCATAAAAACCGGAGAAAGTGATGCAAAATGAATGCTCGGGACCAAAAGCTCGGTTTGGGGTCCGAAAATCGTCATGAACGAAGTGGTGTTAATGCGAAGTGGGCATCGGGGGCCCAGGTTCCTCGGAACACTAAAAGCGAGCACATGCCAAAAGCCGGAGAACTTCGGAGATGGTTGGGCGGTCCGAGAAGCCAGCCTGTGGCAGCGGCTCAGCAGGAGCTCGAAATGGGCAAAATGGCCTGACCACAAAAAGTAGCTCACGACCACGGGAGATAGTCTCTGGGACCACTCCCTTCCTCGGGAGAAAAGCAGAAGGCTGGTTATGGCAAGAGACAAGGTAGAAGATGGTTGGAGAGTCGGGAGGCGGGGCCTTGGCCGTGACCACAGGACTTGAACAAGCCTGATGTCTGTAATATCATAGGCGCTCAGCTGGTGGCGTCTGAGTCTTAAGGTCGGTCAAAAATGGGGTGTCTCTGATTGCCCCTCTTTGTGAACTTCGGAAGTCAAGTGGCGGGAGTGAATGTCAAAGCCGAGGCGACCCATTTTGACAAGTAGAAGACTTAGACAAACATCTGAGATAAGCAGAGATATGTGCCCATGACGGGGCCAAATGCAAAGTGATGGGCGAAGCGGATGATCATGCAAATCTGACAAGCTGTAATGAAGCGGTATTGACAAATAGATGCAGCAGTTTTAAGCAAGAATGCAAAGCAAACAACTACATTTCATGCGATTAGGAATGCGGAGAATCCTTCAATTCCGTCGCGTCTCACGGAGAGATCGATACTGCGCGATTAAATGCAGTCGCATGACCTCAAATGAGCCGTACATACAATATCGTGCACGCAAAATAGAAATGAAACAAGAACAATATGCCGACAACATATATTCTATGTGATTCCTATGATTTCAAAAGTTCGACACACGGCGTCGGTGAGCGAATGCAACATAGCGAGAAAAGATAATCTTGGCGACAACGCATGCTCAAGCATAGAAAGTTCGGTATATCAAGAAATCATGCATGATAATGCAAAACAATCACGAGAATGTGAATTAGGGCCAAATAATGACAAATGAGCACAAATCGGGATGCGGTTGTTGCACAATGAAATTTGGAAAATCGCATTCCGTGACGGCAACCGATCATGACCTCGATTTACATTAGGAGGTCACGACATGATTAAAATGGATACACTCCGATTTCGATGAATAACGATGAGACACATGTCAATAATTGCAATTAAAGTTTATTGAACAATTGGCGCCCGAGAAAGTGTACTTTTCTTCAACTTTTTGGTCGGGAGCTCGATTTTCCTCAAAATTTGCGAGAGGTAGGGGAGGGAGGGGACATGGTCGGCCAGCCCTTTGCCCTAGGAGGCCATCGGCCAGGCCAAAAAGTAGAGGGCCGGCCAGCCGGAGTTAGGTGGCGTGGCCACCTGCAGCGAGGGCAAAATGGTCATTTTGCATTTTCTATATATATGCACCTCCATTGCCTCGAAATCACACCCAAAGTTGCAAAACTTCTTCCTCTTGCTCTCTAGGCCACTTTCTCTCTCGGATCTGCATTTTATCTGGCGTCCCTCGGCCTCCCATAAGTTGTTTTTCGAAATCTTTGATTTAAGCACCTTGAGGCGACTAAATTTCGAATTCGGGGCTTCTCTTCTCATTTTCACCACTTGAGGTAATTTTGTTTCAATATTTGGAAAAATTTTCGGGGGTTGACTTTTGTTGACTTTTTCATTTCAGGAGTTGACTTTTGTTGACTTTTTCCAATTTTGGCCCATTTGCTCATTTTGCTCCTCTTTCTTGATTTCTCGCAATGGCGAGGTCATTTCCTCCTGACGGAGGTTTTCCGGTGCTTAGGAGATGATTTTGACTTTATGGTATTCGTAGAGTTCGCCCTTTCTTTCCGTCGATATGCTCCGTGGTTCATAGGCTTCATAAGCCACTTTCCGTCATTTCCGATTTTAACGATCGAGCACGGGGATCTTCTCTTCACGAGGCGGACACCTCTCCTATGATCACGGTATTTTATTATCGCATCTTTTCGTGCATTACGTACCTTTGCCGTGCTTAGACACACCGTTTAGCTTATGACCTGATACTTGTATTTTGAGCATGTGACTTAGCCACTTGAATTTCATGAACACTTGGCGCATTGAATAATTGTGAGCATACGGTGCACCTTAGTTAGAAATTGAACACCTGACCCTAAACTTGAAGCATAGAACACCGGCCAGTTGAAGTGAACACCACCTTGGCGTTGAGTAGAACACAGTCCCAATTTGAAGTGAACACCACAGTCCGCGATGTTGAGTAGAACACCACGATCCCAAACTTGAAGCAAGCGCACGATCCGCGATGTTGAGTAGAACACCTTGATCCCAAACTTGAAGCGAACACACGGTTCAGCGATGTTGAGTAGAACCATGATCCCAAACTTGAGGCGAACACATTGCTTGATGTTGAGTAGAACACCAGTCCCCAATTTGAAGCGAACACCACGGCCCTTGATGTTGAGTAGAACACCGATCCCAATTTGAAGCGAACACCATTGCTTGATGTTGAGTAGAACACCTGATCCCAATTTGAAGCGAACACCTGACCTTGATGTTGAGTAGAACACCTGATCCCAATTTGAAGCGAACACACGGCCAGCGATGTTGAGTAGAACACGATCCCAATTTGAAGCGAACACCTGACCTTGATGTTGAGTAGAACACCTGATCCGAACTTAGGCGAACACCTGACCTTGATGTTGAGTAGAACACTGATCCGAACTTGAAGCGAACACCTGACATTGCTTGATGTTGAGTAGAACACCGAGTCCCAATTTGAGGCGAACACACGGCCCAAATACCAAATTCTTGAGCAGCGACCCGTTTCACTTCATTTGCACCACAGCTCATTTTCGCTTTATTTGCACCAGCTCATTTTCACTTCATTTCTTTGATCCATGCATTGATTCTAAATCTTGAGTTCGTTCTCAGACGATCTTGAGGATATAGCTCCGGCGCAAAGAATGGTATTTTGAGCTTAGGATTTGTCAGGGATTAGTCGATCTTGCGAGATTTGGGCCATTCTGCGGAGGTTATCTCGTTGCCTCATTAGTAGGACCCTATTTGCGGCTTTAGCGAGAGGTGGTGGGACACTACCAATTCCTTCCATTTTTACTGACGGGGACATGACCATGACCATTGGATTTCGCTATGCTCACCGCCTAGACTTAGGCGGTAGGCCCATTCTATGGCGAGGATATGGGTGAGTGGCGGTACTGGATGCATTTGTTGGGGACACACCGCTTTGTGAAGCGAGAGGTTAGGAGAGTCGATACTCTGGTTTGCTTCCTATTTCCGTGACCCACAGATGGAACTGAGACTCTGAGGCGGAGCGATCGCCGTGGTTTCCTTATGTACCTCCTCGGTACCACCTTGTTCGCCGATAGAGGAACATGGTAGGGTTGTACTCTTGGCGCTCTAGTGGACCTATCACGGGTGAGCAGTATGATTGGGCGTGGCACAGCTACCCTTCTTTGCTACATGGCCTTGATCTCTACTTGTGAGGGACTTACTTGGCGGCTCTTGGAGAGCACAGGAGGTACATTCCGTCCTCTTGATTTTCATTTTGCTCCTCATTACTTGTTCACTTTGCACACACTGGCGCACTTTGCATTACGTGATACGCCTTTAGCACTTTGTACTCACACTCTGCATTGCCTTTCTCGGTTGTGGGTGTATGTGTACTTCCCGCATTGGCCGGAGATGGAGGTGGTGGGACCTCCTATGACTCCATTTTCTTTGATGTTTGAGGCGAGCATGTGGCGAGGCCTCGAGACTCTCTCCTCTCTGCGGCGATACTTTGATCTTGTTAGATGCGGCAGGTATTGCTTGAACTCTCGGTTCCTTTCATTTTATCTTTGATCACTTTCTGTATATCGATTTCGGTGATTTGTATCTTGGTTATCCACAGATCACTGGCGGCCTTAGGCGATCTTGATGTGAGCTCGAGACTCTGTACCTGGGCGTCGAGTTGTTGTCGATATAGATTCTGCTTTCGAGGACGGTCGGCGAGTTTAGTTCTGAGAACGCTTTGGCGTCGAGATATGGGGCGATTCTCGGGACACTCTGCTGTGCCTCGGACACCATGCGGGCTGGCGATAGATTATCCTGAGGAGGTCGGCGGTATATGCGAGCGATGGCGCTTTGTTGCATCATCTCGATGGGAACTCGCCACCTACGCGCATATATTTGATGCCAGCAGCGGGAGTGCGAACTCGGCACGGACCTCTTGGTGCACCGTCTTGAGTCGCGCCCATACTCTGAATATCCTTCTTCTAGCGGTTTGGCGAGATCGAGGTGGGGCGATTCGATCCCTCCGATCCCTCCGTCTCTTGATCATCGGGGTGGCGGACATGCCGGCCGAGTTAATGACTGGCGATTTGGGGCGCCTTACGGTTCGCTAGAGCCTCCTCTGCACGATCCGAGATATGTTAGAGACCTGACTACGCCCGGTATATTTTTCAACTTTGATTTATCGATCGGATATTTGAACATTGATTAAGATTCTTGATAGTTTTGCATTTGTATTTGCGACCTCTGTTGAATATCTGACGGTACTGCTCGGGATCTTAGCCACATTCGAGGCATGATCTTCGGAGGAAGCAGATGAGCATCGTGGGTGTGGAAGTACTCTTTCATTTTCCTGTACTAGCATGTTTGATGATACTCGGTTTTAGACCTTACGCTATATTGATAGGTATGTAGAGCACATCGACACACACCCTTTTCATTCTGCATTTACACACCTTTTTATGCTTGAGCGATGTGTTGCACTTTGCATCTTGAGATGCCTCCGTATATCTTCATCACGGGCGAGCCACAGGGGCCTCTCGGAGAAGGTCGAGGTGCTAGACCTACCAGTCTGAGGATTGGAGGCTGGGCCATCGAGGTCTCATCGAGAATTTGGCGAAGGAGGTCGTCTCATGAGCCTTGAGGCACCCATCGTCGAGGATAGCGAGGAGGAGATCGCGAGATCATGTGTCGTGGCGTCTCTGGAGAGGAGGCCTGGTCTTGGTTCAGGCGGAGGCGAGCTGAGGGATCCGGAGGATGGCGGCTCCGATCGGATGGTGATGATGATGTAGAGATTATCATTGAGAAAGGATGAGGGGCCTCCCCTTCTCGCTCCAGAAGCGATGTTATTTCTGCTTTATTCTACCTTTTAGCTAGTAGTTTGTAGCACTTTGCACATTTGTTAGGCGGTTTATTTTACGTAAAACTTGTACCTTTATTTTTGTAAGACATGATGAAATAAACGACTTTTGAAAAGATGTTGTATTTGAAATTCTCGACATCGCATCGCATTATTTTGCACAAAATGGAATTGAATGGAAATCGCCTCATGTATTTCTGGGGTTAGGTGGGGCAAGCGCAACAAAGCAAAACAAAAGCGACTCACTAAGAAATAAAAGCGAGAATCTTAGCGAGTTTACAACTCGATAAACAAAAATACAATAATGTTAGCGACTCAATAGACAAGACTTAACAAAATTGTGTAATCAAAAGTAACAACTCAAAAGCATAAAAGCAGCGACATTTCGACAAAACTTACAACTCAATAAGCAAAAACAACAACTCGATAAGCAAAAATATAACACGATGCCTTTGCGGATGGACTATACGGATAGTGGAGTGTATCCAAAATTGATAGGCTGGATGCCTTCTCTGTAGGGAGACAATCAGTTGCGAGGAGTCCACTCTTGCTATAGGTAATGTTTCCCCCAAGCTCACTTGTATTTGCTTACATCACTTTCGACCCTCGGGCTCGACTTTTCTCATAAAAAACCTTATCTTACTTTTCTCTCGTCGTACATCTCTCTATTCTTTATTCTCTCATTTTCATCCCTCCCCGGATATAGTTGATGGAGAAGTTGCAAGTTGTGGACTCTTGCCTGCCTATTGACCAGCGGCTACTTCTTTCGACAGCGCCTAGTTAATGCTCGATGAGATTTGGTGGTTCGAATGGATCATAACTTGTCGGCGATCGCATTGCATGGCGCCGTCACGGCTTAATCTTTCGGCGATGAGTTCTGACAAGTTCGAGGATCTTGGGATCCGTCGATCGGCTTGACTCCTTTGTATATTTTATCTCCCATTAGTACTCACGCTTGTTCGGTCATACAAAATTTGGGCCTAAGTTGGCATCTGAAGCTTTGACTAGCTCTGGGGAGAGGCGAGGACACTGACTAGACTATGCCCCAGATTTATTGCTTTATTAGTACTTTCAAAGTTTTCTAAGCGTGAGTGTAATGAAAAACAACTTCAATTGTATGCAAGAGCAAAAGAACTCTGTTTTGAAATTAATGAAATTGAAGGTTGTAGTCTTGAAAATCCTCGCTTTTGGTCCAAAAATGGTCTTAGTTGTGAAAAGATTAATTTGAACAAAGTCAACTTTTATGAAAACTTTTCAAAACTATTTTCGATATGGATCGGGCTGGACACGCTGAAATCATCCTTTGAGATACACAACCGAATCCTAGCAACTGGAAAGTTGCCCTAGTCTGAAAAAGGGCCTCGACCATTCAATAGCAGCGGAAAGTTGCCCCTAGTCTGGATGACATCGGAACACTCCATTACAGCGGAAAGTTGCCCCTAGTTTGCATAACCTTTGTCAGGAGATCACAATAGATCTTGATGAATAAAGATGGTGAGATGGTCAAAAATGGACAAAGTTGATCGGGAAAAGATTGTGGTGAACTTCAAGATGAAGGCGCCTCGTATCCCAAAGATGGGAATCAAGTCTTCACGTAGTTCGAGGTTAGGTTAAGCTCGAGTGTTTTGCTCTCCTTTTGCGCTCTAACTTTTGCCAAGGCCGCCCTTTGCGGGTTTTCAACCTTGCGAGCTCGGTTTTATAATTTTCAAATTTTCTATGCTCTGAGTTTTGCCTAGGTAAGCCCTTCGGGTTTTCGGCCTAGCGAGCCTCTCAAGGGTAGTATTTCTTCAACTTGTCCATATTGATCGGTTGGGAAAACTCCAAGCCATCTAGATCCATCGAGAACCACGGCTCCACGACAGTTGACTTGATGATGTAGGGACCCGGTCAATTGGAGTGCGAACTTGCCTTGGAGTGCGTGGATGGGAGCTCGGTTGTCTTTAGTACCAAATCTCCTTCTTTCAAGTTCTGGACTTAACCTTCTTGTTGAAAGCAGGCGATTCTGCGTTGATAACCTGAGCGTGATGCAGTGCTTTCAATCTCCTTTCATCAAAAAGCATGAGTTCTTCAAACTGCTTTCTTTGCCAATCCGCTTGACTATCGGCACTTTCGGCCAATACTCGCAATGATGGGACCTCGATCTCAATTGGTAGAAACGGCCTCCATCCCATAGACTAATAGTGCGAAGTCGCCCGATAGAAGTTCTAATCGAAGTCTGTAGCCCCATAGAGCAAGCGGCAACTTATCCGGCGATCCTGTAGGTTTCCACCATCTTACGTAATATCGCTTGATATTCTTGTTGGCGGCCTCAAGCTGCTCCGTTGGTTTGCGGCGGTAAGTAGGCGACTTATGAAAAGCCCGTTGTATTTCTCCAACAAGTCAATCACCTCCTTCTTGAAGTGGGAACCATTATGCGAAACTATTTCATTCGGGACTCGTGGCGGCAGATGATGTTGTTCACGATGAATTTTACAGCGTGTGAAGCTTTCAACCTTTGCATAAGATTGGGCCTCAACCCACTTTGTGAAGTAATCTATCGCTACGAGGATGAACTCATGCCCATTTGACCCTTCGGCGTGGCGGCTCCGATCACATCAATTCCCCAGACGAGAAAAAGGCCATGGCGAAGTCATGTTGTCTGACTTTGTGGCGGAATGTTCATGCGATTTGCATGAATCGACATTTGTGGCATCGCTTTGGAAACCGATACAATCCTCCTCCATGGTGGACCAATAATAACCTTGCCTAAGGATCTTTCTAGCCAACATCACCCCATTCATATGTGCACGCATTCACCCCGTGGATGGCTTCCATCGAGACGCTTGGACTCTTGACATCAACACACGGTTTATGCATTCCCGGATGACCTCTTCTATCTGATTTACCCCATGAGATGATGGCGGGTGACATTCTTCGATTGCCCTCTTGTCTTTGGCATTTACCTGGCGGGTATGTTTACATTTCCAAAAGTTCGGATGTCGTAATACCGGGGTGTTAAGTCACGAACTTCATCTATTCTGCAATCGACTCATAGGCGGTCTGAATTTACAGTCGATAATATTTGGGCGCATTCGGACTCCGTGGGATGTCTATCATGGATGATAGAGTTGCTAAAGCGTCTGCGAACTTGTTGTTCTCTCTTAGTAGATGAGTAAAACTTAACTTTTCAAGCCGAGGAATCGGCAAATCCAAGGTTTGGTGATACATCATCATATTTTCTTCTTTTACTTTCCGGTCTCCTTTAGCTTGAGACACAACAAGATTGAATCTCCGATGGCGTCCGGTAGTCTTGCCCTAATTCGAGTGCTTCCATACCCGACAATGCCGCAACCGTGATACGCCGTTATTTGAGACTTTGAAGCGGAGTTTGAAGGCTAGAGGATCTGAGGTGTCGGGTGCTATCGGCAACACTCCTATCCCATACCCATGTTGATTTGGCTCCGTCAAAGTACATTATCCAACTTTCCTCGTCGATATCGAAATTGCTTCATCACGGGAATAGGTACTCAAGCTGCTTCATCCCCTCAACGGATGGTCGGCAAGGAACTCTGCTCTTTGCTACGCCCTTCTTGACTTCGCGTCACATATGTAAGATCAAATTCGGAGAACATGACAACCAACGAGCTAGCCTACCCGTGGTATTTGGTTTCTCGAAAAAGATATTTGATGGGATCAAGTCATGAAACCGGCATTCTGAGTGAGCTAACGGTAGTGCATGACTTCACAGTAGCCCATACGAGCTAAGCAAGCCTTTTCGGTGGCGTATCTGGGTTTCATACTCTAGCATTTTCTTGCTCAAATAATAGATGGCTTTCTCCGCCTATCTTGATTCTTGTGCAAGCATGCAGCCCATTGTGGTCTCGATCAGCGGGTACAAAATCAACGGTTTCCACGATTACGGTGGTGATAAAGCGGGTGGAGTTACGTAGATATTCTTTAATCTGTTCAAAGCCTTGACTTGGCAGCCGTCCCATTGGAATTTCTTGCCTTTCTTGAAGACCAAAAAGTGGTTCACAAGTCAAGGTTAGTTTTGAAATAAACCGTCTTATGAATTGCACTTTACCCGAAAAGCCTCGCACCTCTTTTTAGGTCTTTGGTGGTGGCATTTCTAAGATGGCCTTGATTTTGGAAGAATTCGACCTCGATGCCTTTATTATGTCGAAACTGACATTTTTTCATTGTAACACCAAGCGTACATTTACGAGGGTTTAACGCCTTTGAATTCCACGATCCTTTGGAAAAACTTGCATGGCGGTGTAGTAGCCCTCTCTTTCTTTGGACTTGACAATCATGTAGATCGCGTACACCTCTACCTCTTTGTGGATCATATCATGTAGTATTGTGGTGTGACCCGTTGATAAATGTGACATTCTTCAACCCAAAGCGGCATGACCCGATAGCGATATGTTCCCCGCGGGGTGGTGAATGCGATCTTCTCTCGTCCTCTGGTGCCATCACGATCTGGTTATAGCAGAAGCCATCCATGAGCGAGGCGATGCATGCCTGTTGTAAAGTCCACTAGCTCATCAATGTGTGGCAAGGGAAAGTCGTCCTTGATGGCTCTGTTTAAATCCACGAAGTCTCCTTTTGCGGATCTTGCCATCTTTCTTGACACGGCACTATGTTGGCCAACCAAGTGGGATATTACGATACTAGCGAGGAAGCTGCGTCAATTTGTAGTGACCTCTTCTTTGATCTTGAGAGCCCAATCCGGGCGGATCATTGACTTACGCTTAATAGGTCGGGCCTCGGGGTCAAGGGGATCCGATCTTTGTACAATCTCGGGATCGATTCGGGCATGTCTTCGTGGGACCACGCGAAAACATCTTTGAAATCTTTTAATAAGCGACTAAGCGCTCGCGTTCCTCCGAAGACAACGTGGACCCGTCTGGACCGAGCGGGTCCTCCTCAGTACCAATATTCACAGAAATGATTTCATCCGTTAAAGGTTTAACAAATCTTTCCTGCTCTTGCTCAATTAAACGTTGTAAAACCGGAGGCACTTCGTCCTCGTCGTTTTGATCAAAATTTTGAAAGTCGAGTTAATGCAATAAATTAGGGGCCTGAGAAAAGTACTCGGAAACCACATTCACCTCATTCTCATTAAGTTCATCGGATCATCCAATTCGCCGGTTTATGAGACTCAAAAGAAAAGGAAAAAACTGACACGGACAAGACTCGGCATCGGGTTAACATCGAGTGCAGACTCGGACTTCGGTCGGTGGAACTGATCCGACTTCGAAGACTTCGGTGGAATCGATTCGGCTCACTACTGACCCGAGCTGGCTGGATAAGAATCCCTCCTCGTCTTGCCAAATGAGAGAGGTGCGATCGATCGTCCAAGATAGGCTATTTGGTTGGCGCGGCCGTTTCATCTCAACCATGGAAACCGCGGCGTTATTCCCCAAGCAATCTGGTCGTCGGAGGATCGAGAGAGGAACATGCGATGCTACCCCATTTCCAATTCGGTGCCCTCGGGACTCTTTGCCTTAATACCTTCGATCTCGGTTGTTGGAGTGCATGCGCTTTCTGCGACAGCGTCATCGAGATAGTTGCGGTCGAAGAAGATTTGAAACTGATGCAGCGCTTCCCCTCGCGTTCAACCATGGTTACAGGAAGCGCAAAATGGAAAATCCTCCCCTCCGGAAAGCGTCCGTTCGAGTACCCAGATGGGCCTATGCATTAGATCAAAAGGCTTCCCGGCTGCTTTGCCCACAGCCTGTGCCATTTCCTTTCCTTTCCTCGTCCGGTCTTCTTTGGTAGGCGGATAACCTAATCCAAGGTATGTGGATTATGTGGCACTTGACAATCTTTGCGACACCTTTCCGGCTTCTTCCCAATCCATCCGGGATATCTTGTAGCTTGTTCATGAGGTAGGCGGCAATGACATACAAACCCTCATTCCACCATTATGTTTTGCACCACGGGCCTCGGCCAAAGTAAATCGATATAAACATATCCTCCATGCGTGTTCAATCTCCGGTGGCGTAGATACCTCCGGGAGGGATGGATTGATGAGTTCCCAAAAACAATGGCTACTCCCTTTCCAAAGGGTATTTCACCATTTGATGTAGAGTAGATGAGGCGGCCTTCACGATGCAACGAGTCGCCCCAAAAGCATGTTGAAAGATCGGGGACCTCCAAGACATGAAAATCTATTTCGTGTTGTCGGGCCCAATCTTGGTTTGGATTTTCCTTGTCCCCAAGACATCCTGCTTGTATTATCATATGCTCACGATTACTTGAGTAGTCGGTGTGAAGTCATGAGCTTTAACCCGATTGCATAGGCCGTTCTGGCGGACAAACATTGATAAGCGGACGGTGTCAACAAGAACCACGGAATCCATTTGTCCTGCATTCTCTGAGAGATGTAGAAGTGCATTATGGTCCACGCCCTCGGCGGCAATTCTTTGTCGTAAAGGTCAATCTTGGGGAACCTCCTCCGGGAAGACCAAACCAACTAGTTGTTCGGCGTAGTTTCGATGGAAAGTTTAAGCTCTGTCCATGGCGAGATAAGACTGCCGGTGCACCCTCGAAGCCATAGCGATCCCCAAATGGAGATGTGCCTTGTATTTTCTTTATTTGCTTGATCTGACCTCTTCTTCCGCTTGCTTCTCTTTACATTTCTCTGCCTCCTTATCTTTCCACGATGCCTCGGGTTGATCAAGGTGTGGAGGCTTGAAATACCGCCCACTCCTAGTCATGTGGTCTACCTCCTCGAGGTACAGTCTTGTCCGGTTGGCCACTGCCCGATCTTCGTCTGTGTGGGCAAGATACAAGTCGTCATCTTCCCACCACATTCCATTAGCGTCTAGCGAGCATCTGTCAGTTACGGCTTGTTTGTGCTTTTGATTTCATTCCTCATACTCACGGCATGTTCGGTCTTCGATGCCGCGACACTCTCGGCTCCCTCATGGTTCTTTGCTTTTCGGGCTCTCTCGAGGCCCATCTCTTTTCTTGTTCCTCCGGCAACAAGCATGCGGTTCTCAAAATGTTTACGTTCTTGGCGAAATTCTTACGTCTGCGGCGCTCTCCGGCAATATGTCGATCCTCGGCCCTTAGGCCACAAATGGTACAATATCGGTGATCATCCAACCACGGCGACCTGGCGACTCCTCATCTTTGAACGGTTAATCGATGCATCACGATTCTGCTTTCGTAGAATTGAAGGTTAGCGAAGTCCTCTTCCACCACAGTCAAACCATCCCCGATTCAAGCTTGTCCCCGGAGCATACACAACTCGGCCTCTTAAGCAACCCCATACTCGGCTTAGGCGGCTCATCGACAAGATATATCCACTCGGATCATAAGCTCTGCGGCGTGAAATTCTCGAGATAGCTCCACCCAGACTCATGATTACGCCCTCCTCGAAGCTTGCCCGTTCCATTCGGTGGTCACCACCTTTGGCTCGAGGTTGGGTTGGGGAGGTGTCCAACACACAAAGTCGGTCTTTGTCGGGAAGGACCACCTCTGGCTTGGGTAAGTGGGAGGAGTTATGTGAATCTTTGGGATCGTAAGATCGCCCAGTCGCGGATAAGGTTGACTCTTTTGGTGGATCTTGGTTGTGTTTGGGGAGTGGGTTGTTTGTGACGTTGGGTCCTTGAGGAGGTAGAATGATGTTCTTGTCAATGAGGTCTGAATCTCATGGCCTTGACTGTAACATTGGTCGGTGTCATGACCATCTTCTTTGGTGGTATTGGCAATATTTGGGTGGATTATGGGAAGAGTGGATTCGGTGAGGCCTCGGTTCCAAGGGTTTGGTGCCTTCGACTAGAACCAGGGACTTTAGACAAAGGCATATAGGCGGGGAGAAGGTTCGTTGACCCACAGGTTGGTATCTTGGGGCTTGACTCTGCTCCCGAGGCATCGAGAAAAAGGTGTGGCAGCTGCGGACCTTGGTTGGGAAGGATTGGTGGTGACCATTCCGACCTCTGTAGTTCTTGTATTGGCGAGCCACTCGGACTGCATTGGTATTAGATTAAATGTTCTTGGTGATCCGATCTTGGTCAAACAGACCTGTTTCATTGCATCCTCTATCTGCATCCCCATATCATGCGGTCTGCGAAGGTGGGGAAAGGGATCAAAATCATCTTCTTCATTAATGCATTTGGAGATTGCGCACAATCATCGAATTTGATCTCTATCGGTTGGCCTCAAGGTCATCATCGATGCCTTGGCTCTCCACCGGTGACGAAATCGAAAAAAGACTCTTTAGGCTCTGCTGGTCGTCTCGAGATCACGAGTCGTGACCTCGATTTGCGTGTTATGAATATTGTGCAAGGAAGGCCTCGGCCATCTCATCGGTTTGTTTCACATCATCATCGAGTTTTGAGTACCAAGTGGATGCCACACCGGCGAGTTCGACCGAACAAAAGCTTTGCGGTCGGGTTAGGCCCATTGGTCTTAAGGCGTCAGAAACGTGGGAGGTGGACCATAGGATCCTCGGACCCATCAAGCGATCGATCTGGGGCATTTTAAATCTGTCGAGGCGAGTCACGGCCACATCGATATAGCCGTCTTCAATATTTGGGATGGCCTTCGCCCTTGAGACTTCTTAAAGAGCTTCTCCAACTTGCTCAATTTGGTGTCTGGTCTACCTCGAACTCAAATGGAAGTCGGGTGCTTAGGGGTAATGTTTTTGGACGGTTATGTGGTAGAAGCGGGCGGAGCCGGCCAGATGGATGACTGTGTCCTCTTGAGCGTTTGGGGGTTTGGCGAGAATGTTACTGTTGATTCGGGAGGTAATGCAGGCGGTCTGGACATTTTGAGGGTTTGGAGGGCATTACGGCGGCGGTAGTTGTTGAGTAATGGGGCCGGGTGGAGGAGCTGATTTGAAGCGAGCGCCGCGTTCTGTTGTTATGTCTGTGATCAACTTTCAATGTTGGGCCATAATGACTTTGTTATGCAGAAAATTCCGCTGGCGGATAGCATCATCTTGCATTTGCTTCATGCTTTTCGACCATCTGGCATCAACGCCTCTATTGTTGGGTTCTGTTGTTCCATCTGAAAAAGCGGCAAGGGTGTCTCTATAGCGAAATGGGAATCTCAACCCGACTATCTGTCTCTAAAGTAGGCTATTTGTACCAATAATCTCTGCTTTCGATGAATTGCGTTTCCTCGGTCTCCTTCTAAAAGCGGGGTAGCGAATGGAACCTTGGATGTCGTCAACTAGATCCTCGGATCGGTTGAATCGGCGACCTCGTGTCAGTTGCTTGGGGGTATCGGCGGGTTGAAGCAATTGTGCTACAAACATCCTAGCAAAAGGATAAATAAAAGCGAAAAAGAAATAAATAACCAGAAATAAAGCATAACAGCTTAAATTGAATACGCCACACACAGTCGGGTATAAAAACGGGCAGCATAACGGCTTAAATTGAATACACCACACACAGTCGGGTATACAAACGGGCAGCATAACGGCTTGAATTGAATACACCACACACAGTCGGGTATACAAACGGGCAGCATAACGGCTTGAATTGAATACACCACACGATCGGGTATACAACAACACCGCAGTTTGGTAAAATTTGGCTATACTGCCCTCAAATCTTGGTCGATATTCTGTATCCATTACGATAAGCTGAATCGATATCCATGAGATAAGCGATTCTCAAATCTTGGATAATGCTTGCGAACTGATTCCCAAATTCAAAAACTGATGCCCGCAGGCCTGATGCCCAAACTCATACTGATACATGCATTCCCTGTAGAGGCACACTCTAACAAGCACATAACAGATAAGTGAGAGCCAAAACACCCCTATGTTGGGGTAAGGTTTCCCTGTCCTATTTTGTCAGGAACTAGGGTTTCACTACGCACGCAGCGGCTTCAAACAACCTATAAACGGGTAAGCAACCTGTCCTAGTTTGGAATGGTCACTATGGATCCGAATATGCACTAGGTCGAATGGTCAAAAAGGGTGCCCCGGTAAAACCGGGGTTTGTGTTCCCATACTGGCAGAGCCCGTAACCGGCAAGCCTTATGGACATGCCTTGACAAGACAAGCCTCCGGCAAACCGCTCAGGAATAGCAGATGGCAAACACGGTGTCCTAGGCGCACCGATGCAAATGCAATGCAAAGAAACACACAAATGTAGTCAAAACCAGATATCAAGAGTTCGAGTCAAGTTCTCTAAATCCCCAGTAGTCGCGAAGCGTAACAACGCCCATGAGGGCCTCGCTTCTGACTCGATTTTGTTGCGGTTCCAAATCTCGAACCAAAGAGTCCAAATCCGCAAATCGTTTTGAAGAAAAA
The DNA here is from genome assembly GCA_025200525.1 of Camellia lanceoleosa. NCBI lineage: Eukaryota > Viridiplantae > Streptophyta > Magnoliopsida > Ericales > Theaceae > Camellia > Camellia lanceoleosa. The sequence goes on from CM045772.1 coordinate 118,839,846, forward strand.
GCAGATTTTTGAAAGAAGTGCCAAACATGGACTGCTTTGCGGATATGAGTCGCCACTTAAATATTTTAAATGGGAAATTTAGGAAACCACGACTCGGTGCCAAAAGGCCCGTGTCCGTCATCACCAAAGTTGGCTCGGGAACTTGGAGTACGATTAGGGAATGTCACATCGTGAGCACCCTCTCGCCGGTCAAAGACAGCCTCTATAATCATGATATCTGTTTTGAAAACTTTGTATGTTCTTATTAGGTTATTAGCCTAGGTTACTATGTGATGCTCATGACAAACAAGTATAAATGGGCCGTCACGATTGGAACTAAACATCTCATGTTTGTTTGTGAAAGATGGTTTGCTACCTGAGTAGGCTTAAAATCTGATTTTGCCACAATCTAGTGGGCTTAACAAACAATTGATGAATTGCTCCAATTCGATAACTCAACCTCCACCCGAGGCATTCAAGCGGTTATATCACATAAGCACATAGCCTCATGGTAAGCATGCTTTCATGGCAACACTCACAGCGCATGCAAGGATGCTAAAGCATAAAACTCACCTAGTACTCCAAGCCAAAACAAAAGTGATTAGAAATCCATGCATGGATCCTAAAATATCTGAGAATGCCTAATGCAAAACATGCAAAAATGCAAACTATAGTAGGCTCGGCTATTCTAAATATGGCATATGAGATACTCTGACTATCAAGTATTCAACTTGGAATTGAAATACAAATGCGGTTTGTATGATGTCGAGCCAGTGCATGCAAAATAGATGAATGATGCAAACATGCTTTCATCTTGTATGCTAATTGAAATATGCCCTATATCTAACCATCCAAAGCGGGTAAATAAAAGGAGAAAGAAATGGGGTTGGAAGACATACATCACACTCACACCCTTATTACAATTATGCCCTCATGTGAGGTTGAATAAATATCTGATCCGAATAAAAAGAATATCTGATCAGGAAATAGATATACAAATTCTAATTAATTAACAAATTAATTACAAAAGAATTGAGGCTGGCGTGCAAGCCGAGGGCTGCCTAAACTCGGTGGATAGTATATCTTTGGGTGCTTGGCCGAAATCCTTTGGGATGCTGATTAGCCTCTGTTGCAGTTTTCCTCGTGCGTGCAGATTAGGAAGGCGATAATTCTTCATTTTCTTTAGCGGAGAAAAGGGCATAGCGATGTATTTCACAAATATATGCATGTCTCGATCCTCGCGCCACCAATCACGCATATCGATGCATGATGGCGATGGCGGTTTGCACAACTCAATATTGGGATGAATACACATGAATACTACGAAAAATGGGATGCCTCGAAATCGTGCCCGCAGACGCATAAGCCGGCAATCTTTGAAGATGAAAATCGGATAAAACCGAAGTGCCTCGAAGTGCGTGCCTGGTAGCATAAGCGAAAACGAAAAAATGGAATCGAGATAAAGCTGGAGTGCCTCGAAATGCGTGCACGCAGACACGCAAACCGGCGATGATGTCTGATGCAAAATCGGATAAAAGCGAAGCGCCTCGAAATCGTGCACGCGGACACGCATAAGCGAAGCGATGATGTAATGAAAATGGATAAAACCAAAGTGCCTCAAGCAGCGTGCCTGGTAGCGCCGTCAAATCGGCGATGATGTAATGAAAAGCGGATAAAACCAAAGTGCCTCGAAATCGTGCCTGGTAGCGCCGTCGGCGATGATGAAAGAGAAAATCGGATAAGCGAAGTGCCTCGAAAGCAGCGTGTCCGCGATGATGAAAGAATGAAAATCGGATAAGGCCAGAAGTGCCTCGAAGCAGCGTGCCGCAGCGCCGTCAGCGATAATGAAAGAATGAAAATCGGATAAGACCGAAGTGCCTCGAAGCAGCGTGCCTGGTAGCGCCGTCGGCGATGATGAAAGAATGAAAATCGGATAAGGCCAGAAGTGCCTCGAAGCAGCGTGCCTGGTAGCGCCGTCGGCGATGATGAAAGGAGAAAATCGGATAAGACCGAAGTGTCTCGAAGCAGCGTGCCGCCGTAGCGCCGTCGGCGATGATGAAAGAATGAAAATCGGATAAGGCAAGTGCCTCGAAGCAGCGTGCCCAGTAGCGCCGCAAATCGGCGATGATGAAAGAATGAAAATCGGATAAGACGAAGTGCCTCAAAAGCAGCGTGCCTGGTAGCGCCGTCAGCGATGATGAAAGGCAATGAAATGGCATACGGAATCTGGGATGGACTTACACCAACATGGGAGAGCCTCGGCTCACTCGCATAGGGCCGTCGGGTAAAAAAAGGCGCCTCGAAAGCAGCATGACATAAATCGAGGCAATAGCATACAAGCATGAAAATGTAAATTGGGCTTACGCCAACATGAGAGGGCCTCAACCACACTCACATAGGAATGATAAGAATGATAATGAGGTGCCTCGAAGTGCGTGCCCATTGGCACGCATAAACCGAGGCAATGCAAAAATGATCTGAATGGCACGAAATGATATGCAAGCATGGTAATGGAATTTCAGCACCTAAATAAAGGAAAACAGCCCGAAACAATTCGAAATGACACTCGAAGCACGCATTCATCCCGAAATGTGATAATATGCACCCAAAATGGCCTATAGCCCTACTAATCATGCAAAAATAGCACATGGCAGCAAAACCAGTAGCAAGGCAGTCCCAAAAATAGCTTATTTCAGTAACAAAGATGACCAAAATGCAAGCATAGATAGATCAACAATAGCATGCAAAGTTAGTGGCCAAAAGAGGAGTATTGAGACAAGTGACATATGCAAACCCCAAATGGACAAACTTTCTTCTACAACATTGAATATGAGCTAAAAATAGGCACAATTTCAGAAGATGACATCCTCAAAATCAAAATAAAATCATGCTAACAATTCCATGCAAAAATGGAGCTCAAAAGAGGCTATAACAAGAGTCATGCAAAGCAAGCACCAAATGACAAAATTTTCTTCATGAAACATGTAAAGGGGGTCAAAATAAGGCCCCTTTCAGTTCTGAACAAAGGCCAAAACCAAAAGAACAAGAGGCTACAAAACATGCAAGAATACGGTAAATTTGATGGATTTCAAAGGAAGTACCAAAAATATACACCAAATGGCTTAAGGCCCTCAACATAACATGGAAAGGAGACAAAAACAAGGCTATTTCTAAGCCTGATGAAGGCTGAAATACGGAGCCAAGTAAGCCTAACAAAACATGCAAGAATTAGGGCCTAAAGTGAATTTCCAAGAGAGGTGGTATATGGAATGGCCAAATGAGGTTGAGCCCTTCTACAATGTTGTAGAGGGGCTCAAAATAAGCACAAAACCAGTAGGGGTCGGAGCCCCAAAAACCAACACAAATGGGTCAATTTTAGCATGCAAAAATGTTACCAACTTGAAGAATATTGAAGGAACTAGTGTATACAAACACCAAATGAGGTTGAGCCCTTCTACAAAGTTGTAGAGGGGCTCATTTTAACACCTAAAATAAGTATGGGTCAGGCCCCAATTCTCAACCAATTAAAGTATAGAAAAGGATCAAGAAAATGCCCTAAAAGTTGGTTTTGAATACTTACCCTTGAAGACTTGTCTTTCTTTGCTTCTTGGCTTGGATTTGTGGCTTCTCAACCTCTGAAATTCACTTCCTTGCTGCTGGAATCAAAGTTGGAATGGTGAGGCTTAGGGTTGATGAAGGAATCAAGCAAGAACTTGAAGCTTTTTGGAGCTTTTGGCTATAGAGATTAGGGTTTTTGCCTTGGTGTTCTTGAAGAGATTTTTTCCAACCTTGAAGAAGGAGGGGGAGGGGCCTTCAAATAGGCAAGAAGTGGGGTGTAAAAGGGGAGGGAAAGCACCCAATCTTTCCCTCCCGAAATATCCCCCGGATGCCAGGATATGTTGGAAGATATCAGGACAATGGGACAGTAAAAGCAAGAATCTGGCCGGCCAGTAATTTTGCTCAAGGTGGCGGCCACCACACCATGGCCAGCCACCACCTCCTATGGCCGACCACCTCAAAAACCAACTTCAAAATTTCGCCGACCACCATACAAGAGTGTCCTCCCATGTGTGTAGAATAAGGCCCTGTGGTGAATTTGGCAACATTGAACCAGAGTCACAACATAGAGCTTGAAGGAGAGGCCCAAAATGAAAGGCACAATTTCGGCCGACCACCATACCAAAGTGTCCTCCCATATGTGTAGAACAAGGTTCCAAGGTCGGAATTTGGCAACACTGAACCAGGAGTCACAACATAGAGCTTGAAGGAGAGGCCCAAAAATGAAACTCACAGTTCTGGCCGACCAGTAGTTGGTAGGGTCCTCCAGTGTCACGATCACAGATATGTAACTTTGGTTGGAAGAAAATACCCCAAGGTGTTCAACATTGGCGGAAGTGAGCAAAAGCGGGCTCGGAGGAGCGAAAGCGGTTATCTGGGATAATTGCTGGCCTCCCACCCCAGTGATCTTCGATGTTGAAGCAGAGGTACCGCCAAGTTTGAACAAAAACTAATGAGAAATGAGCGTTCGGGACCAAAACCGACAAATCGGGATCAAAATGGAATTGCTTGCGGAAGTGGTGTTCGGCCGAAGTGGGTATCTGCGACCCGGTGTCCTCTGGAATGACAAAAGCAGGTACCGCCAAAAACCGGAGAAGATGGGCCGAAATGAATGCCGGGACCAAAACCGCTCGGTTTGGGGTCCAAAACGCTATTATGAGCACCGAAAGTGGCATACGGCCACGAAGTGGGCATCGGGGGCCCCAGGGTTCCTCGAAATATTAAAACAGAGGTCTCCGCCAAAAACCGGAGAAGGCTGATGCAAAATGAATGCTCGGGACCAAAACCGCTCGGTTTGGGGTCCCGAAAATGGGTCGCCGGGCACCGGAAGTGGTGTTCGGCTGCGAAGTGGGCATCGGGGGCCCCAGGGTTCCTCGGAACACTAAAACAGAGGCACATGCCAAAAACCGGAGAACTCGGAGATGGTTGGGCGGTCCCGAGCCGAGGCACGCGGCCTGACGGCTCCGAAAACCGGGAACCGGGCTCCGAAATGGGCAAAATGGCCTACGGCCACAAAAAGTAGCTCACGGCCACCGGGAGATAGTCTACGGGACCACTCCCTTCCCTCAGGAGAGAAAACAGAGAAAACCGAGCCTGGTTCGCAAACCGAGACAAGGTAGAGAAGATGGTTCGGAAGTGGGAGGCGGGCACGCAGCCGTGTGACCACAGGACTTGAACAAGCACAGTATGCAATATCACCGAGCGCTCAACTGGTGACGTCTGAGTCTTAAGGTCGGTCAAAAATGGGGTGTCTACAGCTTGTGATAGCCATCAAAACATAGACGTTGTTTTATTAAAACTCTATTCCTTCTACTTTTCTATATGGTTTTGTAAAAGTGTTTTGTGAGTGTTTTGTTTATACATTCAAGACTTGATCAATCAAGAACAAGATTCAAAGGTTTGAACATCATGACAGGAGGTATTCTTATTTATTATTGAATTATTTTAATTCTCACAATTGGTATCAGAGCTACCTTCTCTTATGTTATTCAGCATTATTGTAATTTTATGGAGGTCAAATCTTGATTGATCTAAATTGTATCTTTGTTCCATCATGATCCTCTGTTTCACTTTGTTTGATGTTACTCGTATATTGTGATAACATGTTCACTGCTTATAATCATGGCTTTATCTTTATTCTTGATAGTAAGGGTGTACAAAGAACTAATTGGCCCGATGAATCCGTCCGATCCGAATAGAACCGAGGCTCCACGGTCAGCTTCGTCACTCTGGACGATCGACAATGGTTTCATATTCTATAAATTTGTTATCTAACGGTCGGTCAACGGATTGATGTAAAAAATAATTATCGAAACTAAACCAACCGAGATATATGTTATCTTATATATATTCAAATAGATAGTGGTCCACCTTGGGAACACACACCTCTTTTCATATAATATTTTTATATTTACCTTGGAAATACATGCCTATCATATCTCTTTATCACTTTGGAGTTTGATATAGAGTGACTCAATTTCCACTTTATTACAAAGTTTGAGACAAACTATCTGACTTTCCCATTTTTTCCATAACCGTTCAAAGTCCTCTCTCTCTCTCTCTCTCTCTCTCTCTCTCTCTCTCTCTCTCTCTCTCCCTCCTAAACCCTAAGAAATTTCTCATAAAACTAATCTTCAATCTCGATCTTATCTCTCTTCTTCATATCTACTCTCCCTTTCTCTCTCACAAACGATTTCTACAAACGATTTCCCAAAAAACAAAGCAACTCTCATCTCTCTCCCTTATATGTTTCTCACTATTTTACCTTTCATCATCAATCTTTAATTTCCTCTTTAATGGTGGTAGTAATGGAGAAGTGTTGTCAACAAGGGTGTGGAGATGTTGGGCGATGGCAATCATGGTGGTTATAGTGATGGTGGTTTGGTTCTTCTTTGAGATGAGCGAAGGTCATGGCATTGACGGAGTAACAAGCAATGACGGGAAAAGAGTGGTGAGTTTCTTCTCTCTCTTTTTTTCCCCAATTTTCACTTCCATCTTTCTCACACAGATCTGTAAGTATATATATATATATATATTAATGAGTTTTATTTGTTGTTTTGAAATTTGATTTCATTTTTGGACAGATTTTTTCCACACTTAGCAGATTCTCGAAATCAATCAAACCGACCGCGAAACCATGTTCATTGGTTCGGTCAATTTCGAACTTCACAACAGTCGGCAATGGATAACAGATTTTCTCACCTGATGATGTCAGTTCGACTGACGGGCTATGGGTAAACCCGAGTCGAACCGATCCGTGCACACCCCTACTTGATAGCATAAAACTTTGTTATGTGAACTGTGGCATGAGTATCAGAGAAACGAAAACAAGAAATTATTTTTATATCCATCAGTAGACTTTTCGTCTACTTTTTCAATGTTTGAAATTGATTTAGCCTAATGATCAGAGATATTTGGGTTGGTTTTATTCATGCACCTCTTCCCTATCTTACTACGTAAAATTAAAAATATATATATATATATATATTATTTTGTTTTAAGAATAGTCACAATATCTTAAGACATAAAGATGTAATGATCCTCAGTAATTTGATCACGTAAAGTTAAAAATTAATTTGGCATTTTTGTATTGCAATTATGTTTTATAAATAATTTCTCAGTCCCACAAGAAAGTAGTTTTTTATGAAATTTAATTGGAATAAGACAATGGATTGGGTATTAAAGGGACTGGGTACTCTAAACCCACAGGTATGAATTTTTTTTCCTTGAATATTTTGGAATCCATTAGTCTTATTATAAAGTAATAGCAAATCTAATACAGTTTAGTGAACTCTACCCACAGGAAGGTTTAGATTTGTTATTGAATTTGACATTGGTTTATTCAGACTATTGTTATTGTTTCAAAGCATTAATGATGTTCTTGGTAATTGCAGTGATTTTACCTCTGTACTGTCTAATGAGTCTTCTCGTATTCTTTTCTTGAACAGTGATAATTTTTCGGACTAGGATTTTACCTCTGTACTGTCTAATGAGTCTTCTCGTATTCTTTTCTTGAATAGTGATAATTTTTCGGACTAGAATGACAAAATCCTCTTGACATTAGGATGCATGGACCTCAATCTGGCACTTCATGTAGATGAACCTCTTGAACCCACGGATGAGAGTTCTACTGCAGAAAAGAATGCTTATGACAAGTGGGAGCGATCTAATCCCTTAAGCCTAATGCTCATAAAGTCACATATCAATCAGAGCATTAGGGGCTCAATCCCACCATCTAATAAGGTCAAGAACTACATGAGGGCTATTGAAGAGTAATTTGTTAGTTTTGACAAAGCATTGGCAAGCACTCTAATGAATAAACTACCAAGCATGAAGCATAACAATTCTAGGAGTGTGCGTGAACACATTATGGAAATGAGAGACATTGCAGTTTGTCTTAAGTCCTGAAAAATTGAGATTTCTGAGTCATTCCTTGTCAATTTCATACTCAATTCTTTTTCTGTGGAATATGGAGCATTCCAAATTTCTTACAACACATAGAAGAAAAAATGTCTATCAATGAACTTTTGACCATATTTGTTCAAAATGATGAGAGATTGAAGCATGAAAAAGTGGAAAGTGCTCATTTAGCAATACATAAAGGAAGGAAATGGAAAAAGGGCAAAGGTGATCAAAAATGGAAGAAGTTTGGTAAAGTGTCATTTAAAAATCATAGCAATAAAGATGTATGCTTCTTCTGCAAAAAAAAAAAAAAAAGGGTCACGTGAAGAAAGACTACCTCAAGTATAAGAAATAGCTCAAGAAGAAAGGTAATCTCATATCTCTTGTGTGTTATGAATCTAATTTTGTTAATACTCATCAATACGATTGATGGATTGATTCGGGTTTTACAATTCACATTGCTAATACCATGTAAGGCTTCCTCAGCCTAAGGAAATCAATGGGAAGTGAACAAGGCATCTATTCGGGCAATGGGATGCGTTTGCACATCAAAGCTGTGGGAATTTTCAGACTTGTTTTAAAAAATGACTTTATTCTGGTATCAACCTAATTGGAATTAGATGGGCATTTTGGCACCAACCTAGTTGGAATTGAGATGTTCCACTATAATGTTCTTTGCACTCACCTGTTTTCTTTATTGGTATAATATTTTCATATGTTTATCAATAAAAAAATTTCTTTTGGTAATTCAAAAAAAAAAAAAAAAAAAAAAAAAAAAAAAAAAGAAAGAAAGAAAGAAAGGGGGACTACAAGTGTGACTCCGTCACATTTATTAAAAAATGCCATAGAATCTGGTGGCACTCTATTAAAAAATGTCATTCAAATAGTGCCACAAAATCATGATTTTGTTGTAGTGTTTCCAAACTCATCCATCAGATTATTTAAAAAATATATAATAAAAATTCAAAGTTTTTTTTGAAACATTCCTGCATACAAACCCAATAGTCCACGTTTAAAATCAAATAGTTACATTTACAACACACTATCCAATATTATAAAATACAAAACAAGAAGTAAATGCATCAAATAGCACAAATTGAGTGTTTGAAATATTCAAACAATTTCTACAAGTTCGATCATTTAAATATATTACATAATTAAATAAATATATTAGCAAGCCGAACTAAAAACTTTTATACCAAGCCCGACCTAACACATAGCCGAAACACCCTTTCCAAATTTTGAAAAAGTAAGGATGGATTAGCGGCTCAACAAGCTGATGCCAACACCTCTAATTACACCCTATTTGGTTTGATTTTTAAAAATTAACTTTTCTTTCGGATGCTTTTAAAAAATAAAATATATGTGAACAAGTTTAAAAAAAATAATAATAAAATTACATTTTTTTAATTTTTTTGTTTTTCATAAACTTTTTTCATATTTCATCTAAAAATTTGACTAAAATATGAAGAAAAATATGTCATGGCAAAAAATATAAAAAATCAAAAATTAAAAATGATTTTTGAAGGATTTATTATCCTTTTCTATCCTTAAATTATTGTCAAATTATCTACTTAGTTCCTAAATTATCGATTGAGTCTACTATGTCTCTAAAGTATATAAATCAAGTCTATTTAGTTCTTAAACTATTGATTAAATCTATTAAGTCCCTAAAATATTTAATTCAAATATATTTACTCCTTAAAAAGTTACAAAAATAAAAATGTAAGCTAATAAGTATTACAATTTATAATAAATTAATAAAAAAAAATCCTATCTAGTTAAAATTTTATTTCAAAAAAGCTCAAATTTTTATTGTCTTTCAAAAGGGCGTTGATAAATCCCCCGAAAGGGGGTCTCCCGAAACCCCCGAATTTCCCTTTCAAGTTAAAAAAAAAAAAAAAAAAAAGAAAACAGAAAAAAGAAAAAAGAAAAAAAAATAATTTGCCAAAAATGAAAATTAGGGGGATTAGGGGGAGTTTTTTTAGGGGGATTTTTCATTTTCCCTTTCAAAAATAGGCATCAGTTCTTCTTGTGAATTTGTTTTATAAGGGTAAGGCAATTATCTATACTCTCCGTTTCAAAATATTAGTCTCATTTAGAGAATTTAACTTTTTTTAGTAGTACAATTATTACACTTCAAAAATATTAAATTTCCAAACCTACATTTGGTAGTTCGATTATTACATTTTAAAAATATTAATGTTAATAAATTTAAAAGAATATGAATTTAAAAGAACAACAAAATAAAAAATTCATATTATTTTAGTCATTGATTTTTGAAAAGGGTTAATATTTTGAGATAATAAAAATGGAATAAAGGAGTAATAGCATTTACTTACTTATCTTCTCCAATAACTACTTATTTGCCTTTAACCAGTATTATATACTGGATTTCATTTATAATTGGACAAATTACACTAATAGTCTCTATAGTTTGGGGTTTGTGTCACTTTAGTCTCTGACTTTTCAATTGTGACACATTTGATCCTGAATTTTGAATATTATTCCAAATAAAGATAATTGCACGAACCATTGCTTAATTTCAAGGGCAAAATCGTCAATTTGATAAAATATAAACTAATTTGACAAAAATAAATGACAAAAAAATATTTTAAAATTTTTTAAAAATTATTTCTACCCACCCAAAATAAAATTAGGTAAAATTGATAAAAATTAATAAAAATTATATGATTAATTTTTAAAAATTAATTTTATATGATCATCATCCAAATACATAATAAAAATTAATTTGGTAAATAAATAAATAAATGTCTAAAAGATTTATCAATTTTATATAATTTTATCTTTAGTAGCTAGAAATAATTTTTAAAAATTCAAAAATAATTTTGACATTTATTTTTATCAAATTAATTTATATTTTATCAAATTGATAATTTTACCCTTGAAAAATCCAATAGTATCTACAATTGTCCTTATTTTAAACAAGATTCAAAATTCATGGTCAAATGTGTTACAATTGAAAAGTTATGGACCAAAATGACACAAATCCCAAACTATCAGGACCATTAGTGTAATTCACCCTTCATAATTTATAATTTATTGTCTTCAACTTTTTCACTAAGTTATTTTTGTCACTTAATTAATGTAGTATTTTGTTCAATTATTATTTATAGCAAAGTGTTATTATTTAAATTATGAGAAACGAAACTTTGATACTAATTTAAACACACAGTGAAATAAAATATTTTTTAAATAGGTTTAAATTAAATATTTTATAAACTTAATAAATTCAATCGATGATTTATATATTTTAGAGATTTAGTAGATTCAATCAATAGGCTAAAAACTAAGTAGTTAATTTGACAATTTTAACAATAATTTTTAGAGATAAAAAGTGTAATAAACCCATTTTAAATACCAAACCAAACGGATCCCTACCTGCTTCTGCTTTCTCTCTCTTAAAAAGAAAATAATAAATAAATAAGTAGTTCATTTTTGAATAATTACACTGAACCTCAACCTTACCAGCTTCCCTCTCCTCTCTCTGAAACAACGTATATAAATACCCACAAACTTCTCTCCGCAATGCATGAAATTAACCCACACCATCTCTCTCTCTCTCTCTCTCACGAACTCTTGGTAAGACACCAAATTATATCAGAGTGAGAGAGCCAAACAAGTACATTTACTTTCCTTCAGTTTTACATCCACGTTCCTGTTTGATTGTGTTTCCGTTTTCTGGTTTTGTTGTTGCTGTTTTTTTTTTTAACCTGCAAAAGAAACTTTATTGATAATAATCAATCAAATAACATATATCATTAAAGAAAAAAGGGTGCAAAAAGTATCACAATTAACTCTATAATCCCATTTAAGTTGGTACCAGGGACAGAATCAAGATTTTATTACCGAAGGAGTCAAAAGAAAAATAATTTTTTTTACCATATACACAAAACACACATGTATATATATGTGGGGATATATTTTCTAAGTACCAACACGTGGCAAGGTGACGCCGACGTGTCAGCCGAGGTGCCACGTGTCGTGGTAGTTATGCCGAGGTGATCTCGGAGTTGCCGAAGTTATCTGCGAGAATACCGGAATCCGAGATAAGCGGAGAAGGGACAAGAGTCCTAGGATGAAGAAAGACTTCAGGATGGATAAGGGTAATACTCTTAGGAAGTTTATCCTTATCTCTTAAGAAATCCAAAGTAAGTACTGAATTGGAGTCCATAGAAGTCAGGCTTCTAGTAGGACTAGGATTGAGTAAACTATAAAAGAGAGGCACCCTCGTGGGTCTAAGGTACGCAATTGATACTTTGAGCATTGTTTTTAGCACTATTGATTATCTTTGAGAGATATACTGACTTGATCGTCGGAGTGCCCCCGGGTGGAAGAACTACCACCGGAGCCTTCTCTTTCTGTGTAAGACAGCAGGGTGCCATCTATTCTGCCTGTGTTCTACAGCTGAATTACTATGGTGGGCAGTGTGATAGGAAAATCACTCACACAATTTGGCGCCGTCTGTGGGAAAGAAAGACGAATAGATGGCCAGTAACGGACAGAAAGAAAAGATTGAGGACGACGCTCTTACTGGGAGTAACAGACCTATCAACCTTGACGTCGAAGGGGACAACCACAATACAGAAACTCGTAACCAGGGGCACGGAGGAAAAGACGTCAGCCAGGAGGGCGACACTTCAAAGAAGACAGACCAAAGCAGGTACTATAATGAAGATAACCTCCAGGTATGGAGGGATAGGTGCCTACGGAGGGATGAGGAAGTGAAAGAATTGGCAGACAAGTTGGCAGACCTGCAGTCGGTCGTCAACTTCATGATGCAAAACAATGTCATGTAGCCACCGTACCCGCTGCAGGACACGCCGATTCTAGCAATTAATACCTAGAAGGGAGGAAGGAAAACAATTCCCGAAGCACCTCAGCACACCAGGAGCGGAAGGCACTCTCACCAGCCTTCCAGGGAAATTGGACAAGAGGAGCCGAGATAAGAGAAGTCCCAAAGGACATATCACACGAAGGACCCAGAGCACAAAGAACATCGGCATGTCCAAGGGCAGGCGCTCTGCTTTGACACAACCCATGGAGAAAGATCAAAACAGGCCTACCACGAGGCCGAAAGTAGTGTACTGAAAAGATTGAAGTCCAAAGATAGCCGAGCTCCGGGGAGGAGTAAAGAAGACTTGAGAAATTACCTCAAGAGGAAGGAACAGAATCCTGAAGCCGAGGTTACCTCACCCGACAAGCCAAGGACACCGTTCTCGGTAGAACTGGACAAATTTGAGGCATCAAAGAGATTCAGTATGTCGAGGTTTCAAATATACGATGGTAAGTCAAACCCTAACTTCCACGTTGGATTATTCTTGAACTCAATGGCATTATACAGTGGAAACGAGCCGTTGCTCTGCAAAGTGTTCCCCTCGTCCTTTGGGGAGATTGCATCAGATTGGTTCCACAAACTGCCAAAGGGAAGCGTGAAGACTTGGGAAGGCCTGGCCGAGATGTTTGTGGCCAGGTTCGTGACAAACAAGCTGCAGCCATTAAGGGTGGACGCATTGATGGCTCTAAAGATCAGCAAGGATGAAGGCCTTAGGGCCTATGCAAAAAGATACTACGAGGTGTTCAATCGAATACCCGAATGCAACCAAGAAGTGGCGGTCGTGTCTTTCAAGAACGGCCTGAAAAATGATTGTTCACTACGGAAATCTTTGGCAAAGACATTGCCAAAAAGCATGGAAGAGCTCATGGCAAGAATCGAGAAATATGCCAGAGTCGAGGAGGATACATCGGGGAATAAGGAGGTAAAATAGGAAAAAGGGAACGGCTCGCCGAAGCGAGGCCGAGGTAACAACGGATTTAACAAAACGGAGATAGAATTGAGGAGTAAACAGGCAGTGACGACTGTGTTTCGAATCCCGGTCCACAAAGTCCTGGATCAAATCTGAAATCAACCCTATTTTAGAGCACCAGCAAAGGCCCTAGGGGAATACATGGAAAGGAATGTTGGTAGGCGTTGTGCTTACCAAAATGAAGAGGGGCACCCAACTCAGGGCTGCAGAGCCTTAAGAGCACACTTAGAGGACTTAGTAAGGCAAGGCCATCTGAGGGACCTTGTCGATGAAGCCAGGACAAGAGAAGAACAGGCAAGATTGCCTCAAGCACCAGCAGCCCCGCCTCCCCCAGCACAGCAACCACAGGCAGGGGGACCTAGGGTGGTTAATGTAATTCACTCAAAGGTGAACGAAAACGACATACGTAGGGAGACCCAAAAAGTAAAACACCTACAGCACGTGAACCAGGTCGGACAGAAAAGACCTCGGTCTGAAGAGTGCCAAGGACCGATGATAGCCTTCACCGAAGCTGACCTAGAGATGGTCCAGCATCCGCATAATGATGCCTTGGTAGTATCCCTCCAAGTTTGAGAGTGCCAAGTGAAACGCATCCTGATAAATCAAGGCAGCTCTTGTGATATCGTGTATGTTAGATGTTACAAGGAGCTGGGCCTTCACCCAGACGACATGGAGCAATCAAATGGCCCGATGGTCAGCTTCAATGGAACGCCAACGTGGCCATTGGGCGCTGCAAGCTTGGAAATACAAGCCGGCACTAAGAAGATCAAGACAAAATTCATTGTGATTGATACAACATCATCTTGGGAAGGCCATGGTTGCATGCAATCAGGGCAGTTCCCTTAACGTTGCATCGACTATTGCGGTTCCCAACAGAACATGGGATTGAAGAAGTCAGAGGAGATCAACTGCAGGCAAAAAATTGCTCCATGGCAGCAATGAAAACTACCTGCAACATTCAAGAACCAGGGAAGGCAGAGATTGAAGATAAAGACATGGAGGTCCTAGATGATGTCGGCAAGGAGCCAGCCGAGAAAAGTGAAGAAACACTAAAGAAAATTCTCGTCTAGGAGGGCGATAAAGAACGCTTCTTTCTTCTCGACACAGGCTTAGCCGAAGAAGAAGAAAGAGAACTGGAAGCTTTTTTGAGAACAAACATAGAGGTGTTCGCTTGGACACCTTATGAAATGCCTGGCATTGACCCCGAGGTCACATGTCACAGACTGAACGTCGACAAGTCGGCCAAACCTGTAATACAACGAGCCAAAAGACCGACGTTGATGTATGTTGAAGCAGTGGAGGAAGAAGTAGATAGACTTTTGGAAGCCAGGGCCATCAAAGAAGTCAATTATCCGACTATCGAACATTGTGGTGGTAAAGAAGAAAAACGGTAAATGGAGGGTCTGCGTAGATTTTACAAGCCTGAACAAAGCCTGTCACAAAGACAGCTTTCCTCTGCCCAAGATTGACCAGCTGATGGATGCTACATCTGGACATGGAAGGATGAGCTTTCTGGATGCTTATAGGGGGTACCACCAGATAGCCATGTACCCCCCAGATGAAGAGAAGACAGCGTTCATCACCCCGTAAGGCTGTCTTTATTCTGAGTAATGCCTTTTGGGTTGAAAAACGCAGGAGCGACTTACGAAAGGCTGGTAACCAAGATGTTCAAACACCTGATTGGCCAAACAGTAGAAGTCTACATCGATGACATGGTCGTGAAGACCAAGGAGCCTAGGGGTCATCTGGCTGACCTAAAAGAGGTCTTTGAAATCCTCAAAACATATCGGCTCCGACTCAACGCATCAAAGTGCGCGTTTGGAGTTGGATCTGGTAAGTTCTTGGGGTACCTGGTGACAAGAAGAGGCATTGAGGCCAGCCCAGATCAGATCAAGGCCATCCTAGATTTACAGAGCCCGACATCGGCAAAACAGGTACAGATGCTTACCGGAAGGGCCGCAGCCCTAAACAGGTTCATAAGCAGAAGCTCAGACAAATGTAAACCTTTCTTCAACCTGGTAAAGAAAGCCACGGATTTCCTTTGGACAGAGGAATGTGAGGCCGCGTTGGCCGACCTAAAGAAGTACCTGACTACGACTCCAGTCCTCTCAACACCTGAACCTGGGGAAGAGCTGTTTTTGTACTTAGCAGTTTCAGAACACGCAGTAAGTGCGGTGTTAATCCGAGAAGAAAAAGGGGAGCAAAAGGCTGTTTACTATGTAAGCAAAACCTTGGCCAACGCAAAAACAAGGTATCTACCCCTAGAGAAATTAATGCTAGCCTTAGTGATGGCTTCAAAGAAGTTGAACCATTACTTTCAGGCGCACAAGATTGTAGTGCTAACAGAGCACCCTTTGAAACCCTTGTTACAGCAGGGAGACTTAACTGGAAGGATAGCAAGATGGGCAGTGGCCTTGGGCCAGTACGACCTAGAGTTCAGGCCGAGAACGGCAATTAAGGGCTAAGTTTTGGCCGACTTCGTGGCCGAGTTCACCCCGGAATCCAACGAACATCAGGCTCCGTTGAGCCAAGATGAACGTTGTCCCAGCAAGTAAGGAGAATCCCAACCAAAGGCAAAAGAACAAAGGAAGAAAAAACTCAAACCCTACAACATCTACATCGGCGACTCCTTCAAACTGTTTGTCGATGGAAGTTCAAACCAACAAGGAGCGGGGGTAGGAATACTATTGATATCTCCAGATGGAGAAATAATAGAATAGTCCATCCGTTTGGGGTTCAAGGCCTCAAACAATAAAGCAGAATATGAAGCATTAATTACAGGGCTAAAGCTGGCAGCAGCAGCAGAAGCAGATGAGGTAATAGTTTTTTGTGATTCACAACTTATTGTTAGCCAATCAATAGGAGAATTTGCAGCCAGAGACGAAAGGATGTTGGCATATGTAAAAGAGGTCATCAGATTGGCAGCCTTATTTCAGAACTGCTGACTACTCTAAGTAAGCCGAGATGATAACAGCCACGCCGACGCGTTGGCCAACCTGGCAAGTTCAATACAGACTGGAAAAACAAGGACAATTATGATTGACTATATGTTGGGCCCGAGCATAGAACCACAGAACACAGAGCAGGAAGCAATGTGTGTGGACATGGGGCCAAGCTGGATGGATGTAATTGTTGCATTCCTGAAAGAAGGAAAGCTGCCAGAAGATCGCAAGGAGGCACATAAGGTCAGATTGAAGTCGGCAAGATTCAGTCTCACAGCGGACGAACATCTCTGCAGAAGGTCATTCACCGGACCCCTCTTAAGGTGCGTACACCCTTTGTGGGTTGAAGAATTTTTATATGAAATTCATGAAGGAGTTTGTGGAAGCCACGCTAGAGGCAGATCACTAGCTCACAGGGCCATTACTCAGGGGTATTGGTGGCCCTACATGCAAAAAGATGCAGAAGCATATGTGAAGAAGTGCGAACAATGCCAAAGGTTTGCACCTTTGATACACTAGCCAGTTGTTGACCTAAATCCAGTATCTAGCCCTTGGCCGTTTGCCCAGTGGGGCATGGATCTTGTTGGACAACTTCCCCCAGGCAACTGGGCAGAGAAAATACTTGCTGGTAGCAACAGATTACTTCACGAAGTGGATAGAGGCAGAACCTCTTGCCAAAATCCGAGATATGGACGGCAAGAACTTCATATGGAGAAACATCATCACCAGATTTGGCATTCCAAAAGCCATAGTTGCCGACAACGAAACACAGTTTGACAACAAACTCATCAAGAACTTTAGTGCGAAATTCAAAATCAAGAATTACTTTTCAACACCAAGTTTTCCCCAAAGTAATGGGCAAGCAGAAGCATCCAATAAAGTAATTTTGAATGGAATAAAGAAGAGGCTGCAGGCAACAAAAGGAAAGTAGGTAGACGACTTACCCAACGTGCTTTGGGCATATCGGACTACGCCGAGAAGATCAATAGGGGAATCCCCTTTTGCCATGGCTCATGGCACAGAAGCAGTCATTCCACTGGAAGTCAACATCTCAGGGATCCGAACCCAGGGAGTTGAGAATGGGACTAATGACATACTCTTAGCCAGAGATCTGGATATTTTAGAAAAACGAAGAGAGAAAGCTGCAATTCAGCTCGCAGCATACTAGCAACAGCTTGCCAGAGCTTACAATAAGAAAGTCAATCCAAGGGATTTTCAAGTCGGCGACCTAGTCCTGAGAAAAGTCGTCGGCAACAAGAAGGATCCCAGAGAGGGCAAGCTTGGCCCAAACTGGGAAGAACCCTACAGAATCACTTCGGTATTAGGCAATGGAGCCTATCAACTTGAAGATAATGAGGGCAAAGCATTGCCTAGACCATGGAACACTTGTAATCTAAAATTTTTCTATCATTAGATGTTCCGTGTTATTTTTTCAACGTCATCAATAAAATCATAGCAGAATTTCTCTACACTGATAAAAGATGTGCAATATTATTTCTGAATAATGAGAACCCAAGTGGAACTCAGGTTCACATTGGTGGCAAAGAGAAGAAGAATATGCTTAACACTTGTTGAAATTTGTAACAATTTACAAGTTGAAGTTAAGCCGAGATTATTCATTATCTTCACTTGTTGAAATTTGTAGCAATTTACAAGTTGAAGTTAAGCCGAGATTATTCCTTATCTTCAATTGTTGAAATTTGTAGCAATTTACAAGTTGAAGTTAAGCCGATTCCTTATCTTCACTTGTTGAAATTTGTAGCAATTTACAAGTTGAAGTTAAGTTGATTTCTTATCTTCACTTGTTGAAATTTGTAGCAATTTACAAGTTGAAGTTAAGCCGAGATTACTGTTTCTCTTCGCTTGTTGAAATTTGTAGCAATTTACAAGTCGAAGTAAAGCCGAGGTTATTGCTTAAACACTTGTAGAAATTTATAAGTTGGTTAACCCGAAAAAGATGCTTAACACTTGTTAAAATTTGTAGCAATTTACAAGATGACGTTAAGTTGACATATGATCATCTGTTGAAATTTGCAGCAATTTACAAGTTGAAGTAAAAGCTAAGTATATTATTTAAACACTTGTTGAAATTTGTAGCAATTTACAAGTAGATCATTGTTTAGCACTTGTTATAACTTGAGGAAAGTTTATAGGTTGAAATTAAAATAGTATGTATTTTACACTTGTTGAAATTTATGAAAAGTTTGCAGGTCAGTATCTTGCCGAAGTAAAGCTTGTAGTTATTAGACCCGAGGTATGTAACCCCGAGAAGATTGCACAAAGGAGGCAAAGTATGAAAGGCATGCAAAATATTCTAATTATAGAATCATACAGAAGTAATCAAGAGAAAATAAAGATTGAGGCATTCAGACAAAACAGTTGTAGTTTTTTTATTAAAGAGGGAACAATCAAAGCGTAACTGTTCAGAAGAAGGCACATAGACCACATAAAAGCTCACAAAGTACGAAAGAAACAAAAGAAAAGACATGTAAGCTAAGATTCCTCAACAGTAGCAGTTGGTTGAGTCTGAGGTTTAGCTCATTGCTGGGTCGATGCCTCGGCTGCCTTTTCTGCCACGAACTCGGCATCAATTTTGGCAAGTGTTTGATCAAGACTTTTATCGGTTGAAGGAACGTCAGATGATGCTTGCTCTGGAGTAGCCTCCTTGACAACCTCCTCATCCTCCTCCTCATGAGTCAAGTCTAGGACTTGATCATCCTGAAGAGGAGACTTGGTCTCATTAGCGTCCTTAGGCTTCCTTACTAAAGCCTCATCATCATCCTTATCCTCATCCTTAGATTCGGACTCAGATTCGTCTTCAGCTTGACTTGGAGGTAAAGGTGGAGGGAATGGAAGAGGAATAGCGTCAGCTTTGCGCAGTGGTGAATCATCAGGGATATTGAGCTTTTTTGCCAGGGACATCCAACCAAGGGAGAAGCCCCTGTTGCATGCCTGCTTGACTTGTAATTTGTATTCCTCTGTAACGTCAGCCATTCCCTGAGCATAGGCTCTTTCGTCGGTCGCTTTGATTTCAGTGTCTTTAGTGGCCAAAGCCTCCTGAAGTTCCTTTTCGGCTTGGGCCTTTTTGTCCTCGGCCTCTCTCTTCTCGGCCTCGGCGACCTTCCTTATGGCCTCGGCAGATTTAGCTTTTTCCTCGGCTATCTGTTGGGCCTTAGTGGCAGCCTCGGCCTGGTCTTCCAGCTTCTTCATTTTTAATTGAAGGCTTTTGTTGGTCTTCTGAAGGGAAGAAAACTCCCTCTTCATCTCGATCAACTTCTCTTGATTCTTAAGCGATTACATTGAAAAAGAATGGGCATGCTGGATGGCCTGAAAGAAAATAGAAGTATTAGAAAATATTTTAAGTGTGAAACAGAAAGAAAGAAAAAGTACCAAGCAGGAACACTTACTTGAACTGAGTGCTGTAGCATTAGAGCATAATTCTCGTACTCACTGTACTGCATTTCGCCCAGATCGCTGAAGAAGAAGCAACAGATCGAGGGCAACGCCGACATTAATGTCATCGGCGCTTTCACTGGTCATAATTGGCCTGTCTTCCAAAGTAATTTGGGGGGCCCAAGGGACATCAGGTTTTTTGGACTTCGAGGTAGTTGCTGAGGGCGACCTTGGCTTCTTTGACTTTGTGGACTCAGAGGGTTGGGCTTCAGTAGACCTTTTGGTAAAAACAGAAGAAGTCTTCTTACTCTCAGCCAGCTTGGAATTAGGCAAAGTGTCCTCAGATTTAACCTGAGTTACTTTGGCCTTTGACTGAGCTTTCTTGGTTCTTTTCGGCTTCGGTGGGGGCATGGTTTGCGATGGTTGATCATCGACATCGGTAGAGAGGTCGGCGAGGAAATCTTCAGCAACAGATTTTGGGCGACCCATCTCAGTAGTTCGGACAAGTCTTCGCCGATGTTTCCGTTAAGGTACAGGGATCAAGTATGGAGCCAAAGTTGATGGCTGATCAGCTGGATCCGATGTTGATCCTTGATCTGTTCGGGATACAGACACAGTTTGGGTTGTGGCAGAAGGTGGAAAAAGGCTTTTCTTCTTCCTTTTAGGGACGTCGGGCAAAATCGACTTGTATGTTGGAATGAAGTTAAGAAGCAAAGGTGTTTTCCTTTTCTGGACTGGCAAGTCCAAAAGCTTCTTCAAATCCTTGCTGGGGACGTAGGATTAGCGAAAGCTTTTCGGTGGCTTACGAACATTTGCAAGAAGAACAGACATTAGAAACAGACAGAGTATTGAGGACTTGAAAAGAAACAACTAAGTATTGACACTGGGCTTTTACCCTTGCCCTCTTTAACTGACCGAGGAAGAGGGTAGAGATGGGCATCCTCGTCTGGGGCAAACTCCCAATTTCCTAAGGTAATGAGGTAATCATCTCCTTCCCCTTGTTGGAGTCTAGGAGGTCGGCTACAATTTGGAACTCTGTAGACCTTGGCTTAAGATAATAGACGTAGCCTTTTTCTTTCAGATTGAGGGCACACATGGTGTAACAATACTGAATATTAGCTAAAGTTATCCTAACATTTTCCTGTTTGGCTAAGGCTATAATAACATTAATCACTCGATAAGAGTTAATGGTAAGTTGCATGGGGTTCAACTTATAGTAATGGAAAACTTCACGAAAAAGGGGATTAAGTGGAAACCAAAGTCCACATTCAGTAAAAGCAACAATGGGAAAGGGCATCGTATCATCTGTGTAGAGTCGTCATCCCCAGCCAGTCTCAGATGGACGTCGGCAGGAATGGCGAACTCTTCCCTAAAGTATTCAAGTTTGGTTGGGGTATCTACCCTATGTTTCCACATGCCCATAATGTTGGCGTAAAGGTATTCGACTTCAGAAAAGGGATGTTCTTAAAGGGTTTTTAAGACCTCAGCAAAATGTAGGTAAATACTGGTAAGGGTTGTTTCAGTTTTTCCTAAGAATTGGTAGGTTCTATAAACAAATCCCAAAACTGAATTTATGAAAGCAAAGATTGGGGGCACAGATCTGGAAGGAAACACAGAAAACAAGAAACAAAGAATGAAGTTTCAGAATCAAGAACAGAGGTAGGGTTCTCAAAAGTATAAAAAATACAAGAGATATAGGGTCAAGAACAGTGACAAAAAAGTGGTGAAACAGTGCAAGTGTTCAAGGCATGGACAAAAGCAAAATTAAAGCATTCAGATATGTGGTTCGCAAGATAGATGTTTGAACAAGACAGTAATGGCAAACTAATAATGAAGAATATCGAAGGCGTTAAGAACGAAAGGAATGGTGGCTTACCAGGAAAAATGAAAAGATTGCCGAAGTCAGGCGACGGTTGCAAACACAATGGAATGACGAAAGCTTCACTAGAATGGAAGAATGATAGCAGTTGCAGAGCTTGAGGTTTGAGCAATAGAAGATTCAAGGGAAAGAGTTTAGAGAGAAAGAGAGAGAGTAAGTAAAATTGATTGCAAAAGTGAAGAGACAAAAGCAAGAGGCAAAAGTTTTGTCAAAAAACTTGAAACAGTGGCAAAAATAGAAGCATTTATTACGCTCGAATATCGTCGGATACGCAGACAGATGCAAGATACCATAAGCGCACGTGCACGAGCGAGCCAATGAAGATGAAACACGTAAGTAGAACGGTTGAAAAGTGATGCATGACAGCTCATACGCGTAAAAGAGTTCAGTGGAATTCTTATTCCTGAAAGAAGACATATCAGCCTAAAAATGAATGGTCTCGGCTGAAGAGTTCTTTTGCCGACATACTAGAAAGAGGAACGATATAGGTTCCATCACCTCAGAATACCGAGGTAATAGAACCTAGAGGGAAGTTGTGGGGATATATTTTCTGAGTACCAACACGTGGTAGGGTGACGCCGACATGTCAGTCGATGTGCCACATGTCGTGGTAGTTATGCCGAGGTGATCTCAGAGTTGCTGAGGTTATCTGCGAGAATACCAGAATCCGAGATAAGCGGAGAAGGGACAAGAGTCCTAGGATGAAGAAAGACTTCAGGATGGATAAGGGTAATACTCTTAAGAAGTTTATCCTTATCTCTTAAGAAATCCAAAGTAAGTACTGAATTGGAGTCCATAGAAGTCAGGCTTCTAGTAGGACTAGGATTAAGTAAACTATAAAAAAGAGGCACCCCCGTGGGTCTAAGGTACGCAATTGATACTTTGAGCATTGTTTTTAGCACTATTGATTATGTTTGAGAGATACACTGATTTGATCGTTGGAGTGGCCCTGGGTGGAAGAACCACCGCCGGAGCCTTCTCTTTCTGTGCAGGACAGCAAGGTGCCATCTATTCTGCCTGTGTTCTACAACTGAATTACTAATGTCATGACCCAAACCCGCCCCTATGGGTTTAGCACCGTAACCGGCCAGTAATCCGAGATTACCGAAGGCCTACTTAACAGTAAGACAGTATAACAGAGTACAGGGGCATGGCGGAAGCCAATACAGTAAATAAACAATGTCCAATGAGCTGTGACAGTCTGTATGCAAAAAGATTTTTTATACATGTAGACATTCAGTATAGAACAGTCATGCACAATATTTACAATCATTCAGTACAGGGACTTAATCCCTACTAAATAGTACATCACAGTCTATACGGTAATACAAAACGGTACAGAGACAGACGGGGTAATAAAAACACCCCTAAGCCATAGCTTGGCGGGCTCGGAACCTCGCAGTGAAGCGCGGTGGTTGGCTTGACAAAACTGGAGTTTATCCCGACACTTCTAGCTTTGATCCGGTGCTTGTACACCTACATATATATATGAGCAGTGAGCTAAAGCCCAGTGAATAACATAATGCGTAAAGGGGTTAAGAATGAATGTCCTTATAGCAATGAAAACGGTTCATTTCAATCAGTATATCAGTTGTTCAGTACAGTAAACAGTCATATGTGGTACATCCATTAGCATAACAAGAAATGAGGTCTTAGAAGACCTAACAAAGAAATGATGGCCATCAATCAAGAACATGAGTGGTTCCACGAGGAACCGACAGAGATCTCAGTAATAAGAATAAAGGAACAAGAGGTGCTAAGGATGCCACAAAGACATCGTAATATAGGACATACATTCATTCAAGAACAAGATGTCGATTCAAGATTCAGAAGATAGTCATTTTGAACATATCTTTACACAATTGTTTCTCACAGAGTTCTGGGCTACAGTAGGCTAGAACGTCTCCTCAAAATGCCAACCCTAAACAGTACAGAACGAACACACACTAAGCTACACAGTTAGGAAGGATAATAATAATTTAATCCCTAATATGCCTCGGTATGGTTCTACATCTATATACTCATTAAGATGTCTTAAACTAGGCCTAAGAATACCTAGGATGGGATGAGGATGCAAAGATGTACTCAGAAAACATTTTCAAAATTTCAGTGGAACAGGGCCTCGCTCGAGCGCAGATTTCCCTGCTTTCGGCGGACATCTGAACATTCGCTCGGCCGAAGGCCAACTTACCCGCTCGAGCGGACCAAAAAGTACTGGATAGGTGAAATTCACGCTCGATCGGGTGCTCGATAGCCACTCGAGCGTAAGACACAAGGTCCCGCTCGAGCGTCAATCCTTCCGCTCGAGTGGACTCCAACGTAGTGCAAAGTACTGGGAACTCGATTTTCTCGCTCGAGCGTCACTTCCCCCGCTCAAGCGAACGACCAAAATCTGGAAATTCTAGATTTAAGTCCCAAACTCAAAATCAAGTTTAGATGCATAAAATTCGATCCTCTTGGGCCAATTTTTTGGAAAACCTTTGTAAACACATAGAATCACATGATTTAAAGCTCCATTTATAAAATTCAAGCCCAAGAGTGTCTCAAACAACCTCAATTTCAAACCTATTTTCAAGAACATGATCTCAGACAAGTCATGCATGACTTTAAATCGATTCAAATCTTCAAACATGCTCTAATGAGCCAATTCCTTTCAAAACAAGATGAAACCATGGTCTTAAACATAAATATGAGCATGCATGTAACATTTGACCATGAAATCAACTCACAACTCAACAATTCAAACATGCATACATGGAATGAACTTTAATTCACCATTATTTGACTCAATCTTGACTTAGATCACTAGAGGCTCATGAATCATGCAAGAACATGCTTAAACACAACAATGAGAGGTTTAATTTCTTACTTAAGTCTTCAATTAGAGGTGTAGGAACTCAATTATGCAATTCTCTAACAATTTCTTCAAGTCTCCAAGCATTAATCAAAATGACATTCAATTTCTCTCCCTCTCCCTCTCTAGGACGACAAGAATAAGGAAAAGAGGCTGATGATAAGTTTGTTCAAGTGTAATATGAAGATCAAAGTGTTTGGGATAGTGGACCACTAAGGGGGTAGTTTGGTAATTAAGGCCAACTCTTGAGATTAGCTTATTTTAATCTAATTTAATCATACCAAATCACATTTCAGATAAATATGTCATAAAATCACATAAATTATGATGATCGTAAAACATCAATCGATTTCAGACTCGGCCGCCGATAAGGCCTTCAATTTGTAGTTTAAACATATAAACATGAACAGATAATCACACAGTCAAACAGATAGAATGCAGTTCAAACAGATATATATTCAATCAATTGATTGATTTGACGTCGATTCAAGAACTCAATCAGTTTAATTATCAACGATAATCAGTCCCAGTTTAGCAGTAATCAACAGTTTATCGGCAAATAGCGATGAGGGTCATTACAACTAAAGTGGGCAGTGTGATAGGAAAATCACTCACACAATATATATATACATATATATTAAAATTCTATGAAAAATAATAATATTTACAAAAACAAAGGAATCATCACCCTCTGCAATTTTCTCCTAATTTCCTCCCTAATTAACACCATAAAGCTAGTAAAATCATCTATCATCACATCTCAAAATTAATGTGCAACCAACCAATTGAGACAACGCAGCATACCCAAGAACAAAAAAAACAAACACTCACAACTCACACCCAGAGTAAATCAATCTAGACAGCAGCCACCACCTTATGCCCAAAGCAGGCTCTGAAATAGAGTAACGAAAAAAAAAAATATTTGTAGTATTTGGTAGAATTTTAAAATTATGATTTAATAATAGATTTATATTTTTAATTTATAAGTTTTGAAATTATGACTTGAAACATTTTTATATCGTTATTATATTTGCAAACTTTTTTATGTTTATTAAGAAGTAAGTTGTTTTCTCAAAACTTCCAAAAAAAATAATTTTCAAAAACAGTTTTGTCAAACAAATTGTTTTATGCTGTGTTTGGTTAGAGAATTTGGGAAGAGATTTGAATAGGAAAAGAGAAAAGGTAGGTGAAATAAGAATAAATATATCTTTATTTCACCTAATTTCACACATACTTTTCCTTTCCATTTCTAAATCCCCCATTTAAACACAACATTAGTGTTTTCTCTAAAACAAAATGGAAATAAAAATGAAAAAACAACCAAACAGGCAAACAATGCCTCTGTTTGGTTTGATTTTTAGAAATAATTTTCTAAATTTTTTTAAAAATATTTAAAAATTATTTATGCCCTCTCCAAAAGATAAAATTATATAGGGCGAATTATACTAACGTTCCTTATAGTTTGGGACTTGTGTCATTTTAGTCCCTGACTTTTCAATTGTAACACATTTGACTATGAATTTTGAATTTTGTTCAAAATTCGGACAATTGAAAATACCATTGTTTAATTTCAATGGCAAAATCATCAATTTGGTAAAAGATAAACTAATTTGACAAAAATAAATGTCAAAAAACTATTTCTGAATTTTTAAAAATTATTTCTATCCACTAAAGAAAAAACTATGTAAAATTAATAAATCTTTTAGACATTTATTTATTTATTTATTCTACCAAATTAATTTTTATTATGTGTTTGAATGATAATCATATAATGGGTGACTGCTTTTATTTTTATTAAATTAGTTTCTGTTTTTTTAAAAGTCAAATATGACGACAACTTTGATATCATTATTAAAACAATCCATTAAATCGAAATATCCAAAATTAAAAACATTTCATATATTAAATATATTGATTCACTAATGCTTGGGACCTCGAAATGTCGAAACTCGAATGCCTCGAAAGCTTCCTCTCTCTTCCACCAACGCGGGACCTTCTTCTACCAACGCGGGACCTTCTTCTCTCTTTGGTCTTCTTTTCTCTCTCTCTCTCTCTCTCTCTCTCTCTCATCTATTCAAACCCCACACCCAATTCGCACCCTCCTGCACATTCCCACCATTCACCATGAATGAGACATTCACAAAAACACATCCACGTCGCAAACAGGGAAGGAAATTAAACGAAACTAACGGCAGTCAAGTTTTCTTTTCTCCTTACTTTGTTCTCACTCCTCTCCTCGCTCAGAATACCAACCCGATCGGATTTTCCCTAAAGGCTCCTTCATTGACGGTAATCGACCGATGCCCAACAAAGACGATGATCCTCTCCTAGTAGCTCCGGTGTGACATTGTCTTTGATTATAAAAGGACATCTAACTTAGTTCACATTGCCTTTTATTTTCCTCACATTCATACAAACTTCATTCAAATTTTTTTTTTCAAGAAAAAAAAATCTTTCTAAACAAATAGAAAATTGAGAAAAACCAGAAAAATTGCCAAAAAGAAAAGAAAAGGAAAGAAAATTAGAAAAATTAAATTGAGGAGTGTATTGAGCAAACCCAGATTTTCACTTTTACAAACAAATCTTTGATAATGGAGAAGTATATTGAAGGCAAACTAAGAAAATGACTTTGAAGGGTGTATATTGCAAGATGGTGGGGCTTTGAGTTGACAGCCACCGTTGTTGCTAGATATACTCCGCCAACAGGAAGATTGATGCCAATGGGATCTAGGAAATAGGGAAGAGAAATAAGATGTGATTGTGGGACGCTGTCGTTTGTTAATCTCAGTCGGCGTCACTGTTACTTCGTTCTTCTATTTTTTCCCTTCGGTCGTCAATGGAGATTTTGGGGCAAAAGCTTGAGTCTATTTGCCTCTGTTATGTGAGAAAACGTCTTTAGTTCTCTCTCCGTGATGTGGTAGCTTCTAACCCATTGGATTTGTTTTGGCCACGTGTCACCATCCTGCTCACATGTCACCATCATTCGAGCTATTCACGGCAGACTTGATTCGGGGTCTATAGCGAGACTGATATTGATTACTCCTTAAAAATTCTAACAACTTATTATATGATCATCATCTAAACACATAATAAAAATTAATTTAGTAAAAATAAATAAATAAATGTCTAAAAGATTTATCATTTTTATATAATTTTATCTTTGGTAGGTAGAAATAATTTTTAAAAATTTTAAAATATTTTTTTGACATTTATTTTTGTCAAATCAGTTTATATTTTATCAAATTAACGATTTTGCCCTTAAAATTATGTAATGGTATCTTCAATTGTCCTTAGTTGGAACAAGATTTAAAATTCATGGTCAAATGTGTCATAATTGAAAAGTCAGGGACTAAAGTGACACGAGCTATAAGCTATAGGAACTGTTATTAATTCGCCCAATTATATAAAAATAGTGAGTGTTTTTTATATTTTTATATTTTTTTCACCAAATTAACTTCTAGATTTTAGAATTTTTATTTTTTAAATGGATTCTGAAAACCAAATCAAATATGTTTCTTCAGTCTTTCTTTGAGTAATCTTACAATGAGTCACAAAATTTGACACAAAATATACATAAACAGATAAGATTTATCAAAAGTAAAGAATCCCATTAACTGTAAAATCTTATCCGTCATCAGTTTTCGTGTTCGTAGCAAAACTGTTTTTATGAAGATGGAAGTAGATAAAATGCAAGGATCAGGAAGGCGGCCAAGCCATAGCAGAAGCCGAAGCGTAAGCAGGAGCCTGAGCAAGACAGCTTGGAACATAGAAGATGTGTTTGGGAGTGCAAATCAAACAAGAAGAGCAAGTAGTCGAGCCGACCAAGATGAAGAAGCTTTGCGATGGGCTCCTCTTGAGAAATTGCCCACTTATGCTAGGTTAAGAACAAGTATAATCCAATATATTGCAGAGAGTGTAGGAGAAGAACATGGTAGTGATAAGGTGGTCCACAAGGAAGTTGATGTGAGAAAACTTGATGTGAATGATAGACAACAATTCATTGACAGGCTGTTTAGAGTTGCTGAAGAAGATAATGAGAGGTTCTTCATAAAGTTCAGAAATCGAATCGAGAAGTAAGTTGTTTTCTTTTCTTTTCTAACTGAATTTTTCTTTTTGGTTTGCTTTACTTCACTCGATTCTATCAAGTATTGTTAAATTAAATATATTTATTTTTTATTATTAATATATCCGTATAGTAATCATAGTACATAAGTTTGCACAATCATGTGCAAATTTGTGAATGTCTGTGTTATTTTCTGTTTAAAAAAAAAAAATTGTATTTTGAATTTGTATAGATAATATGTCAAATCAATTTAAATAGTGCTACATATATCAATTACTATATTAATTAGTATACTAACACATGTTATAAGATTGATTGTATCTTTTTTATTGATTGTATCTTTATTTTTCATTGAAGTAATCAATAAAGTTGTCTATTTTTTATCAGCAAAAAAAAAATTTATTGATGAAAATCAAATGTATAGAATATAGAGATGAACATCAATAAAAGGTGGTGAGTGCATAAGCATCATACCAAGCTAGATGATTCCGAAAAGGTCGAGATCGAAAGCAAGTCAATCCTCTACTTGCACTACACCAAGGCTAGAGAGAAACCAACCAAATAAACAAGTGAACAAAGGAAAATAAAACCAACCCCAACACCTAAACCACCCAACAAGAAGCCACCCAAACCACCCCCTTCCAAATTCAGGCCCTCGTATCAAACAATCACTTAATTTTGAACCCCCTTCCAAATCCAAATTAGAACCCCCTTCCAAAATCTTTCAAATTTTGGAAATACCATTGATACTTTCAATAATTTATTTTTCCTTTCTTTATTCCTTCAACTAGCATTGTTGGGGTTTGTGACCATATGAACACCTTCACCCTTATACCACCCAGATGATTCCTCTTTCTTGACCAAGTTGCTATTCTCTACTAGAATCAACGACTTAACAACAACGTCAAACCCTATCACTACTCCTTTAGGCCCAAGAAAAATAAGTGAATTTGGCTCATGGGATACTAGTACAGACTTGTTTTTGTCAACAGGAACTCCTTGATCTACAACAGTGAATTTGGGCCTCCAAAATACCAAATGAACACGCCCATATTTTATTTTGGGCCAAGCATAGGTTTCATATGTACCCAATCTATCTGAGATCCTCCAACAAATCCAATACTCTTCAAGTACCGATTAATAGTTGTTAATAACTCATTTGATTTGTGTAAACTTGAAGGAAGTATCATTTTTTGTCTCTAAACTCTCGTTTTAGAATTATATAGACTACTCTTACTTGATTTAGGCCCCCCGCATTGATTCTCCCATTGACAGAGATTTGATTTTCCCCTGCACTAGAATTGATTGCTCCATCTTCATGAAAATCAAAAAATTCACATATCCTAATAGGTTATGAGTTTCCTTTGTGCTCCAACCTTATCACCGTATTAATAATCTTCATGCTATTCATTATCAATCTAACCTTGCCGTATTTAAAGGAATCTAAATCGATAACTTCATCAAACTAGATTACCTCACTCCATAAGCTACCAATGCTTTTGAATGTGTTAGCATTCCATAAATTAAATGGAACTCCATAACAGCACAACCAAACACATCTGTCTTGTTCAAGATTCTTCTCTGTTCTCCATTTTGTTATTGAATCACACCAATCATAAATCCACCTCTTCAATTGATCACACTCCTCCTTCATAACTTGTGTAGCCTTGAAGGTTAGGACTGCATTTCTACCTACCTTTTTTCTGACTAATATATCATCCAAACATTTCTTGAGAAATTCTTCTCTAAATGCCAGAAAAGCGAAGACATTTTTTAGCTTCACTATGAAACTCACAAAGAGCCATTCATTTTCTAACTCAAAAGCTTTTACAGTTAAATAATCCTTCCTATCAGTAGCTTCTCTTTTTACTACTTCAACGTAAGATTTCTGACCTCCAACCTCTGCTTTATCTTGCTTAAACCATCATTGTAAATCCAACTTCATAGATTTACCTGATTCCATCCTTTGTTGTCTAAGATGAGGCTTGATGAACACTACATTTTTAACCTTTAGCTTCTTATCCTCATACCACAAACCATTTGCCTTTTGAATAGCCAAATTTGTAGCTATCAAGCAATCGAATCTAATAAACCCGAATCTTGTACATGTTGCTGTAGACACCCCATTTTTGACCACCCTTAAGACTTAGGCGTTATTGATGGTTTACTTGGTGTTGAAAGCTGTGCAGTGCAAATGTTCGGTTTCTTTGGCGAGAGAAGAGTCAAACCCCAACCTTACACCTCATTTTGGACCAAATCTATTTTGAATGGTTTTTAGACCTTAAAACCCCTTCTCTTTCAACACATTGTTGAAATAAAGTTCCTACAATGTTTCGAGGCTTGCATTTCGTTAAATGTTGCGCTTTTCGGTAAACCAAGCGGAGACAAAGTGGAAATGAATGAAAGAGAGATGAAATCTTTGAAAATCTTTCAAAACACCTTGTTTAGGGGTTTAGAGTTGGAGAAAAGAGGAAAGGAAAGAGGAAAACTAGTTTGGGAGAAGTTTGACATCAATCCGGGTAGGATCAAAACTGCGCGGCTTCACCAAAACAGGCATAACTTTTTGCATAGTTGGAATTTTGATGCAAGGCTGGTGCCATTGGAAAGCTAACTTCTGGGGCTTCAATTTGGACATCTGGTCGACCACTTTTGGCCTTTCCAGTCACTGGCCGACCACTTTCTCTTTCGAAAAACCAGAAAAAGTAGTTGGCCGACTAGTTTTCTGGTCGGCAGCTTTCCTTCAGCTTTTTGAAGATATTTTGGTATAGCTGGCATAACTGGAGAGCATTTGAGCCATCCTTCATGAAGGGATGGCATTTAAGCTTAGCTTCTCCAAGAAGCTTTGGCTTTCCTCTTCTATAAGAGGGAGGCTCCTCCTCCCTCCTCCAAGGTCAAAAAAATTAGAGTTTGAGTTATAGATATAGCTTTGTATCTATCTTGCCTTGGTTCTTCATTTTTGTGCTTTAAAGTGTCATTTTGCCTTACTTTAACACACAAACACACACTCAAACACCATTCTTTTGCTACTGAAGTGCTTAGGAGCTGGTTTTGGTGTTCTTGGGTTGGTTTGAGCTTGAAAAACCTGCTGGAGTTGCAGCCTTGAAGAAGTTCATCAAGGATGAGTTTCTATCCCTTAAAACCCCCATTCTTGCTTAAGCTTTTGGACCCTTTTGCATGCTGTTTTAAGACTAACTTCCTACTGCAAAAAGTTCTAATTTTTGGCCCTTAAAATGTTTATTTAAGGTCACTTTTTTGTTTGGGGTGGTTTACTTCCTCTTAGGCCTTGTTAGGCCTTGTTTTGAGCTATCCCTTTAGGCTCTTGTTGAAGCCTTTGCATGACCTTTCTACCATTGAAATCCAAAGGATTTTCAGTAGTGGAAAGGTGGTTTTGGAGTTCTAAATAGGAGAGGGTCATTCCCTCTCCTTGTATTGTGTTTACTAGCTTCATATGCCTCATGTTTGAGCACATTTGTTAAGCTTGTGTTAGCTTGTTCTTAGCTAGTATTTGTGATTATTTTGCTAAGGCATGTCACTGTTTTTACTTGCTTTGGTCACTTCATGCATGGTTAATACACTTGTAGTGTAAATCTCTTAAACTAGTTTTGTATGCTTCATGAAGTAGCATGTCATTATAGCTTGGTTTGAGTCCATTTCAGCATGTATTTGGTGTTGTTTTACCATGTCATACCTCTGTTAGGGTTTGGTATGGTTAGCCTTTGCATGCTCTATGCACTTGTAGTGCATTCCCATGAAGTAGCCTAACATGCATCATGCTTTGACATGTCATTTTAGCATGCTTTTGGCTTAGCTCTAAGAAGATTTTGTTCATGTTTTAGCATGTTTAAGGTCTAATTCATGTTGTCTTGGTCATGCATGACTTGTTTTGTATAGCTATAATGCAATCTAGCTTGTTAGCTTTGTGCATCAAGTCCATTGGCATGCTTTACTTGGACTATTTGAATGATTTGGCATCATTTGTAATGTGATTTCAGTCCATATTTCATGGTCATACACTTGCATTTTTTGCTCATTCAATGTGTTGGAGGGTTTGTCCCTTTATGCCTTAACATGAACTATTGCGTATGCCTTCATGTCTTAGCTTGCGAGCCATCATTTCAGTGTTTATTTGGGGTTATTTTGCCATGATATAACTCTGATTTTTGTTGGTTAAGTCATCCCATGCTTGGTCTTAATAAGTGTAGTGTAATCCACCTTATTCGCCTTGCATTCACCATGTTTCATGCCCTTCATGCCAGCATATTTTGGCCTACTTCCATGCATGTTTTAGACTCATTTTAACATATACTAGGATTATTTTGGGTTGCCTTGGTCACATGCTTCATGTTTTGTATACTTGTAGTACAAATGCTCTTGCTTGCCACAAGCTTTAAGCACCATTGCATGCTTCATTTGTGTTGTGTACATGATTTGGCATCATTTAACATGACATTTCAACGCATTTAGCATTGCCATGTTCCTACCTCAATCATGTTTTAAGTGCCTTTGAGTGTTATGCATTGTTGCCTAGTTTATGCCTTAGCTCGTATGCTTGCATGCCTAGGTCTTTGAGCCCTCATCTTAGCATGTTTAGATCCTTGTTTTAACCTATTTCAGCTCTGTCCATGCTTAGCTCATGCATTTGTGCCATGTATTGTATGCCTCCTTTGTAGTCCTATTTACTAACTTCATGCTTTAAGGACCCTAGCATGCCATATCTGTGTTGTTTGAATGATTTGGCATCATTTCTTACCTTATTTCAGTGCACTTAGTGTTGTTACACTTCCATGATTTTCACTCTTTAAGTGCTCTTGAGAGTTGCACCTTAATGCCTCAATTGGTGAGCCAATTGGCATGCATGTTTGTATGTGTTTTCGGTGCCTTCATTTTAGCATTATGGCCACCATTTTGGCATGACTGAGGTCTGTCCATTTCGGTTTAAGTCCATTAAGTATGTGGTTTGCATGTTGTTGCATGCTTGGTGTATTTCATATTGTTGCCCTCGTTGCATTGCATTGTGCATGAATGCACTACATTGTGTTAAGAACCCTATGATTACCTTACATTGAGTATGCCATCTAGTTCTTAGCATTTAGCATTGTGTATGCCATGTTATTCCTTGCATTGTGCATGCTAGGTTGCTAATTGCATTGTGTATGCCATGTAGTTACATTACATGTTTGCCATGTTTCTTGTTACATGTGTTTGGAATAAGTGTTAGTCCAAACACGGGAAACGAGGGACGTTTCATACTTAAAGTGATGAAACATGCCTCAATTCCTGGTCGCCAACGCTCTTGATCATACATGATAGAGTTTTAGGCTTTATGTGTTTACTTGTGCATTCATTTTTATATTGAATTGTGCAACTTCGCCTCTCGGCCATTATGCATTGAAATGCGTGAATGGTGGCCTGAGGGTCGAGAACTACACCCCCTTGAGTCCATGACATGATAGGGAGGGTGGTTGTGCACACATATCTTGCAAATACATTGCCATGCCCTTTCTTGCTCTCTGTTGCAGAAAACTGGGATTCAGCAGCAACAACTGGCCGGCCAGCCAGAAAAACTAGCTGGCTGACCACTTTTCTGGTTTTTCAACAACCAAAAGTGGTCGGCAGGTGTCTGGAGAGACCAAAAGTGGTCGGCCACCCTCCCACAGGATTCCCAAGGTAGAGTTTCAGCTTTCTGGAGCTTGGTGCAAGTTTCTCAGAACAAATGAACACAGAGGCAAATCGGGGCATCGCATTGGATTTCCGAACGAGGCGACCGTGCTTGCATGCATTCCTCTCCCTCTAAGGCTCCTGATTTACTGTTTTCCTTAGCTGCCATGCTTAGATAGCTTACTTTTGCTTTGGTTGTACTTTAATTAGTTAATGCGTTAGCTATTCAATTCGTTTTGTAATAATTAGTTAACTAGGATTAGTTAATTAATTTGTTGTGTAATAATTAGTTTAATTAGCTTAGATTAGCTAGTTAGCTTCTTATTCGGTCTCTCCCTCGAGAGGGCCAAGTGTTGTCATAAGCGTGCCTGTGTGTGATGCATGTCTTCCAACCCCCATTTCTTTCTCCTTTTTACTTAACCGCTTACGATGATTAGTCTTAGGGCATATTTCGTGTAGCATACCTTATGCTTGCATGCATGCATCATTCATCTATATTGTATACACCGGGCTCAGCGCATCATCCTAACTGCATTGTACTTTCAATACATTACTTGAATATGTGTTCAACAGCATGTTATCAAGTTACGTTTCACATGACATCTTAGGATAGCCGAGCCTATTTTAGGTACATTTTCACATGTGTTGCATTAGTCATCTTAACATGAATTAGGATCATGCATGATTTCTAACTAGTTCTCTGTTTTGGCTCGGAATACACTGTGAGTGTTTACGCTTTAGCATACTGCATGTGTGTTAATGTTGCCATGAAAGCATGCTTGCCATGAGGCTAACTACTTAGTTGATTAATTGCCTAAATACCTGTGGGTGAAGGTTGGATTACTTGAATTGGAACAATTCATTGAAATCCGCATTTTAGCCTACTTGCGAGTAACAAACTTCAAATCGTTTTCAAACGAATATGCAATGTTTTGTTCCAAATTAGGCGATCTAATCTATACTTGTTTGCTGTGCGCATCACATAGTAAGATTAGCTAATTAATCGGAATAAGAGCACATGTGTTTTCAAAAACAAAATATCATGTTTAGTACAGGCCGATCTTTGATTGGGCAAGTAGGGGTGCTCATAGATGACCTTCCCTAATCGTACCCAAGTTCCCAAGCCAAGGCAACTTTGGTGATGACGGACACGTGGCCTTAGGCACGAGTCAGGATTTCCTAAATTCCTCCAAAATAAAATATTTAGGTGGCGACTCTGTATCTGACAAAGCAGTCTATGTTTGGCACTTCTTTACAAAAATCAGTTTTCCAAAACGATTTGCTAGATTCGGACTGTTTGGTGATTTATCGGTCTTACATCGCACATTGTGAGATTAGATTCAGAACCGTGACATTTGAGTCCGAATTGTAGTAGCTAATGAACAAAAACAGATTCCGCACCTATCCCGCGCGCGGAACTCGTGACGTTCGGGTACGTCTATAGTTTCTATCTTTCTCTTTGCCGGGATGAACACGTCCTTAACTATCCCAAATTTGTTAAACAAGATATACAGACTCTTTGGATCCATTAATTCAGGGATGTTATTCACAAAAATAGCAAACAATCCATCATTTCTAACACCATTTTTGCAGCCTTCTTTCCTTCTCAGAATTGGATTCCAACATCCGCTATCTCTACCCTCTCGAAATCTTCTCTCCATCATGTTTCGGGGGGTAAGAATAGAACAACATTACTCTTTTCTCCATCCCATAGCCAAGAACTACACTATAGATCCCCTATTCTGAGACCACAAACTCTATACTTAACCTTGCAAGATCTGGCAAACGAAAATCGAAGCTCACATAACATGGATTTGAGAGCCACAAGAGTGGATGCAAGGCTCTGTTTCTTTACCAACAAACACTGAGACTGAGACTAAGCAAATCACAAAAAGGATAGAAAGATTATAGATCCGACGACAAAGATCGAAGATCACACGGGGTGGATCTAAGCTGCGAAAACCCACCGCAGATATACATCTCTTCACATTTGGGTTGTGACTCCTCGTCCTCTATAACCAGATCTACTTAGATGACAGTGGTGAGGTGAAAGCAGATGGTCGCGACACGATCACTAAAGTTGTCTTTTGCCAATCAAAAAAAACTTAAGGATTGATTTGGTAATTGCATTGTAAGTGCTTGTTTGGCATATTCTATAAAAGATAAAAGACCAAAAAATTATTAAAAAGGTCAAAAAATTATCACTATTTACCAAAAAAATTAACAAATTTACACAAGAAAAAAGTACAAGCCCACTGTGGCCACTGTAGTGATGGTACACTGTGAAGTGAGGGTACAAATTTACACAGGCAGCGCACAAAAAATTTACACAGGACGATGTTGTTCAGCCCGTGAGGGCCCATCACGGGTCTTGTTTTGATAATCTGAACCGTTCAATGTATAGAACTCATCGATTACTATATGCCTGTAAAAAATCATATTGATCAGATATTGATAGCTATATGATCAAATCAATTTTGTATAAAAAAAGTTGGACGGTGAACAAATTAACAATTGACAAAAAACTGATCCAATGAGATAGCTATCGATATCCGATCAACTTGATTTTTTACAAGTTTATAATACTCGAAGATTTCTACACATTGAACGGTTCGGATTATCAAAACGAGACTCGTGGTGGGGCCTCACAAGCCAAATAGCAACGTCTAGTCCACCACACAACTTCAAAGCAACGCAACTAATTGGCTTCCTAAACAATCATTGTCAGTACACGCATAGAGGGCGTTAGGGGTAATTCGATAATTTTGCTATTTTATACAATATTGTAATATACATTTTTTCATAAAAAGTCAAAAAATTACCTCAAATAATCATCTTTTTTTCCTCTATTTTTTTATCCAAAAAGTCAAAAAATGCACTTATATAGTTCATCCCAAACAACCCCTAGATTTTTGGTTGATTTTTTGTTAACTATTATTTTAATTTTTTTAAAAAAAAAAGAATTCACTTTTAATTTCTATTTATAAACTAGAAGTCCCTAATCATCATATCATATCATATATATATCTATTTAATAAAGTAGAACGGATTTTGAAAATGTCCCAGAGACAATTGTCCTACTAGGACATTTCAAGGGTCATGATTCATTTGTCTATTTACATAGATGGCTGAGATGACCCCTTAATTTGTTTCTAATTTTTTTCCCGCCCAAACACACTCTACCCTCTCTCTCTCCCTCTCTCTCTCCCATGTCTCCTCCCCTTTCCATCTTTATCTCTCTCCCTTTCTGTTACACTCTCCTCCAATTTCATCCTTATCTCTATCTCCCTCTTTGTTTCTCTTCTTTATCTCTCCCTTCTCTCAGACTGCAGAAAAATATTTCAGTTTGTTTTGAATTGCAATTTTCTTCTTCTCTCCGACTGTAGAAAAATATTTCAGTTTCAGATTTCAATTCGCAACCCTTTGCTTTGAATTGTGATTTCAGATTTTGCCCTCAAAGGCTTGCGAAGAAAGCAGAAAAATATTTCAGGTGAGATTCTCATTTCTGTTTATCTCAATCCCTCTTTGTTCCTCTTCTTTGTTTTTTCTGAAATCTATGTAAAAATTATTTTGTGATTTATTAATGGAATTGAAGTTGTTGATAGCCATACCATTTCTATTGGTTTTTATCTCCGAAGACTAGCTGGGTTTGGGTTGAAATTGAAATTAGGGTTTTGGTTTTTGAGGATTGATTCAGAAATCGAAGAGTGATATGGCTCAAGCTGTCGAAGAATGGTACAAGCAGATGCCAATCATCACCTGTTCTTATCTCACTGTTGCAATTGTTATCACAGTTGGTTGCTCTCTCGATGTATGCCTCTCTCTCACTCTCTCTCTCTCTCTCTCTCTCGATTGATGTATATATGTATTTGTATGTAAGTGTGAGCAAATTGTACAGAATAATTGATTTCATCATCTACTGCTTAGTAGTTCAAATTCTATTTCTTTTGCGTAGTATAAGTTTGGTTGCTGAGAAATTTGGAAGAAAAGGGGAAAAAGAAGACAGAAATAAGAACTCTATAATTTAGAATTAGAAGTCAAAACCAAAGCTACTATCCTGATCCTCGATTTATCCTTTCCTTTCATATGTTTTTAAATGCATCACAGCTTTTCTTTTTCCAATTTTCTCGAGAATTCTTCCCAATCCACTGTGTGAGTCGAAGGCTTTGTGGGGGTGTAGATATACCATAAAATAATTTAATTTGTTTATTTGTTATTTGTAACTTATTCATAAACAGAATTATATTAATTTAGTAATTATAATTATGTGATTTTATATATAAAAAAATTCGCAACCCTTAACAACAATTTACTTTCACAAATTAATGAAATATTCACAAAATTATTCAAGTTTACGTGACTTCGATCTGTTGACGACCCAAAATAAAATCCAGATCTCTTTTCCAGGTTTCAAATGTTCTAATAGAATTAGAATGAATGCCACAAACTAAAAACCCAAGCTATGCACATTCATGAAGGATTCATTAGATAAGCACTATTTCATGATAGATGTTCAATCAAAGCTCTGTTGGGGTTTGATTTCCTGTTTTTACCATGATAGATGTTCAATCAAAACCCAAGCTATGCACTATTTCATGATAGATATTCAAATACATATGTAATTTGGGGTTTGATTTCCTGTTTTTATTAGAATTCGATGGCCAATACAGACTTACAGGTTAACTTAGAGGATATCGTTGAAGATACTAATTCGGTGGCCATGATTGTTGAAGATACTAATTCGGTGGCCATGATCGCTGAGGATATCGCTGAAGATACTAACTCAGGTTAACTAGCTATGTTTGCATTTAACAAAATAAATTGATAGGTTGAGAAGTTTTATGGATGTTCTATTATCATGTGCGCATAATATCTTTTAATATCTTTTGATAGATTTGAGTTGACATGTTGATTTAGATGTTCTTAAGGCCTGTGATTTTTTATTTCAAGTTTTTGAGTGTGGGGTCATGTGCCATTTTCATACCGGGAATGCTGATGAAGGCAGTCAATTATATAGAAATGCTCTTCAGGTCTTTACAGATTCAAAATGTATGCCTTTGGATGACAACGTAATGGAAAAGATAATAGATTTACCAAAATTGCTGCATTTAGTGGGAAAGTATGCCTTTGTTTCAGTTCGGGGCCTATACAGACTTACAAGAGGTATGTGTCCTATACTATTTTCAGGGGCAATGGTTAAGAACTGCTTAGTCATTTGATTTTGTCTATCATATATGTTCAGGGCCTAACATAGTTTTTCTATTTTACCTTTTCAGCATTGCCAATATCATCTCTCTTTCCATTCCTTTATTTCATGGTGAGTATATATATACATTTGGAAATGGACTGTCCTAAACTCTTCTTCAACAGAATACACTAAAATTTCTTCACCTGAATCACTTCATCTTAAACGAAATGTTGATGGGCTGTGTGACCTAATGAATCACCAAGGCAAAAGTCTTGAAGCTCATCTCTAATGTCATGTACTTTGAATTTCCTTAATGTATATGCAGTTACAAAATATATGTAAAAAAAAGACAGGAACTTTCCTTTGATGTTATTAGCATCAGTACATGTGTTGGATCTATGTATTAACTTTGGTTTCCATTCCAGATAAGGGACTTCCATATTGTAGAAAAAGAAGAAGATATTGGTTATTATGCTGGTTATGTGGTTGAGCTAATTTCCTATTCACATATTCCACATTGATGATATATATCAATCAATTGTTGCATTTTAGTTCAACATAAGACAATCCTAATGATTCTATTAATTCCATGAAGGGGCCTCATTTATGATTGGAAGAGCTCTCACATCCGTTGCATGGGGATTAGTGGCTGATTGATATGGTGGCAAACCAATTATTATTATAGGCACTTTCACAGTGTTAGTAGTTGTTATTTCCTGAATTATGTTGCTATTAAATTTCTTTATTTTATATCAGAATCTGTGTACTATCTATTTTTTTGCAATGCTTTTGATATTTATTTGGTTGTAGGGTTATTTTCAACACTCTCTTTGGTCTTAGTGTAAACTATTGGATGGCCATCTGTACAAGGTTTCTTCTTGGAAGTTTTAATGGTTTACTTGGGCCAATAAAGGTATCCTTTATCAATATTATTTGATTGTTCTTATGCGCTTTAAACTTAACTGGTATGTTACGGTTTTCAAATTCTTTGTTCTATATGTGATTAAGTTTCCTAAACCTTTTTCAATGACTAGGCATATGCATGTGAAATTTTCAACAAGGAATACCAAGCTTTAGGACTATCAATGGTAAGGTTTATGGTCTTTATATACTCTTAGTTCTTGACAATGTGTTAAGATGTGTGAGTTGGCCTACTTTTTTCTCATTTAAACCGCTTTGAATATAGGGCTTAGTGTTTTCCAAGTGAGTTCCATTATAATTATTCAAGATCATGCAGATGGAGATAAACCGATGAAAGCTCTAAGTCTAAAGTATTGTGATTAAAATCATCAAAACCATTCATTTCTCATTGACTTTACAAAATACTCTGGAATGTGATCAACCAGATAATAGTCAAGAGCCTTCTATTTGTCAGTCTTCAATTACAAGTTTCTTCCCAAGATGTAGCCCACTCCAAATTAAACAAAATGTACATCATAACCATCAATTTTATCAACCTTCATTCATTTGTGGAAATTGAACATATTTTGGTTAAAGTACTAAAACAAACTTCAAATTGTAGGGTTGTGTGTGTTGCAAGTTTTAGATGCATCATGAATTGTCCTATTGTTGAAATGAGAGAGGGACTTACTTCTTCCTTCTCAACTTCTCCTTCACAGTGCTCTTCTCCATAGTCTCACATTTCTCTTTGCTTACTTCAAGCAATGGCTCCTCTCCTTCATGTTTTCAATTTTTTATTACACGCACTTTATTCATATCTTTCCAGTATCAAACATTTTAAAAAATTCACTCCTTACTCTTTGAAAAAAGAAAAAAAATTTACACCGTGCCTTTAGGCACGGGCATACGCTAGTATATATATATATATATATAAGTAATGTTTTTTCCCTTTCTTATGTGACACATTCTAAATGTTTACTTTTTAAATAAATAAATTTTTAAAAAAAACCTCACCAACATGCATTTTCCATTTACATATAAAGTTCTATACAAACTCATAAATTTCAATTATAATAACTAAATTTACATGGGTTCTATTTGATAAATACTTATTTTCCCTATATCTTTCATCGTGAATTTAGTTTTGTCATTGTCAGATTTCTATTATATAGTTGATATTTTAATTTAATTATTCTAATATTTGAAGAAAAAAAATTATCTCCA
This sequence comes from Camellia lanceoleosa, assembly GCA_025200525.1. NCBI lineage: Eukaryota > Viridiplantae > Streptophyta > Magnoliopsida > Ericales > Theaceae > Camellia > Camellia lanceoleosa. The sequence continues at coordinate 118,881,713 of CM045772.1, forward strand.
TATACAAATAAATAAATATAACAGAATGTGCTTAATTATATAAATCACACGGATCAAATTAATTTTTTTTTTCTTTTATTTTTTTATTTATCTTATTGATATCTTAATATTAATTTATATTTAATTTTTTATTTAACATGAAATTATTTATTACAAAACATTTATATTTAATTTAAATTTTATATACCTATTTACAATATATATGAATAATTCAAAAAGAATATTAAAGAAAAAATCAATACTCTACATAGCACAATAGAACTAAAATTATCAAAATAAACAAATAATTTAACTAAATCTACTATATATAAGTATTCAAGTAATATTTTTATAGAACGATAAGGTTAAAATTATTAAAATAAACAATTAAAATTAAAATTTTATTTTAAATTAAAATTAATATTATTCTTTTGTAACATATATCATAATATAAAATATTATTATATTAATCAAAATTAACTTCATTGTGATTTTATATCAAACACCATATTTCTAGAAGTGATTTACATACACGTGTAGTGTTCAATTTGATATTGATTGATTAAAATAATAGAACTCAATTCTTTTTTTTGTTAATTTTGTAAAAGATAAACTGACAAATGTCAACTAATAATGTGGAGTATTATTCTAAAGAATAATGATTCATTGAAAATGATTGTGTATATTGAATGCACCTATTGATATTTCTTGAATAATTTTTAAATAAAAATTTTAAATTTATAGTATTACTGATAATGTATATTCATGAGCTATGCCATAAAAGATATGCAAAATTAATTTGGCTAAAATAAAAATTTTGTGATTATTATAATGTGTCACATAATTAATCAGAAATCATTTGAGAATTGAAATTATTAAGGTTATAGAGATTTTATACTTGATTCCCTTTGAGAACACTGCTTATGATTTAAATTTATAATTTTTATAAATGTGAATAACTCTTATGATCTTAATCTAACCTTCAAGTCAACCCACCTTTAAATATTGTCATATAAAAATATTATAATATATCATAATCAAATACCACTTGTAGCATAATTAAAGACTCGATCCACCACTTTAAATATAACCAAAAACATAAGAAATTAGTAAAGACATTTTCAATTAATAATCAAAATAATACAATGAGTAATAATCAAGTTTAATTTGTATATTATAAAATTTTCAATTGTTTATATTTTTTTCAAAAAAAAATATTTTAATCATTTTTGGTAAATTTAATTAACAAAAATGAGGATTTGATTTCAAGTTCAGAATATACTCTTTTTTTTTTTTTAAACTTTGAATGAAATTATTTTTATGAGCCTATTTTATATAGAATAACACACAGTAACAAAAAATTTCATCAGTCATTAACAAATCTATTTGTGTTCAGCTTTTAATTATTAAAATTTTCTACACGTAAAGTATTAAGATTTAAAATTAATTTTTTATTTTAAAAATAAAATTTTCGTGCATCACATGGTCAGCTACTAATGACATAAACAAATATAAATAAATAAAGGCAAAAAAAGTTTGTTATTTTCTGCTTTTTTGTCACTGGTTTTGATTTTATATTTTTTTAAAATTTTTAAATTTCTTAGCCTAGAAAGACTTGAAAAGAGAAAAACTTATGACACTAATTTCCTTTAAGAAAATTACTAAAGAGAAAAAGTTTAAATAAAAAATAACTTTTTTAACCATCGCAAAACAAAACTTAGGTATCTGATTAATTATTCATCAAACTAATTATATATTCATATTTTAACTTAGGGAGTTTGGCTCATATGAACTCACAAATTAAAATTTTCTACCCACTTTGTCTTTGATTACTACTACTAAATAAAAATTATAAGTGCCCACAATCTAGTTAAAACAACACAACTGTCTTACATATATATCTATTCCATCTCATGTAATAAAGTTATTTTTGATTCTATGATCGAATTATGTATATGTAAAAACAAACGGCTACTAAATTAGTATTTTACTTTGTGATTGCAGGGTAGGGATCAACCTTCCAACAGTAGAAGTTCGGTTTGAGCACTTAACCATCCAAGCTGATTGCTACATTGGTAACGGAGCTCTTCCAACCCTTGCAAATACAGCCCCAAACATGGCCGAGTCGGCTTTGAGTTGTGTTGGGATTCAATTGGCCGAGGCTACAAAACTCACTATTCTTAAAGATGCCTCTGGGATGATAAAACCATCAAGGTAATTAAATTCATTAAATTAATTTGTCTCAGTGGAGAAGTAGTTTGGAAATACTCTTTTGATCTTGGCGGACGCTAATAATTCTCTACTAGTCACCTGAAAAGGAATAAACACTCCGGTCGGGGGTGCCGGAATTAGCACTCCGACAGGCAAGTTAGTCTCTGCACTTAAAATTACTTGTATTCTAATTTTAAGCACAGTAGTTCTCACATACCTTTCTTAGACTGTTGTTCCTTTATTTATACTCGTTTCCAGGGCCTCGGGGCCTGGTCCACTTTTTGCTCACTATCCGCTTATTTATTCGGCCCCATAGTTCAATAGTTACTCGGCCTATTTATTGTATTTGGCCTCCTCATCGTGCAAGTCAGAGCCGAGTAATGTCTATCTTCTAGAGCGTACGCTTCTGATTATGCTAATTATTCGGCTCCCACAATTGCCCCCCAAACTCCCCATTGACGGCAGTTAACTGGTGTGTTTGGTTTCGAATTTGAAAGTCAAGAAAAACATAAATTATGCGGCTTCACCTATCCCAATGTGAATGTCAGAACACACACACCCTTCAGTCATCATTATACATTCCCGCCTCATTCGTGCATCTTTTGCATTTATTATGATTTGAAACTCCAGTCTCTTTGAATGCATACTTTTTGAATATTCGAGCCTCCTGGATTGCCAGCCGGAATCCCTCCTCTGTCTCACGTCTTCTGCAACTTCTTCCCGTCTCTCCTTGTCTCCCTTGCCTCTCGTAAGTTTTCTTCTCTTCTCTTTGTAATCCTATTTCCGTGTTCATTTTTGATTTGGAATACCCTTGAATCCTTACTAGAATGGCTAAACATTTGAAAGACCTCCTTTCCGAGGGTCGTATTTCTGGGTTTTGGCGACATTTTTCTATTCCTGATGATGTCCATATATCTCTAGTGACGGACAATACTCTTGATATGGAGAGGGATGACCAAAATACCATTGCCTTTCCTCTCCTATCCATTGCGAAGGGCGGGGTTCGCTTTCCCCTACACCCATTTCTTAAGGTCATCCTCCGCCATTGGGGTCTTATTCTTTCCCAACCCACTGTGAATTTCTTTCAAATCATAATGGGAATCGTAGAATTGAACCAGTGCCTTAGGATCAACCTTGGCATTCCGACTATTCGGCACTGCTACGCTTTAGCCAAATCCTCCGGTCGGCTCAAGCGCTACCTTCTCAGGGCCAAGGACACCAACCATCACTTGGTAACCATGCTTGCCAGTTTTGGCAAACGAGTTGACGATATAATGGTCAATGTCCGAGGCAACTGGGAATTCGACGAGGGTGAAGATCGCCTAGACCCTGTTGCCAGAAAGAGGGGTGAGCTAGGTTGCCGTGTAACTCCTTGTGTTTACTGATCTTTCTTTTATTCGGGTTTTTCTTCAAGTCTAATCCTTTGTTTTTGTAGGCAATAAGTTGAAGAAGATTATGACCTCGGCTAACGACGCAGTCCTTGCGGAAATTAAGACCGCACTCAAGTATTTTGGTCGTCCAAACGTACAGAAGCAAGGGAGAGCCGCCCATATACTCTTGCGGTACGAGCCTACTTACACTACGTTCTCGGCCGCGGACGACATTCCGATTCCATCCGGCGAAAATCACCTTACGACCCTTATCTTCCCCAACTTTAAGACCCTTAGGCAAATTGGTCTCGAAGCTTTTGATTTGGAACAAGACGTAGAGCCGGTGATCGAGGTAATTGCCGAGCCAACGAAAGAGTTTGCTGCGGAAGCCGAAGAGGTCGACGAGGCTCTAAACTTCGCGTTTGAGGCAGTCGATCTTAACCAGCCTAACTCACCGTCCACTTCAAGTCGGGTGGAATTTTCCTTCAGAGATATGTTTACAAATTTGGGAGACCTACCCGGCTCTTATTCTGAGGGTATGGCTAGGGAAAGTCTCATGCAGATAGCGCGAAAGAAAAATGCCGAACGCATGGCCGCCCGACGGAAAGCCGAGGCCACTCATTCTGGACCTGCCCTGACAGAATCTCCCGCACCGATTATTGTCGAGGAAACGGCTCAAGTTCATGAGGCCGAGGTGGAAAAGGTTGCCGAGCGGTCGGTTATAGAGGAACAACTGATTTCGGAAGATCGGGGAGAAAAGCGTTCAGTTGAGAGCGAAGTCGTCTCCAAGGAGGGCCCCGCCAATAAAAGACCACGCTTGGAGGAGTCGGGTGTGGTCGCTCCTTTTGTTGTTGAACCAAAAAGAAAGAACATGTCGATTTCCTCTGAAGCGTCGGCTTTGAAAGATCTAGCCGTGGCGTTGAGCTTAGCTGCTTTAGTATCGTTGCCGGCTGACAAGGCAACCTTTCGCGCCGAGCTGGATTTGATGGCCATAGCATTAGCTGCCCAGTCGGCCCTTCTAGTAGGTGACTTCATCCTAACTCCTTGTTTTGATTTTGTTTGCATACGGTATTTCTTGTTTTGCAGACCATCGGAAGGATCGCCGAATTAGGCCGCCACCAGCATGATGCTGTGGAAAGAATGGGCCGTTTGCAGTCAAAAGTGAACGGTCAGAGAAGCAGGGCCGAGTTTGAGGTGATGAGAGCCACAATGAACAGTGCGCGGGCCGAAGCTGAGAAGGAAAGGGCGCGGACTGCTAACCAACTCAGATCGGACACCGAGGAGAGGGCAAATGCGAGTGAGGAATTTGCAGAGTTTGCAAAGTTGAAGGCCGAATTTGCAGAGTTGAAGGCACTTACTAAGCTGGAGGCCGAATTTGCAGAATTGAAGGTGGCAAAGGAAAAAGCCGACTCTGATGCTTCCGAAGCATTCGAGACCGGGCAGAGCGCCACTCTAAAAAATTATGTAGAAGAGGTCCCCAAGTTCAAGAATCGGGGATTCAGACATGGCTGGCTCAAAGCCCTTGCTACCGCCGAAGTGACATTGGACATGTCGATTCCATACGAGCAAGTGGACGTTGAGCCGCTAAAGTCTGTTCCCAAGGATTGATTTTGGGGATCAAATTATTTTTGTTACGTATTTTTAATCTCAATGTATGCTTTTTGTTAGTTGATTTTCATCTTTTTTGGATTTTCATATGTAAAATGTCTGCTACTAGCACCCTATTTATAAATGAAAATTTTCTATGCTCTCAAGTTATTTCTTGTATTGTTTGTTGTATGAGTACATAATTAGGAGAATCAGCAGTTAGAACAAAATGCCATGATTACGTGAGACGGCAAACTTAATAGCCGATTAAATTAATGGATCTGATTTAATCATAAAAATGAATTCATGAGGTGTCGAATAAAACGAACTTATGAATATTGTACTGATGAATGGCTTTGTGGAACGGCTGGGGCACTCAAGCCGACTAGATTGATGAATCTGCCCTTGCCTCAGCTGGTTCATGATCGTATAACGCCGAATAATACGTTACTGATGAATATTGTGCTGATGAATCGATTTGTGGAATGGCTGGGGCACTCAAGCCGACTAGATTGATGAGTCTGCCCTTGCCCTAGCTAGTTCATGATCGTATAACGCCAAACAATATGTTACTGATGAATATTGTGCTGATAAATCGATTCGTGAAACGACTGGGGCACTCAAGCCAACTAGATTGATTAATCTGCCCTTGCGCCAGCTGGTTCATAGTCGTATAACGCCGAATAATACGTTACTGATGAATATTGTGCTGATGAATCGATTCATGGAACGGCTGGGGCACTCAAGCCGACTAGATTGATGAATCTGCCCTTGCCCCAGCTGGTTCATGATGAAGAACGCCGACTAGCAGAGGTTGATGGAGCGATTGGGTCACGTGACTCAATCGGCTCCGGGCTATTGAGGTTTCGATATTAATGAGATTGCCTCGAAAGTGCTGCCCTCGTAAGGAATAAATGGGCATGTACTTCATGAACGAAGGTCCTATTTGGATGCTCTGACAGCAACTCAATCCAGTTCCTAGAGTAAAACTAAAATAGATTTTTCTTCAACAGCAAAGGGGAAGCGAAGACGTTAGCTGAGCTAAGAGGAGACATGAGTCGAAGTGGTGAACCTTCACGCACGAGCGATAGGACTTCGAGGGATCGAGAGAGACACCAATCTCCTCGTCGTCGAAGTAGGTCACCTAGGAGAGACAAGCAGCCACAGTGTAAGTCCCCTCAACCCCGTCCTGAAAGAAAGTCCGACGCGACTCCTCACCCGCTGAGTTTTGTGGTCTTCATAGGTTATAGACCAATGACAGAGGCGGATTCGATTGTTCGAGATCCAAATGTGGCAGTCGAGTTCGCTTAACAGATTTTTCCACCCGAAGTTCAGCAATCGATGGTAGGTTGGCAGGACTTCGAAGTGTTTCGTGAAGGCGTTCACCACTTATGAGATCGACATGCGTCTCCGCGCCGCTTACCACGATATAGAATAGAGAGATGAACGCATTCGGAAGTTAGAAGCTCGCGCCGAGAAGGCCGAGCGTGAGCTAAGGAAAATCAAGTCTGCCGAGCCTCAATCAGCCAACCACCCCAACCCGGTTGTGGAAGAGAGGGTTACTCAAAAGCTGATTACTGATGCGATCGCCGATCGGAATACAGCTAGTATGTTCGCGATTGAGACTGCGAGGGTCGCGGCCTATAAAAAAGGCTTCCATAACGGCCGACTGGTCAGAATTCAGAAGACCAAGGAGAAACTCGCTGAAGAAGTTTGCCGATGTGAAAACCGTGGATTTAAGCACAGCTGGATCAAGGCACTTCAGCAAGTTGAGGCTCTCCAAGCAGCAAGGTTGGATTCTGCGTTACCGTTGTACCAGCAGAATGATTTCCCCTTCTCCACTTTCAAAATTGAGAAGAGTAATGATGAAGAAGCCGCCGAACAGAAAAAGACCTTGTAATGCTTTTGGAGATTAAAAGTGAAATTATGTATTTATTGGCTGATTTTAATAAAACGCTTACTTTTCAATTTGTAGCGTACTTGTTATTTATTTTAGTACAACTTTTATTCTGAATGTTCGTACGTTTTAGATTATGTTTATGTGGCTTAAACAATCTCATTTTGAATATTAGCATTTTTCGGCCTTTGTTTATACGGTCTGTACGAATGCCATACTTTAATCGGCCCAAAAGCGTCATGCGCTGACAGGGCTCCGAACCCAGAGTCTTAATCAACTCAAAGGCATTTGGCCCAAAGGGGTCATGCACCGATGGGGCTCCGAATTCGAAGACTAATTGGCCAATCGTGATATCCATGAAGGGCGCTCCAAATCCGGAGACTTTAATCGGCCAATCGTGATATCCACGAAGGACGCTCCGAATACAGAGGCTTTATTCGGCCCAAAGGCGTCATGCGCCGATGGGGCTCTGAATCCGGAGACTTTAATGGGCCAATTGTGATATCCGCGAAGAGCACTTCGAATTCGGAGGCTTTATTCGGCCCAAAGGCGTCATACGCCGATAGGACTCCGAATCTAGACACTTTAATTGGCCAATCGTGATATCCATGAAGAGCGCTCCAAATTCGGAGGCTTTATTCGGCCCAAAGGCGTCATGCACCGATGGGGCTTCGAATCCGGAGACTTTAATTGGCCAATTGTGATATCCACGAAGGGCACTCTGAATCCGGAGGCTTTTATCGGCCAATCGTGATATCCACGAAGGGCGCTCCGAATTCGGAGGCTTTATTCGGCCCAAATGCGTCATGCGCCGATGGGGCTCCGAATCCAGAGACTTTAATTGGCCAATTATGATATCCACGAAGGGCACTCCGAATCTGGAGGCTTTTATCGACCAATCATGATATCCACGAAGGGCGCTCCGAATTCGAAGGCTTTATTCGGCCCAAAGGCGTCATGCACCGATGGGGCTCCGAATCCGGAGACTTTAATTAGCCAATCGTGATATCCACGAAGGGCGCTCCGAATTCGGAGGCTTTTATCGGCCAATTGTGATATCCACGAAGGGTACTCCGAATCCGGAGACTTTAATTAGCCAATCGTGATATCTACGAAAGGCGCTCCGAAGCTGGAGGCTTTTATCGGAACACTTCTGAACTAGTTTGCACAGTGAGTAAGCAGGAAACTTTGCATAACAAAAATAGAGTGTGTACATGGTGAGCCATTTAGGACTAATATCATTTCCCACAAGTCGGGTTTAATGATAGAATTTGCGCAAGTGCGTTGAATTCCAAGGTCGTGGTAGACTCCTTCCTGACATGTCTTTGAGCCGATATGCCCCTACTCCTGCGATTGAATCAATCTGATAGGGGCCGTCCTAGTTTGGACCCAATTTTCTATCCGCCGGCTTCTTGGTAGCTGGAAGTACCTTTTTCAGGACCAACTCTCCTGGTGTGTAGCGGCGCAGCTGAACACGTTGATTATATGACTTGGCAAGCTGCTGCTGGTACCGCGTTATGGACGCAAGAGCACAGTCTCTTCGTTCTTCGATCAAAATCAAATCCAAAGCCAGCATCATGTCATTTCGGCCCATATCAAAAACTTGCGATTTTAGGGTTGGGTGACCGATTTCCAGGGGTATGATGGCCTGGGTTCCAAAGCATAGAGCAAACGGCGTTTCTTCAGTGGATCGCGTAGTTCGATGAGCCCACAATACACTCGACAATTCTTCAACCCATTTGCCTTTAGCTTTCTCCAGCCTTTTCTTGATGTCATCCAAGATGGATTTGTTAGAGGCTTTGGCTTGACCGTTGCTTTGTGGGTAAGCCGGCGTAGAAAAATAAGGCCGAATACCATACTTGCTGCACAGCTCTCGATAAACGCCACAATCAAACTGGGTGCCGTTGTCTAAAATTAGAGCTCTCGGAATGTCGAATCGTGTTATGATATTTCTCCATACAAAGCGCTTAACATCAGCATCTCGTATGTGAGTTAGTGCCTCCGCTTCAACCCATTTTGTGAAATAATCTATCGTGACGATCAAGTATCACTTGTTCCCTAGGGCCCTTGGCAATAGCCTACGATATCAAGTCCCCACTGGGCGAACGGCCAGGGACTGGTAACGGAGCTTAACTCTTCAGCAGACAAATGGGTTAACGGGGAGAACTTCTGGCACTATTCACATTTCTTCACATAGCATTCAGTATCAGATCTCATTGTCGGCCAATAATACCCCTGTGTTATAGCTCGATGGGCCAAAGAGTGCCTGCCAGAATGGGCACCACAACTGCCTTCATGTATTTCAGTCAGAAGCTCTTCAACTTTGTCCGGGTGTACACATTCCAGGTATAGACCAGAAAGGGATTTTTTATAAAGCCTTCATTGCGGCTCCAAGTAGTATCGCAAGGCTTTGTTTCATAGCTTGTGCACTTCTTTTTCGTCCGCTGGAAGCTGTTCGGAAGACAGGAATGCAATAATGGGGTCCATCCAACTCGATCCTAACCCTATGACATTGACCTAGATTTCGTCCGAAGGGCCAATGCTTGGCTCCATGATGAAACCTACTTCGATGGTCCGTTTAATCTCTGAGTTGATGGCGGAGCCTAGGCAAGCTAGGGCATCTGCATGTGTGTTCTGGTCACGTGTTATCTGATTCAATTCATGATGGTCAAATTTGGCCAGCAAGGAGTTGGTCGTTTTCATGTAAGCCGCCATACGGTCGTTCCTTGCTGTGTACTCTTCATTTAGTTGATTAATCACCAGTTTTGAATCGCAAAATACAAGCAAGCGTTGAGCACCCAGAAGATGTGCATTCCGCAAGCCAGCTAGAAGGGCTTCGTATTCGGCTTGTTATTTGACGCTTTGAAGCCGAGCTTGATGGCCTGCTCAATTATTGCGCCATCGGGAGCCATGATCATAACTCCATCTCCGCTGCCCCGTTGATTGGATGATCCATCAAAGTACAACTGCCAGATGTCCCCAACATAAATTCTCCAGTTCGGCTCCAGTCGAATTTCATCGAACTTGAAATCGGCAAGACCCCCAGTGAATTCGGCAACAAAGTCGGCTAGCACCTGTCCCTTGATTGAGGTTCTAGGTAGAAATTGAATGTCGTACTGGCCGAGTTCAAGAGCCCACTTTGAAACACGTCCTGATGCTTCTGCACTTCGTAGTACTGATCGGAGGGGATAACCTATTAGCACCCCAATACTATGTCCTTGGAAGTAATGCATCAGTTTTCTTGCTGCCATGACTAGAGCTAGGATGAGTTTTTCTAGCGGAAGGTAGCGTGTTCGGCATTAACCATTTCCTTGCTCACATAATACGCTGGCCCTTTGTTCTGACTCTTCTTTTTATCGATATGGTCTTGATGGCCTGTCGAAGCGCGGATACAAAATGAGCGGGTCACCAGCAGCAGGTGTTGTCAAGAGTGGTATTGAGCGGAGGTAAGTCTTGTGGCCGTTGAAAGCGGTTTCGCATTCGACGGATCACTCAAAAGCCTTGCCCTGCCGTAGTGTATGGAAGAATTGTCGGCAGCGATCTGTAGACCGACTGATGAACCTGTTAAGTGCGGCGGCCATCCCCATCAACTTTTGAACCTCTTTTACTAAATGAAGGGAGCTAAGTTCCAAGATTGCTGTGATTTGCCTCGGGTTGGCCTCGATTCCCCGGTAGTTGACAATGTAACCCAAGAACTTGCCGGAGCCGATCCCAAACGCACATTTGGAAGCATTCAGCTTCATTTTGTAGTTGCGTAAGATGCCGAACGTCTCTTCTAGATCGGCTAGATGGGTTTGCTCTTCTCTGGACTTGACCACCATGTCATTAATGTACACTTCCATAGTGTGGCTGAGTTGCTCCTTGAACATAGCCATGACCAGTCTTTGGTAAGTTGCCCCTGCATTCTTCAGCCCAAAAGGCATAACCTTATAGCAGTAGGTTCCTCTTGGGGTGAGGAATGCAGTTTTTTCTTGGTCCTTAGGATGCATGGCCATCTGATGGTAGCTTCTATAAGTATCGAGGAAGCTCATGCGCTAATGGTGTGCCGTCGCATCTACAAGTTGGTCAATTCTGGATAGGGAAAAACAATCCTTGGGGCAGGCTTTGTTTAGGTCTGTGAAATCGACACACACTCGCCAAGTCCCATTTTTCTTCTTCACAACCACTGTATTATAGAGCCATGTATGGTAGGTCACTTCCCTGATTACCCCTACGTCAAGCAGCCTGTCAACCTCCTCAACAATGGCGACAGTGTGCTCTGCGGCTAACTGCTGGCTTTTCTAAATAATCGGCTTGCATTTACGGTCAACATTCAAATGGTGCTGTGAAACGAATGGGTCTATACCCGACATCTCGTATGGAGTCCATGTAAAGACGTCAAGGTTGCTGAGCAGGAAAGAGATTAGCTGCTGTCTGTCGGCTTGACTCAGGAAGGTGGCGACCATGAAGAACTTCTCTGGGCTTCCGTCAATTTCAACTCAGTGTAGGCCTTCCGTGGCCTTTTCACTTGGAAGCCGCCCAACATTGTCGAAGCTCTCCCGATTCAGCACCTCAATGGAATTTACTTGCAACTCTTTTGCCGTCTTTCTAGCGAAGAGATAACATGCTTGTGTTGACTTCTGGGAGCCACGGATTTGCTCAATGCCACGTTCCATCGGGAAGCGTAGCAGCTGATGATACGTATTCGGCATGACCTGCATGGTGTGCAACCAAGTTTTCCCCATAATGAGATTGTACGGCAATGGCAGCTTGACAACCAAGAATTCTACATCCACTATTTCGGGAACTCGAACAGGTAGTGTGATTTTCCCCAACGAGTACTCTGGATTGGCGTTGAAGCCGAATAGTGGATAAGGAGCCGAAGAGAGATCTGATTCGGAGAGGCCGAGTTTGGTGAATGTCTTATAGTACATGACCTCCGATGTGCTCCCCAGATCAATGAGTATGCGCTCAACTGTGAATCGGTTTACGCGTAACTCAATTACCAAGGGATCAATGTAGGGCAGTGTCACTCCGGCAAAATCTGAATCATCAAAAGTAATGCCTGCGGCTTCATGGGGCCGTTTAGCCGGAGTAAGTTGATTTTGAGGGTCGGGATTCGACTGAATCGTATGCACCGCCGATGACATTGGCAGGCTGTATATCACGTGGATCACGCCGAGCGGAGGTAAATCCTGTTTTAAGGCTATTGCTTTGGTTGGGTTGCCTTTTCGGACGTACTGTTGTAGGCGGCCATCTTGTACCAATTCCTCCAGGTGATCCTTCAATGCATAACAACTCTCAGTATCATGACCATGGTCCTTGTGATACTCACACCGTCTATCCTGTCTTCTCATGTCGGGAGGTCCCACCATTTTCGACGGCCACTTGAAAAATGGAAGGTGTTGGGTTTTGGACATAACCACACTGATCGGCTCTGTTAACTCCGTATATTTCTTGTTGGCGCGCCTCGTGCGCCTGCTGTCAACTTGTAGTTGTTCACTTTCTCGGTGGGAGTAGTGGTCGCTTGATCGGCGGGAATCCCATCTCTTGTCCTGTTTGGCCCGATGTCATGGTTCGGGGCTCTGAGGTGGTACAAAATTTATTGGCTGAGCAATTTCAGGAGCTGTCTTGTTGGCCGTGTTTCTGGCTTTAACCCGCAAAGCGTCATCTTCCACTTTGCAGTATTCTTTAACTTTCTTCATTAACGCCCAGACCGACTTAGGGGGGTCTTCTAGTCAAAGAACTACGGAGAGCACTGTTAGGATACAAACCCATTTTGAAGGCGGTGATGGCCATAGAGTCGTTACAAGCGTCATCAACAAGATTAAAGCACTCCCAATAACACGCTGAATACGCTCTTAGTGTTTCTCCTGGCTGGATCTGCATTGCTCAAAGTGAGTCGGCTTGTTTCGGCTGGACCTTGTTGGTGATGAATCTGGCCCTGAAAGATTTCTGTAATTGGTGGAAGCTTTTGACCGAAGCCGGCTCCAGTTTATAATATCACCTGACAGCCAATGGTCCCAAGCTGCTGAGAAATATTCGGCACATAAGGGCCTTATCGTCTGCATGCAATGTCATGGCTTGCTTGTAGTGACAGATGTGATCAGTGGGGTCTAATTTTCCATCATAGAGAGTGAACGACAAAGCTTTGAACTTTTTGGGTAGAACTGCCCTGACGATCTGTCGTACAAAGGGATCATGCTGGTCTTCTTCATCTGAGCTGTTTCTTCTACGCTTATGCCTTATACGAGGATTCTCTTCAGAGGAACTGGAAGTTTGAGATCGTCCCTTCTTCTTGGGCTTCGGGGATAATGAGTCGGAGTCGCTATCAGTGTCTTGTTGTCGAGCTCGAGATCATCGACCACCTGCCCTCACAGGTCGTTCCTGATCTTGGCGTATAGCTTGTTTGGACTTCGCCACTTCCAAGGCCAAATCCTGACGGAGATGTTCGTTCTCAACGATCATGTTCTCCAACCTCTGTTCGTTTTGCTTTGCTTGTTCCATGATCGCTTGCATTGCCTCATGCTCTGGAGTCAAGGGTGAGGCGAAGTTCAAAGCGCGTCTCGCGGGGATAGTCTCTGGTCCAAGCATGTTTGTTGGAGTGAGGTCGTCTCTCTACATGGTTTCATCAGTGACTATCGGAGGGTCTTCCGTTACGCTCGCCATGGATGTGTTTGAGTATTCCCACAGACGGCGCCAATTGTGAAGAAGTAGTTTGGAAATACTCTTCTGATCTTGGGGAACGCTAATGATCCTCTGCTAGTCACCTGAAAAGGAATAAACACTCCGGTTGGGAGTGCCGGAATTAGTATTCCGACGGGCAAGTTAGTCTCTGCCCTCAGGATTACTTGTATTCTAAGTTTAAGCACAACAGTTCTCACATACCTTTCTTAGACTGTTGTTTATTTATTTATACTCGTTTCTAGGGCCTCAGGGCCTGGTCTACTTTTCGCTCACTATCCGTTTATTTATTCGGTCTCATAGTTCAATAGTTACTCGGCCTATTTATTGTATTAGGCCTCCTCGTTGTGCAGGTCAGAGCCGAGTAATGTTTATTTTCTAGAGCGTACGCTTCTTATTCTGCTAATTATTCGGCTCCCACAGTCTCCAATAATATTAATAATATTTTATGATAATTATATATTTTTATAAAAAATAATTGGTAAACAAAATGTTTATGCAAGAATACATGTTGAGAATGACGTGTTAATGATTTGTTTAAAATTTGAAAAATAATAGTAGATGTTTGACTTGTAAAAGCATCTCCAGTAAGGTTGAGAATTTGTAATAAAAAATGATAATACGGCTCGAACCGTATACAAAATTAATAGATTAAGATTGACTATTTCCTAACACGAATACATATATAATACGATCAGATAAAAAGAATATTAAACAGGTCGAGTTAGTATCAAATCTGTATAACAAGAAATTGATGCGAATAACCCATATAATGAAGAATTAGTTACACATTTTTATTTTATTTCCACTAAAGAGTATCATGACATTTTCTAATGTCTTATGTAATTACATTAAATTTATTAAAAAATATGTAAAATACGATTTTAAGTTTAATATAGGGTTTGTTTTTATTTTTAATTGAATTTAATGTATTTTTTGTCTATTATTTGAGTTAATCTAGTAACAAATATAATAATAAAATATAATTTTTATAAATTAAGAAAATACAATTAAGTTGAAATTAAATATTTTGTAAATGATTTCATTTAATAGATATTAGTTTCATTAAATTTAACTTGTGAAGAAATTTTCAAATTTTTTTTCATGTATTTGATATTTTTAGTTATGGTAAATTGCAAATACACCCCCTGAGATTTGCTTAAAATACGAATTGTCTCCTGTGATTTGGAAAATTACAAATTTCTCCTTGTCAAATTTTTTTATTTAACATAATTAACTGAAAAAGTGAAATTTCTAACTGTTCATCTATACAATAATAAAATTATCTGAATTATTAATTGAAATAAAATTTTAACATTATTAAAAACTGTTAATTAACTTGATGATTATTAATAAAATGACCTATTTGTTATTAAATTAGAAATCTTGAGGGGCATAATGTAATTTCTAGAACCACATAGAGTAATTTGTAATTTAAGTAAATTTCAGAGATGTGTTTGTAATTTACCCTTTTAGTTAATAGTGAAAAAATTTTCACATGACACATTAATACGATACAAATCAAACACAGACCGAAAATGACATAATATGATAATACAAAATAATAAATAAATAAATTTAATATTAAGATAATTTTAACATGAATTTAAGATAACACGGCCTAACATGACACGACACACACCCTAATCTCGAGTGGGTTTGCTAATCCACGTATTAGTGTCATACAACCGAACGTGTCAATTAATAAAAATTAGGTACAAAATTGCTCTCCAATTGATTAGTTAAGCTAACATGGAGGAGAGGGTGAGATGAGGGAGAAATGGAAGGGATGGGTTGAGTTTAATGACTTTTTTTTTTTTTTAATTTATATATATGTATATATATATTATTCTAACATAACACACTTTAATGAATACTTTAACTACATTATTAGAATACATATTCAGCCTTCGTTTGGGATGTGGGTTGACTTTTTAATTTTTTGACTATTTTAGTTTGGGGTTAAAAAGTCTCGTTTGAGATAAACTTTTTAACTTTTTTTACTTTTGTGAGAAAAAAATAAAATAATTATGATTTAAATGTGATATCTTATCTTATTAATTTTTTAATCTATTTTATCTTTTATGAATTTTAACCCGAAACTGACATGCCAAACATAGAATCTATAACGGTAATGGTTAGTGACCCAAAAATTTATGACTTGAATAATTCGAATTTGTTAAAATGACGTCGTTTTAATACATTTAAACCACATATATTCAAACTACTAAACATTTTTCGAATCTATAATTTGGACTTAGAATCTACACCAAACCGCGCAAAAATGTCTGCTGAATAATACAGCTGCTCTCAATTTGTTTTCGGCTATGCCGACATGACATTGTTTATCTAAAGAAAACTGATAAATAAATACTTTTTACTTTATGGACTATTTAGGATATGCTATTATACAAACAAAATTTATGTAAAAAATTTATACATAATATGATTTATTAACATTCAACAATTTTACATACCAAACAAACAATAACCAGAAAAATACCTACAATTTAAAATCACCAAAGTGCACTTTTCTTGAATATATTCCATTTCTAATTTAAATCAAAAAAATCTGTCATTTTAATTTATAATTTTAAAAATATTAATGTATCGATGTCACATTATTAAGTATGATTTTTTTTAATAATACTAATCATATAGTAATGATCTTGATCATTTATGCTATAGGATGACACTTCTGTTAGGCCCACCTTCTTCTGGGAAAACAACCCTATTGTTGGCACTGGCTGCAAAGTTGGACCCAAGCTTAAAGGTCAGTTCCAAGTTTCCATGACCCCATATGGGGGCACCGATGTATAAGATTTTTCAAAAGTGAATTTACTAACAAATTTTGTAAAATTTTATTTATCTGATTTTGTATTTGTAACAGAATTGTCCTACTAATGTATGTAAATTTAAAATTTAATTAACAATCTTAGTAATTAATTATGAAAGAGAATATAATGTAACAGGTAAAAGGAGAAGTCACTTATAATGGACACAAACTTAAAGAATTTGTACCGCAGAAGACATCTGCATACATTAGCCAAAATGATGTTCATGTGGGTGAAATTACTGTCAAAAAAACCCTAGATTTCTCTGCAAGGTGCCAAGGAGTCGGGACTCGATACGGTACTTAATCAATCAATTCTTAAACCTAATTTCAATTTTTTTTTTTTTTTAGGTAAAACATTTAGTTTTGATTCTGTATTTGATTGTTGATGAATCAAATTATAGATCTCCTTGCAAGAAGGGAAAAAGCTGCAGGTATTTTTCCGAGGTCGATCTTTTCATGAAGGTAATTTCGCAAGATTACAAAATGGTTTGATTGGATACTGTATTTTCCAATTGTCATTAATTGTATAGTTATATGCAAATAACGTTTTGATTGTAGTGCTTTTTTTTTTCACTCAAATATATATATCAGGCAACTGCAATACAAGAAGTTGAGAGCAGCCTCATTACTGACTACACTCATAGAGGATGTTTGATTGGGTAAATTAGAGCATGGGATTAGGATTATTAATTCGTGGGCCCAATTATCCCATGTTTGTTTTAACATTTTAGTTTAGGATTATTAATCCAATGGATAATTAATCCAACAAATTTGTAGGATTATTAGTAATGGGGTAGGGGTGGGATTATTAATCCAATGAATATTAATCCTATTGGATAGTGAATACCACACTAATTTAATAGGATTATTAATACTTCACTATTAATCTTGTGAATCAAACATGACCTTAAGGCATATTTGATTGGATGAATTAGAGTATGGGATTGGAATTATTAATCCGTGGGCCCAATTATCCTATGTTTGTTTTAACATTTTGGTTTGGGATTATTAATCTAATGAATAATTAATCCAACAAATTTGTAGGATAATTAGTAATGGGGTAGGGGTGAGATTATTAATCCAATAGATAATTTATCCTATTAATCCAATTGAATAGTTAATATCACATTAATTTTGATAGAATTATTAATACATCACTATTAGTCTTATGAATCAAGCATGGCCTTAGGGTAAGTTGAACACTTCATTTACTATTTTACCCTTTGCATACAACCTAAAAAAAGATACGTGCACAGAACTAAAATACTACTTCAAAACTCATAGACTAGCATGCCATCTTGTTGAGTTTGAAAAAGATTTGTACACAAAATTGGATACAGAATTCTGCATACTATCCTGTTAAGTTTGAAAAAAGATACGTGCACGAAACTGAACATAAAATTCTGCTTCACAACTCATAAACTAGCATGCCATCATTTTAAATTAAAAAAAAAAGATATGTGCACAAAATTAAACTATCGAACACATCCAATTATGTGATGTGACCGAGTTCTATACACGTAAAATTACTATTTTAAGTTCTCTATTTGACTTTTTATTTAGTTAATTAGAGAGTGTTGACAAAGTCATCACCAACTCTACTCTCATGCATTGAGTTGTTTAGTAAAACACATCTCCGTCAAAGATCTCTACTTACCTACTACAATGTGGGTGGTTGATGGATAAATTGAGAGACTAATGGATTCTTTGTTTTTTTTCTAAGACTTTGGTTGGTGAACAACTATTTTCTAAATATTAAAATCATAGAATTTACCTATTCAAATGTTTTTGTTTTTTCCTAATATGTAATTTATTTATTTATTTATTTATTTATTTATTTATTTTTGTTAACTGAACTAATACAGATTCTTGGACTGGATGTGTGCCAAGACACTATTGTTAGGGATGAAATGATGAGAGGAATATCAGGAGGACTGAAAAAGAGAGTAACAACAGGTTGGTTGATTTCCTCTTTTTCCATAATTGTCATCTAGAAAAAAATGGATTATCACATAACAGTATTGTCAATCGATTAGAGTAGGATGGTGTCACCATTGCTAACAAAGAGAACAATTAGCGACACAAAAAATGCATTAAAAAAAACATAAAATATGAAGGTTTTTTTAAAATTAGCTAAAAAGCTAGTTTATTGGCTACAAAAAAGAAAAATTTATACTGAAAATCCTAATTTTGCTTGGCATATTTTTAACTTTTTAACTTTTTTAATGTTTTTTTTAGAGTGATTAAAGTGAGAATTTTTTTTTTTTTTTTTTATATATACAAAATAATTTTTTGAGCTAATAAACTAACGTTTTAGCCACAACTAAATGAAGCAGAAGTGAGTGACCCAAATTTAATGAATTATACATTTTATTTTCTATACGTATTTTTTTGTCATTTTCCTTATTGTTTTTTTTTTTTTTTTTTTTTTTTGTTACAGGGAAATCCTCTCACTCTCCCGCAAGTCCAAGGCAGCGCACCGAGGAGATCACCAGGGTGTCCTGTTGTTCGTTCCGAGCCAGAGACTATAACCTGGAAGCTTGTCCCCGATCTCACAAGACAAGCTTTGAAGTCGACTTCAAGACAAATGGGAGAATTAAACCCACACTAAGTAGCTGATAAGGCACCCTTGAGGTCAACCTCTTAACCAACCCGTGGGTTATTTTCCTTATTGTTATTAACAAGAAAACAACCCACCACCAACCAAGATAAATATAGATGAGTAAAATATGCTTTTCGCAGAATCAAAATTCAAAGGAGAATAGAAATGAATTATATTGACCAATTCCTAGAGTTGACCCACCAAACCCCCCTCATGGAGACCATGCATCATGCTACTAGTACTACTACTTATTCTCATCCCAAAAGAGAGACTTGTCTTAATTTATTAATTCTAAGGCCTTGTTTGGGAAGACTAAATAAGTGTACTTTTTATCTATTTGGACAAAAAATTGAGGTTAAAAATATGGATGTTTGGGTTAACTTTTGACTTTTATGAAAAAATATGTAATAAAAATTGTGAAAATTGGTTTTCGAAGAAAATTTGAATTAGGAGTTGTCAGGTAGTAATTGTTGACTTTTGGTGAATAGTGTTAACTTTTTAACTTTTTGACTTTTTGGATTATTTGGGACTTCCCAAACAAGGCCTAAGACCTAATAGAAGGTTATTCAATTATTTGTTGTCAAAATCACCCCCCACCCCAAAACAAAACAAAAAAAAATTGTAAGAGTACTATATTTTCTGCAACAATTAACTATTTTAACTTATTTTGAGAAATATATTAAAAGTTAATTTTTTTAATTTTTTTTTAATCTTTTTATACAAAAAAAAAAAAAGAAAAGAAAAGAAAAAGAAAGAAACTAAAGGCTTTGACAAATAGGTCCATTCCCACAGCAGCACAACACAACACAACACAAAGGGCACCTATTCTAACCACTATTTTGTTGACATCACACATGTTTAATGAAAGAATTTGACTTTTCCAATTCAAGTCTTCAATCCATACCTAAATTAACGAGAAGTCACTACCGGTGGTCGTGGAGTGGAAAAGTAGTCTCCTTTTACATAGTTGAGCAAGGTTTGATTCTAGGAGTCATAATTAGTGATCTATTTTTTAAACAGTGAAATTGATTATGCTCTATTCTAATTGTAACTCTACCTAGTATGTTAGGGATTGGTGCATTCCTCTCTTATCTCAATGATGAGTCTCTTCCTTTGAATTGAATTAACAGTAGTGATTTAGATCCCCTCAAACTTTTATCCCCACCACCCCCCACACACACGTGGCGGGTGGTGATTAGAGGAGAAGGAAAAAAAAAATGACCAATCAAAAAAGAAAGGGGGTCAAAGGAGATAGGAGAAAAAGGGGGTCTTAAACATTTTTGTTAAATTAAATCTGACTGACAATCAGTTATTCTGAGGCCAGAGCCCACAAATCCTATGATACCCCCACAGATGTTATGATACCCCTACAGAACATCCTTTTTTTTTTTGTTAAAAAAAATTAACAAGAAGTCATTATTGATAAAGTGAGTTTAATTTTTGTGTGAACAAAAACACATCTTTTCATTAGTTAAAGAATCAAAAGATTTCATTTTAAATGAAATTCATCACACTTTAAATAAAGTTTATTATATTATTTTAATGAATAAGAGTGTGTTCATCACATCTTTTATTCACTCGTCATTCCTGAACTGTGACGTGAGAAAATTAAGAGTTGCACCTTCAAGCATCTTTCACTATCTAGGAAAACCACAAAACATAAAAATAAAAAGACGAAGAAGAAGATATTTATCGATGAATTTCACTTTTTCTTTTTCTTTTTTAAACCTCCTACAAATACGTCGTCTATAAGATGGTTTTTAAATTTTGACATTTTTATAATTTAGTATGAATTTTGACAATTTAAGAAGTTTTGTTATAATTCGACTTCTAACCCAATTAAGTTACAAGTTGATCCACCGAGTTTGTACTTTGCAAATGAAGTATTATCATGCATACTAACATTTAATATTGCATTCCAGTCTTACCATTTCAAATGCAATTTCCCTTCCTTATTTCCCTCCAACCAAATAATTAAAAAAAAATATTGGGCCCACAAAAACAATATTAATGAATGGGCTTGGGTTAATGCAGGAGAGATGATAGTTGGGCCTACTAAGACACTATTCATGGATGAGATATCAACGGGCCTAGACAGCTCCACAACATTTCAGATTGTGAAGTATTTGCAGCAGATTGTGCACCTCACCGAGGCCACGGTCCTGATGTCCTTACTCCAGCCTGCTCCTGAGACGTTCGATCTATTTGATGATATCATACTCTCATCGGCGGGTCAGATTGTCTATCAGGGCCCACGAGAAAACGTAATTGAGTTCCTTGAGAGCTGTGGATTCAAATGCCCAGAGAGAAAAGGAACCGCTGATTTCTTGCAAGTGGTAATCATATAATTGGCATCATTCTAATATGGTAGGCTGTGACGTACCATATCAGAGAAGCCAAAGCCCCTGATCAAAAAAAAAAAAAAGCCAAAACCCAGGCCCGCAATAATAGTGATGGGCTTATGGGCCCACATAATTTTGTATACAAATGAGATTGAGAAGCCCACTTAATTGCAATTTGAATGGCAAATGTGGAAAATAAATGGGCAAATTACCCGCAAGTCCTACTTAAGAGAGGAAAATTTTATTTAGTCCAACAATTTTTTGTGTACTCTCAAAAGTTCTGTGCACATTTTTCTCTTTTCTCTGCACTCTCATTGCCTTCTTCTTTTTCTCTTTCTCTTTTTGATATCTGACGATCGGCGACGACTAGCCTTCCTTCTTCTCTTTCTTTTGCTGATATACAGTCACTAACGACCACAATCAACACTGACAGCAAATGAGATGAGTTTCTAATGAATAAAATAAGTAAATTAAATCTACTCAAATCTAATATAGATCTACTCATATCTATATCAAATCTGGCTAGATCTAAATCAAAAATATTTGTCGGAGTACAATCCTCTCTCTATATTGTCTCTCTGTTTCGATCTCTCAATTTTTTTACTTTTTCTCTACTATACACTTCTCTTTTCCTGTTTTAATAGAGAAAATTTTCAAATTGTAAACAAATTGTTTTCGAATTTTAGTTACAAACAGTGAAAACTGTAAAATTTTTCAATTTCAATTTTTTTTTAGTGCTAAAATGAATCATTTTTTAAAATTATAAAATTTTGCACTTTCGTAACATGCTTTAAAATTGTAAAATTTTATAATTTCATAACATGTTTTTCAATTTAATTAATAAGGATAAATGCTTAATAGAATTATTTTTTGAAATTGTAACAATTTTAAAATTTCAAAGCTTGTTTTTTAATTTAATTAATATTGAAGATTATTTGCTTAAACCCTACAAAAGTTAAAAAATAACATATATTTTTTTCCCATTGTTATTGTTTGTTATTGTTATATTGTTTGTTGTTGTTATATTTTTTTTTTTTCCCCATATCTATAACATATGTTTTTTTCCCATTCTCTTTCTTTTCGCTCTAACTTTTTCATTTATTCTTTTTTTTTGACAATATTCTGGACATTCCGTAAGTCTCCGATGATGTTCTTGATATCCAGCAAATGTTCTGGATATTCTTGTTACTTCCAATGACGTTCAGAACACTCGGTAATACTCCAGCGACTTTCCGGTGACGTTGAATAATTCGACGAGCCTCCAGTAAAGGCTGAAGTCTGATGGTGGTGGAATGTAACATCTTTAAATTTAAAAAATATATATATTAAAAAAATTTAGTAACAATTAAAAATATGTAGAACTAATTGATACAAGTGTTTTGTTTTGGGCTGGATGGATTTTAAACTTTGTATATGAGAGTTATCGGTAAATTCTCCAAAATAAATAAACAAATAAATAATTGATTTTCTTTTGCCTTCAGTGATTAATTTTAAAATTTTGTCAAAATTCTTACCTTTTAGGTGAGAAGGACCTAAATCCCCCCCCCCCCAAAAAAAAAAAAAAAAATCACTAAACACAAAAAAAATAAAATTAAAATTAAAATTCTTTTATCATCTTTTGTCAATTCTTCATATTTGATCCATTGTTTTAAAATTACTTTTCTAATCCAATAAGACCTAAAAAGTATAAACTATAAAAATTTAAAAATAGTGATTCTACTGGTTCCCAACATTTTACTCAAAAACACAGTACGGTCCAGATTATTTCTAAATATGGATCCTACCCTATAAGAATTGAATCTAGATATTGTATTTCTGAGTAAAATTTTGGATACCTATAATTACTGATGTAAAAAAATAAATACAACGCAAAAAATTGATAAAAAAGGTGTTTACTAAAAAATGTGTTTATGTCACAGGTTACCTTAAGGAAGGACCAAGAACAGTATTGGATCAACAAAACCAGACCATACACATTCATCTCAGTCACTGAGTTTGCCAACCGATTCAAACGGTTTCATGTGGGCCTGAGGCTCGCAAATGAGCTCTCAGTCCCATACAACAAGGCCCAAACCCACCAAGCCGCTCTCGTCTACAAGAAATACACAGTCCCAAAGAGAGAACTTCTCAAGGCATCATTTGACAAAGAATGGCTGTTGATCAAGAGAAACTCTTTCTTCTACGTCTTCAAGACCGTCCAGATCATCATCGTGGCAATCATTGCGTCGACGGTGTTTTTACGGGCCAAAATGCACACGAGGAACGAAGAAGACGGGGCAGTCTATGTTGGTGCACTTTTGTTCACCATGATCATCAACATGTTCAACGGTTTTGCTGAAATATCTCTCACTATACAAAGATTACCGGTGTTTTACAAGCAACGAGACCTTCTTTTCCACCCACCTTGGGCTTTCACTCTCCCAACTTTCCTACTCCGAGTACCAATATCAGTGGTTGAGTCCATTGTTTGGACAGTCCTGTCATATTACACCATTGGATTTGCCTCTGAAGCTAGCAGGTAGTCATTTTTCGACCATATTTCAAATTCTCACCACAACATGCGATTAAAAATGTATTAAGAACATGAAGACCAAAAAATTTAAAGCTCCATTTCATGTCTAAGAACCAGAGAAATAGATAACTTTAAGCAATTCCAATATTTCTTAATGTTTTTCCCAATATTCTCAGCAGCCAAGCAACACATAAAGACTATTAAGTCCCCCCCTTTTTTTTTCATAAATAAGACTATTAAGTCTCTTTTAATTAATGAAACAGAGTTTTCGTCTTATATGGGATGCTTACTGTGGTTTCAGGTTCTTCAAGCAACTGTTGGTGGTCTTTTTGATCCAACAAATGGCTGCTGGGATTTTCAGTCTCATTGTCGGAGCCTGTAGGACCATGATCATTGCCAATACCGGTGGGGCTCTTACTCTCCTCCTTGTGTTCCTGCTTGGTGGTTTCGTCCTTCCTAAACGTAAGTGCAAGTCCAAATTGTGTGAGTGATATTCCGATCACACTGCCCTCCTTAGTAATTCAGCTGCAGAACACAGGCAGAGTAGACGGCTCTCTGTAGCCTGCACAGAAAGAAAAGGCTCTGGCGGTGGTTCTTCCACCCGGGGGCACTCCGACGATCAAGTCAGTATCTCTCAAAGATAACCAGTGCTAAAATTACTGCTCAAGACTATAAATTGCGTACCTTAGACCCGCCGGGGGTGCCCTTCTTTTATAGTGTCTCTCTATCCTAGTCTCACTAGAAGTCTTACTTCTATGGACTCCAACTCTGGATCTACTTTGGACTCTTCAAGAGATAAGGATAGACTCCTTAAGAGTTTTACCTTTATCCATCTTGTAGTCTTTCTTCTTTCTAGGACTCCTGTCCCCTATCCACTTATCTCGGACTCTGGTATCTTCGGAGATAACCTCGGCAACTCCGAGATTACCTCGGCGTAACTGTCAAGTCATGTGGAACCTCGGCTGACACTTCGGTGTCACCTCGGCCACGTGTTGGTACTCAGAAAATACATCCCCACAACTGCCCCCTAAGTTCTATTACCTCGGCATTCTGAGGTGATAGGACCTATATTGGAACTTTTTTCGTACATCGGCTTAAGAACTTTCTAGCCGAGATCATTCATTTCAGGCCGATATGTCTTCTTCTAAGAACAAGAATTCAAATCAATCTTACTTCGCCCATGAGCTGTCATGCACTATTTTTCAACCGTTTCACTGACGTGTTTTTCCCTTATTGGTCCGTGCTGGTGACGCGCCTGCAAGCCGTCGTTTCTCTGTTTGCGCCGTCTGACGCATGCGTTAACCTAGGCGTAATTAATGATCTTCATTTTGCCGCCGTTTCACGTTTTGGACAAAACTTTTGCTTCTCTCTTCTTCACTTCACTTTTGCATTTTGAAAACTCTACATTTTCTCTCTCTAAAGTTCTTTCTTCAAATCCGCCATTGCCCAAAGCTCTTGACTCTGCTACTGTCTTGCATCCGCCATTTCTGCGAAGCTTTCGCCACGGTAGCGCCCGTCATCTGACCTCGGCGTAGCTCATTCCGGCCTTCACCTTTTCTGGTAAGCCAGTTTCCCCTCTTTTCTTAGTTCTTGATTATTTCTGGAATTTCTTGTTCGCTTCATTCTGCTCCATCATTCAATCTGTGAATCTCTCACTTGAATTTATCCTATTTTATGGTTTCGTACATGTTATGCACACGTGCACTGTTGCACCTCTTGTTCTTGGTCTTCCACCCTTTGTGTTCTTGAATCTGAAGTTTCGTTCTTGCTTTTCTGTTTTCCAGATTTTCTGCCCTTCATACTCGTTTTTCGTAGATCTAGGTTTGGGATTTGCTTATAGATTCATCAGTCCTTAGGAAAAACTAAAACCAACTTCACCAATATACACTTAGGTTTAAGCCGAGGTCCCAATAACCCTTCGAAAGTAAACTGTTTCTGTAGCCTAGTACTTGTATATCAAAATCATGGGTGTGTGGAGAGATAGGGTTAACTCCCCAACCAAACTAGAGTAGTTTAGGCAAGAATTCTCCATCCCTGCCGACGTTCACCTCAGGCTAGCTGGGGAGAACGACTCCATTATGCCTGAGAACGATAACATGCCCTTCCCTATAGTGGCCTTTGTCCAGTGTGGACTTCGATTCCCTCTAGATCCTCTCTTTCGCGAGGTCCTTCACTACTATTCTTTGAACCCTATGCAACTCGCCATCAACGCCTATAGGACGCTTAACGGTATAATAGCCTTAGCTCGGCAGGAGAGTGTCAGGATCACTCTTGCCGACATCCAATACTGTTACACCATGTGTGGCCTCAACCTAAAGGAGAAAGGTTATGTGTACTACCTCAAGCCGAGGTCCACCGAGTTTAAAATTATAGCCGACCTTCCTGACTCCAACAAAGGTGCTGGGGATGACTACCTTATTGCATCTGGTAACTGGGAGTTTGGCCGGATGAAGAAGTCCATTTTTTCCTCTCCTAACAAGAAAAGAGGGCAAGGGTAAGAGCCCAACGTCAACTGTTTATTGCTGTTTCTTCAAGTTTTTTCCTTAAAAATTTTTTTTTCTGCTTCGATGTGATGTTACGCTTTTGCAGACGTCAAGAAGCCTCCCAAGGACTTTCGCCACCCTATTTCCTGGGAAGAACTCAAGAAGCTCCTAGATCTTCCCGTCCTCAAACGCAAAGCTCCACCATGTTAAATTTCATCCCCACCTATAAATCAACTTTGCCCGACGTTCCACGAAAAGAAGAAGAGCCTCTCTCCATCTACCACCATAACCCGAATTGCATCAACATCCCGGTGATCAAGGGTCAACCTCCGATCCAAACGATCTACCATCGACTTCGCCCAATTCGATCCCAAGATGTGAGAAAAGCGTCGTGACGACTTGTCAAAACGGCCGATATATAGCGCCCAAGACACATTGCCCAAGATCTCTTAGCCGAGCCTCCGGTAAGCGTTGACACAATTCCTGCTCAAACCGTTCCCCCAAAGCCGAGAAGAACAAAAAAGGCGCAGCCTAAGGATAAAAATGGTGAAGTTGAGTGAGGACGCCCAGCCTATCTCCAAGTGGCGGAAAGCAGCAAATCCCAATCAACCGCTGGGAAGAGGCATGCAGAGGCTCAGCCATCGAATCCCAAAAATCAAAAGCGAGGTCTTCTTCCGCGAAGACTCAAGTCCAAGATTCCAAGTGTTCCTTGGGCCCCAATTTACCTTGGAAGACCGCCAATAATGGCGAATGAGAGTCTTGAGGACATAAATGTCGGCGTGGCTCTCGATCTTGCACTACTTTTGCTGGCGATTTGGGCGAAATCGAGAATAGTGAGTATGAGAACTACGCTTTAATGCTCGACCTTTCGGTTCAAGTAAGTGCTTGGTTCAACACTCGTCCTTTCTTTTTGTTTCATACTTTGAATTTATTTTTCTAATATACATTTTTCTGTCAGTTTGTCCAATCGCTCATTCCTTTTCAATGCAATCATTTGAAAATCGGAAAAAAATTGACCAAGATGAAGAGGTTTTCGCTCTTGAAGATTAATAAAGGCCTTCAAGCCAAAATGAAAAAGTTAGAAGATCAAGGCCCAAACCTTGGCTAAAGAAAAAATTTGAGGCTATAAAGAATGTTCCGAGGCAAAAAGAAGGAGGAGGAAAAAGCGGCAAGCAGAAGGAACTTCAGGAAGCCTTGGCTACAAAAGAAGCGAAATCAAGGATCTTGTGAAAAAACTTACGCCCGGTGTAGCCGATGTCCTTGAAGATTACAAACTTCAAGTCGAGCAAGCATGCTGTGAGGATTTTCCTGGGTTGGATGTCCTGGTAAAGAAGCTTGATCTTCTGGTGACTCACCGCGCAAGGTGATGCAATCCTCTTCCCTTTCCCCTCCTCCTCCGAGCCAAGTTGAAGAAGAAGTCGATTAAAGGCCGGGTGAAGAGGATGAAGATGAAGCCTTGGTGAGAAATCCAAGATGCCTCTGAATCCAAGTCACCTCCTCGGGGTGATCAAGTCATGGACTTGACTTTAGAGAAGGATGAGGAGGTTGAGAAGGTGCTTAAGGAAGTCGACACGGTGTGTTATCTTGACCTTCTTTTGGTGAAAGAAGTGTAGAAAAGACTTTGGCGAGATCGGCCTTGAGATTGCGGCAGATAAGGAGGTGTGGTAGAAGAAGACGCCAGGTTGTCCTTCGAGAGACTTAGAGGTCCAGCATATTGCTCCCTGTTCTCCCGCTTGGTTTGAAGAATCTTAGCTTTTTGTTTTGCTTTAACTTTTGTACTTTCTTTTGTTTTTTGGACGATGTAAACTTTGTTTCGTGGCTGATGTGCCTTTTCGTTGTTTAAGAACAATTCACTTCAGCTAGGCCATAGTGCCTTCACTATATACAACTGTTTTTACCTTTGTACTTCAGTCTTTAATCTTTCTTCATGGCTTCTATTTGATTCAATACTTAGAATATTTCGCATGATTCATATAATTCTTCCCTTGCACAATCTCCTCGGGGCTACATGCCTCGGGCATGTTTACCTTAGGATTTACCTCGGCTAGGACTTCACTTGTAATCTTGCCATAAACTTCAGCATATAAACTCAATTAATCTTCATCTTGTAAATTGCTACAAATTTCAACAAGTGAAGATAAACAATCATATCGGTTTAACTTTAACTTGTAAATTGCTACAAATTTCAACAAGTAAAGATAAGGAATTTATCTCAGCTTAACTTTAACTTGTAAATTGCTACAAATTTCAACAAGTAAAGATAAGGAATTTATCTCGGCTTAACTTTAACTTGTAAATTGCTACAAATTTCAACAAGTAAAGATAAGGAATTTATCTCAGCTTAACTTTAACTTGTAAATTGCTACAAATTTCAACAAGTAAAGATAAGGAATTTATCTCGGTTTAACCGTGTTTAAACATAATCTCGAACTTAACCCATTAAGCATTACTAATGTCTTCTCTCTGCCCCCAATGTGAACCTAAGTTCCTCTTGGGTTCTCATTATTCAAAAAACAACATCATGCAAAGTTGTATAAGTTCGGAAAAATTCTGCTAAGATTTTATTGATCATATCGACAAAAAATCAAAGAACATCTAATGATAGAAAAACTTTAAATTACAAGTGTTCCATGGTCTAGGCAATGCTTTGCCCTTATTATCTTCGAGCCGGTATGCCCCATTTCCTAACACCAAGTGATTCGTAGGGACCTTCGATTTGGGCCAAGCTTGCCCTCTGGGGTCCTTCTTATTGCCGACGAATTTTCTCAAGACTAGGTCGTTGACTTGAAAATCCCTTGGATTGACCTTCTTGTTGTAAACTTTGGCAAGTCGTTCTTTGGTATCTTTGCAGTGGATTGACTTTCTCTCTTCTTTCTTCCGATGGGTCCAGATCTCGGGCTAGGAGCACATCATTAGACCCGTTCTCAACTCCTGTGTTACGATCCACTGGATGCCGATCTCCAATAGAATGATATACGTGCCATAAGCCATGGCAAGGGATTCCTGTCGATCTTCTCGGCGTAGTGCGATATGCCCAGAGCACGTTGGGCAATTCGTCTACCCACTTTCCTTTTGCTGCCTGCAGCCTCTTTTTTATTCCATCCAGAATGACTTTGTTTGATGCTTCGGCTTGCCCATTACTTTGGGGAAAACTTGGTGTTGAAAAATAGTTCTTTATCTTGAATTTTGCACAAAAATTCTTGATGAGTTTGCTGTCAAACTGTGTTCCGTTGTCGGCAACGATTGCTCTTGGAATCCCAAATCTGGTGATGATGTTTTTCCAGATGAAGTTCTTCACATCCACATCTCGGATTTTGGCAAGGGGCTCTGCTTCTATCTATTTTGTGAAGTAGTCTGTTGCTACCAATAGGTACTTCCATTGCTTGATTAGCTTGGGCGATTGTCCAACGAGTCCATGCCCCATTGGGCAAGCGGCCAATTGATGTCGGCGGTGATGTATCATGTATGATCAGCGGTGCAAATTACGGCATTGTTCGCACTTCTTCACATAAGCTTCTACATCTTTACGCATATAGGACCACCAATACCCTGGTAATGGCCTGTGAGCTAACGATCGCCGCAATGTGGCTTCCACAAACTCCTTCGTGAATTTCATATAAAAGTCTTCGACACGGAGAGGGTGTACACACCTTAAAGAGGTCTAGTGAAGGATCTTACGTAAAGATGTCCCTGTCAGTTTGAATCTTGCCGACTTGATCGACCTTGTGTGCTTCCTTCGATCTTGGCGGTTTTCCCTCTTTCGAATGCAACAATTGCATCCATCGGCTTGGTCCCATGTCCACATAATGCCTCTTGCATTGTGTTTGGTGGTTCTATCTTTCGGGCTTGGTAGGTGTCGATCATTATTGTCCTCGTCTTTCGGTTTGCATCGAACTTGCTAAATTAATAGCGTCGGCGTGGTTATTATCGTCTCGGCTGACCTGAAGAAGTCGGCAGTTTTGAAACATGTCTGCCAGCCTGATGACTTCTTTTGCGTATGCCGACATCCTTTCATCTCGGGCAGCAAACTCTCCTGTAGTTTGATTTACTATGAGTTATGAGTCACAAAAAACGATTACCTCATCTGCCTCTGCTGCTACTGCCAGCTTCAGTCCAGCAATCAGTGCTTCATATTCCGCCTCATTGTTCGAGGCTTTAAACCCTAGTCGAATGGACTGCTCCAATATCTCCCCATCGGGGGAAATTAACACTACTCCTACCCCTGTCCCCTGTCGGTTTGAGCTCCCATCAACAAAAAGTTGAAAGGAGTCGCCGATGTAAATGCTGCAGGGTCTGAGTTTTTCCTTCCTCGGTTCCTTACCCTTTGGCTGGGCTTCTCCTTCCTTGTTTGGACATCGTTCATCTCGGCTCAACGGAGCCCGATGTTCAATGTATTCTGGCGAGAACTCGGCCACAAAGTCGGCCAAAACTTGGCCCTTAATTGCTGTTCTCGGCCTGAACTCTAGGTCATATTGGCCCAAAACTTCTGACCCCATCTTGCTATTCTTCGATCAAGTCTCCTTGTTGCAACAAGGATTTTAGTGGGTGCTCTGTTAGAACCACTATCTTGTGAGCCTGAAAATAATGGTTTAGCTTCTTTGAGGCCATTACCAAGGCCAGCATTAATTTCTCCAGTGGTAAATACCTTGTTTCTGCATCGGCCAAGGTTTTACTTACATAGTACACTGCCTTCTGCTCTCCCTTCTCTTCTCGGATAATCACTGCACTCACTGCGTGCTCTGAAACTGCTAGGTATAAGAACAGTTCCTCCCCAGGTTGAGGTGTTGAGAGGACTGGAGCCGAGGTGAGGTATTTCTTCAGGTCGGCAAAGCGGCCTCACATTCCTCTGTCCATAGAAAATCCGTGGCCTTTTTCACCAGATTGAAAAAAGGTTTACATTTGTCCGAACTTCGGCTTATGAACCTGTTTAGGGCTGCGGCCCTTCCAGTAAGCATCTGAACCTGTTTAGCCGATGTCGGACTCTGTAATTCCAGAATGGCCTTGATCTAATCTGGGCTGGCTTCAATGCCCCTTCTGGTCACCAGGTATCCCAAGAACTTACCAGATCCGACTCCAAACGCGCATTTCGATGCGTTTAGTCGGAGCCGATATGTTTTGAGTATGTCAAAGACCTCTTCTAGGTCAGCAAGATGATCCTTTGGTTCCTTGGTCTTCACGACCATATCATCAATGTAGACTTCTACAGTTCGGCCAATCAAGTGTTTGAACATCTTGGTCACCAGCCTTTGGTAGGTTGCTCCTGCGTTCTTCAGCCCAAAAGGCATGACTCTGTAACAATACAGACCCTTGGGAGTGATAAACGCTGTCTTCTCCTCATCCGGGAGGTAAATGGCTATCTGGTGATACCCCCTATATGCGTCCAAAAAGCTCATCCTTCCATGTCCAGATGTGGCGTCCACCAACTGGTCGATCTTTGGCAGAGGGAAACTGTCTTTGGGACAAGCTTTGTTCAAATTTGTGAAGTCTACGCAGACCCTCCACTTGCCATTCTTCTTCTTTACTACCACGGTATTTGATAACCATGTCGGATAATTGGCTTCTCGGATGGCCCTGGCCTCTAGAAGTCTGGCTACTTCCTCTTCCACTGCTTCGACGTGCATCAACGTCAGTCTTACGCTCGTTGTTTCAGAGTTTTGGCCGACCTGTCAGCGTTGAGTCTGTGACATGTGACCTCGGGGTCAATGCCAGGCATTTCATATGGTGTCCAGGCGAACACCTCAATATTTTTCCTTAGAAAGGCTTCCAACTCCCTTTCTTCTTCTTGGCTAATCCTGTGCCGAGAAGAAACGTTCCTCATCGCCCTCTTGGACGAAGATTTTCTTTAATGCTTCTTCACTTTTCTCGGTCGGCTCTTTGCCGACGTCATCTAGGACCTTTATGTCCTCTTCTTCAACTTCCGCCTTCTCTGGTTCCCGAATGCTGCAGGTTAGCTTCATTGTTGCCATGGAGCAATTTTTACTTGAATCGATCACCTCTGACTTCCTCAATCCCATGTTCTGTTGGGAACCGTAGCAGTTGATGCAATGTCGAGGGGACTGCCCCCATTGCATGCAACCACGGCCTCTCCAAGATGATGTTGTAAGGCGAGGGCGTGTCGATCACAAGGAATTCTGTCTTGATCTTTTTCGTGCCAGCTTGTACCTCCAAGCTTGTTGCTCCTAAAGGCCATGTCGGCGTTCCATTGAAGCCGACCATTGGGCCGTTAGACTGCTCCATGTCATCGGGGTGAAGGCCTAACTCCTTGTAACATCTGACATACATGATGTCGCGAGGCGCCTTGATCAATCAAGATGCGTTTCACCTGGCATTCCCCAACCTGGAGGGATACTACCAGGGCATCATTGTGCGGGTGCTGAACCATGTCAAGGTCGGCTTCTGTGAAGGTTATCATCGGTCCTTGGCAATCTTCAGGCCGAGGTCTTTTTAGTCCGACTTGGTTGACGTGCTGCAGGTGTTTTACCCTCTGTGTCTCCCCCCGTATGTCGTTTTCATTCACCTTTGAGTGGATCACGTTAACCACCCGAGGTCCACACACTGTAGTTCTTTGTCTTTGGGGCTGCTGGTGCTTGAGGCAATCGTGCCTGCTCTTCCCTGGTTCTGGCTTCATCCACAAGGTCTCTTAAATGGCCTTGCCTCACCAGATCTTCTAAGTGTGCTTTAAGTGCTCTGCAACCTTGAGTTGGGTGACCTTGCTCATTGTGGTAGGCACAACGCCTACCAAGGTTTCTCCCCATAAATTCTCCTTGTGCTCTTGCCGGCGCCCTGAAGTAGGGCTGATTTCGAATTTGGTCAAGGACTTTTTGGACCGGAATTCGGAACACCGTCGTCACTGCTTGCTTAGCCCTCAACTCTGTCTCCTGTTTGTTCTGTCCATTGTTACCTCGGCCTCGCTTCGACGAGCCGTTGCCCTTTTCTGGCTTCGTCTCCTTATTCCCCGACGTATCTTCCTCGGCTCTGGCATACTTCTCGATTCTCGCCATGAGCTCTTCCATACTCTTTGGCAGGGTTTTTGCCAAGGACTTCCGCAGTGGACAGTCATCCTTCAGGCCGTTCTTGAAAGAGACGACCGCTACCTCCTGGTTGCATTCAGGTATTCGATTGAACACCTCGTAGTACCGTTTTGCGTAGGCTCTGAGGCTCTCATCTTTGCCGATCTTCAGGGCCATCAATGCATCCACCCTTAACGGCTGCAGTTTGTTTGTTATGAACCTGGCCACAAACATCTCGGCCAGGCCTTCCCAGCTCTTCACACTCCCCTTCGGTAGTTTGTGGAACCAATCTGATGCAATCTCCCCGAAGGATGAAGGGAACACTTTGCAGAGCAACGGCTCGTTCCCACTGTACAATGCCATTGAATTCAAAAATAATCCAACATGGAAGTTAGGGTCCGACTTACCATCGTATATTTGGAGCCTCGGCATACTGAATCTTTTCGGCGCGACGAATCTATCCAATTCTGCCGAGAATGGAGTCATCGGCTTAACCGGGGAAGTTACTTCTCAAAGATTCTCATTGTTTCCTCTTGAGGTAATCTCTCAAGTCCTCTTTACTTCTCCCTGCAGCCCGGCTGTCATTGGACTTCAGCCTTTTCGGCGCATTACTCTCGGCCTCATGGTGGCCCCTTTTCGATCCTTCTCCGCATGACGCATCAAAACACAATATCCGCCCCGGAACATGCCGATGTTCTTTGGGGTCTGCTTCCTTCTCGCGATATGTCCTTCGGGACTCTTCTCTCCTCGGCTCTTCTTGGCCGACTTCCCTGGAGGGTCGGTGAGAGTGCCTTCCTCTCCACGTGTGCTGAGGGGCTTCGGGGAGTTCTCTGCGCCCTTCTTACGGGCGTTCTTTGCCGGCATTGGTGTGTCTTCGGCGGGTATGGTGGTGCATGACATTATTACGCATCATGAAGTTGACGACCGATTGAAGGTCTGCCAACTTGTTTGCCATCTCTTTTACTTCCTCATCCCTCCTCAGACATCTGTCTTTCCAGGTCTGGAGGTCATCCTCATTATAGTATTTGCCTCTGTCCGCTTTCTTTGATGTATCACCATCTTGTCCGACGGCTTTCTCTGCGTGATTCTGATCACGAGTTTCTTCGTTGTGGTCTCCTCCTTCAGCGTTAGAGTCGAAGGGTGTTCCACTCCCGGTAGGGCGTCGTCCCCAATCTTTTCATACGCGTATTCTTGGCCATCTACTCTTCTTTTCGTTCCCACAGACGCCAAATTGTGTGAGTGATATTCGATCACACCGCCCTCCTTAGTAATTCATTGAGAACAGGCGAGTAGACGGCTCCACAGCTGCACAGAAAGAAAAGGCTCCGGCGATGGTTCTTCCACCCGGGGGCACTCCGACGATCAAGTCAGTATCTCTCAAAGATAACCAGTGCTAAAATTACTGCTCAAGACTATAAATTGCGTACCTTAGACCCGCCGGGGGTGCCCTTCTTTTATAGTGTCTCTCTATCCTAGTCCCACTAGAAGTCTTACTTCTATGGACTCCAACTCTGGATCTACTTTGGACTCTTCAAGAGATAAGGATAGACTCCCTAAGAGTTTTACCTTTATCCATCTTGTAGTCTTTCTTCTTTCTAGGACTCCTGTCCCCTATCCACTTATCTCGGACTCCGGTATCTTCGGAGATAACCTCGGCAACTCCGAGATTACCTCGGCGTAACTGTCAAGTCACGTGGAACCTCGGCTGACACTTCGGTGTCACCTCGGCCACGTGTTGGTACTCAGAAAATACATCCCCACACAAATAATAATTTCCAAAAGACTGAAACAAAAAACAAAGAAAACAAAAACAATGACAACACAAATATAGTGATTTTTTTGTGGTTCAAGTCTGCCTAATGAAATCACAACAGTTTTCCACTAATCCTGGAAATTGTTCTATAAGTGAAACTGTTTTTCATTACATTTATTTGACTTATGGAGAATTGTTTCCTTTGTTCCAGATCAAATTCCATCATGGTGGAGCTGGGGTTATTGGGTATCACCGTTGACCTATGGTTTCAATTCTCTGGCTGTCAATGAGATGTTTGCTCCAAGGTGGATGAACAAATTGGTATGTAGTTTCTACTATCCTACCCTCCTTGTGATTTTCTTTATCATTCAAGTGAAAAAAAGAGAGAGAAGCTTGATTGTTTTATGCAACAAAGAATGTTCCTAAGCAAAAAACATAGGTACCTCAAAAAAGTAGTATTGGATAAATATTGTGTACTAGGACTTTGAGTGATACTTCTATATCGTACCAAGCACACAAAAATATTCTCTTTTTTTTCTCTTAACTTTTGTTGTATCCCCAAAGGTACCTAGTATATGCTAAAGACACACTTTCACACCTCAATCAAACTAGTTTTTTTTTTTTTTTTTTGTATAGACATAGGTGAATTTAGTTTAATAAACTTTTTTTTCCTTTTATATTCCTAGTATAATTTTAAAATTAAGTTTTTATTTGTAGGTTGATTTAATATAATGAGCTTTAACTTTGATTTATATCTTACTTTTGACATTAAAATATGGACTGTCGGTTGGATTTTTTGCTTTAATCCAAATTCAAAATAAATATTATCTTTTACCAATGTAACTAGTTTTATCCATACCCTACATTTTTTTTAGGTTTAACCGTATCAATGTACCCGTACTATGCCGATTACGTAGCTTCATAGTTTCTAACCATATTCTCTTTGTTTTAGGCTACAGACAATGAGACCGCATTAGGTGTGGCGGTGCTAAATAACTTCAATGTCTTTCCCGAGAGAAGGTGGTTTTGGATTGGAGCAGCAGCAATTTTGGGGTTTGCAGTTCTCTTCAACATTCTCTTCACTCTTGCTCTTATGTACATGAGTCGTATGTTACTAACATCTATGTTCAAAATAAACTGTGAATTTTCTCTCCTTCATTGAGGTAACTCATATCACAATATACTCTTTTGTCCAATGAAATAGCTCTGAAAGCCACAAGCTATAACTCCAAAGAAACAAATGGGGAAATGGAAGTGACCAGAAGAAACTAAAGAAACGCCGAGACTTAGAACAAACAGATCAAAGATAGATTCAGTCCCTCGATCTTTATATGTCACGGAACAATTCAAGTAAGAAACCTAGACATATAACCCAATACCAATCCAACATCGAACATATATAGCAATTTGAGTTCATTACATGAGAATAATTTTCGGAGAAATGGCAATCCGGAGAATGAGCAATCGATCCAATGCCAATGGACTAAGCAGAAATGAAGATTCAAGTCTTGACGCCAAGCGTGGAGTTGCTCCCAAGAGAGGAATGGTTCTTCCTTCACACCCTCGCCATGTCCTTTGACGTAAAATACTTTGTGGACATGCCACCAGTAAGTATACCTTTTTCCTCTTTCACTCTTAGTTTAGCTCAAATGCCACTACTACACAATCATTTGTCGCGTTCTAATATGACTAAAGAAAATCATTTGTCAAATGAATGTTTAGAAACTCAAATTCAAATCCGTTTAGTAACAACAAATTGTGTTGATATCAATAGGAGATGAAGGAACAAGGAGTAACCAAAGACAGGCTCCAATTACTTGAAGTAATGGTGCATTTAGGCAGTGTCTTGACTGACCGATGGGGGTCAATGGGTGGAAAAACTACACTCATGGATGTTCTAGAGGGAGGAAAACAGGTGGGTGATATCGAATTTCTGGATTCCCAAGATTCAAGAAACATTCACAGGAATTTACGGATCTTTGTGAGCAAACGGACATCCACTCACCCCAAGTCACCATTCGTGAATCTTTGATTTACTCAGCTTTTCTTCGACTCCCTAAGGAAGTCAGCAAGTAGGAAAAGATGGTAACAACTATCATTCATATCGCTTTTTTATGAAAAGATTTTAAGACGGATAAGGTCAAGTACTAAGATGGTTTGTTTCTGTATTTCCTTTTTAGGTTTTTGTGGATGAAGTGATGGATCTAGTTGAACTAGACAATCTCAAAGATGCCATTGTAGGGCTTCCAGGAGTTACAGGTCTATCAACAGAACAGAGAAAGAGGTTGACAATAGCGGTAGAGCTGGTTGCTAATCCATCAATCATATTCATGGATGAACCAACTTCTAGTCTTGATGCAAGAGCGGCAGCTATTGTTATGAGAACTATGAGAAACACACTGGATATAGGGTGAACTGTTGTTTGCACAATCCATCAGCCTCGTATTGATATCTTTGAAGCATTTGATGAGGTAATAGCACACGCTCTCTCTTTCTCACTCTCTCTAAGTACATATATATTATCTATCTCCCTGAATGCACCATATTATATTGTGCATCAGCTGCTACTGATGAAAAAAGGAGGACAAGTGATCTACTCAGGACCACTGGGACGGAATTCTCGTAAGATTATTGAATATTTTGAGGTATTTCACATTCTTGAACTATTTCTTTTCTTTTTTTAACATATAAAAAGACAAATACAAATAATTCAACCATTTATACTTGTTTCAGGCAATTCCTGGAATTCCCAAAATTAAAGAAAAATACAATCCAGCAACATGGATGATAGAAGCGAGCTCAGTTGCTGCAGAAGTCCGGCTTGGAATTGATTTTGCCGAACACTACAAATCATCATCCTTGCATCAGTAAGTTAAAAGTTCAGTTATAGCAATAAAAGTGTTTTATTGGTTTTAAAATCAATAGGGTTCAAACTAATACATGGGTATGAACAGACGAAACAAAGCTCTAGTGAAACAGTAGAGTGTAGCTCCACCAGGGACAAAAGACCTCTATTTCACATCACAATTTTCTCAGCCCAATTTGGGGCAATTCCAATACTGCCTATGGAAGCAGTGGTTGACTTATTGGAGAAGCCCAGATTACAACCTCATGAGGATGTTCTTCACCTTAGCTGCGGCCCTTATGGTTGGAACAATTTTCTGGCAGGTTCACAAAAAAAGGTATGCGTCTAATTCTTACAAAATTCAAATCTATGTCTCAGTCCATTGGTAATGCTAAATTCAATGTATAGAGAAATAGAGAGAGAATAAATTGTATGTATTGAATGTGTATTATTATCTGTGTTGTTTACCTCCTTTATATAGAGGAGAGTAGCTACATCAAATAGCCTGTAAGTAGCCACCGAAAGGCTAAAGCAAGGGGACACTAATTATTAAAGCTAAACACTAACATATAATAATATACTAACTGCCCCCCTCAAACTCAAGGCGGATAGGTACAAACCAACTTGAGTTTGGAGAGAGTAACAAAATAGAAAAATAAATTAATACATAAAAATAAAATAGGATAGGAGACACTGTATGGTCGTGTCAGACCGTTGGTGAAGACACTGTATGGTCGTGTCGAACCGTTGGTGAAGACACTGTATGGTCGTGTCGGACCGTTGTAGAAGACAGTATGTGGTCGTGTCAGACCGTTGTAGAAGACAATATATGGTCGTGTTACACCGTTGTAGCGGACACTATATGGTCGTATCGCATCAAGCAGAAAACACCGTATGGTCGTTAATCGGACCGCCGTAAAGACAACGTGTGGTCCCGCTGCATTGTAGGAGCTAACCAGAATCAATGTCGAGACAGTTTACGAGGTCATGCCGGACCGACATAGCAAACACTGTGTGGTCGTGTCAGACCGTTGGAGAATACATTGTATGTTCGTGTATATAGGCTGCCCAAAAGATACATAGATATATCGCGCCTCAAAAGTCGTGCCCTCAAAAGTTGCGTCCTCAAAAGTCGCGTCGAGCGGCGCGCGATACACGTGATTCTGTTTTGTTTGTCGTTTGCGGCTCTGCGTTCTCTATTTAAATCGAGGCTGAGGCTGAGGCTTGTTAAAAGCAAACCAAATTGAAAAGCTCTGCGTTCTCTGATAGTTGCAAATCTTTTCTGACATTCTCTGAAACACTCTGCTCCTCTAAAACACTCTGCAACCCCTAACATAACATAGTGTCTTCTTTCCGTGGTCCGTTAACCCTTTTTCTAGACTTGAATGAGTCCACAATAGAGATAATCGGTTCTGTCGCCCTTGAATCTCAACCAAGCGCCCCTGTTTTTGCTCCGTTGAACTTTCTGATGCTGTCAGTTGAGCAAATAATGGCAATGTAATCGGATACTGAGGCCAACCATTATACGTTGAAGTCATGTGTGAAGACCATGACTGCGGTCACGAACTTGTCTCACCGGCTTCAGAATAGGATAAGTGAGGTACAACAGTTAAATGCCCAATGGCTCTGCTCTAGCGCATGTATAAGAATGCACGAGCAGAGATATGTGTATTGAAGGTGGAAAACAAGGAGCTGAAACGGAAGGCCACCGTGATGTTCCGATTCGGAGGTCCGCCATATGCTGTGGTTGAGGAGCAGCAGGAAGGCAACTGGCTTGGTGGTCTAGGAAGCACGGAGGCTGGGCAGTCAAGGGACACCCAAGACAGAGGCAAGAGGAAGAGATCGGCGACAGAGGCGAGGAAGTGAGGTCGGCGGGTTAGTAAAGGAAAGGAAAAGACAAAAATCCCTCCGGTGTGTGTGGTTGGTGTTTGATGTTTGTTTTGTTTTGTGTTTTGTGTTTTTTGTGTGTGCGTGTGTGTGTTAGTGTAGAACTTGGATCGGGATTGAGCCCGACATGAATAAAACGAGTTGGTTGTGTAAATTCGTATGGCAAGAATGGTACAATATAGAGCAAAAAAAAAAAAAAAAAAAAAACGTGGAAGGATTTTTTTTTTTTTTTTTTTTTTTTTTTTTTTTTTTTGGGGGGGGGGGGAGAATGGAAAAAAGTAAGATAACGGAAAAATGGATAATACTCACCAACTGAGTTTTATAATAATAAAATATTAATGGAAAAAGAAAGATATAAAAATAAAAGAAAATAAAATGGAGGTAGTGGGGACAAGAATATAGAAAGGCTCAGTGTTAAAATAATAAAATCTTGAAATCTTGAGAGAGAAAAGGGATGATGGGTTCGGAGTGTTTTTTTTTTTTTTTTTTTTTTTGCACAACATAAATCATGCAACATTCAGCAATGCATGTGCGAATTAAAAATTTAAAGAAAAATTGAAAATAGGAGGAGAGAATGGGGACAAGCCCATGTGAGTGAATGATGGATTTAAAGAAAAGTTTAGTGGGAATAGCGTGCTTGGTCAGAGTATTGTGTTCAGCTGTGCCAAGAAAGGATGTGCTCTGTACTCAATGAGACCGGCTGTGTTTGTTGGGATAATGTTATTGCAAACATCGCATCCTGGGTGATGCTTCTTCTTATAGCAGGATTTGTGGCAAGGGCGATTCTCAGACATAGAAAAATCATAATCGGAAATGGGTAGATTGCAAGCATTACAACAGAAACATTCTGGATGCCAAACACCTCCCATGCAAGTCAGAAATCGTCCATGACCAATTTCAGCATTGCAACCGGCACAGATACTGTACCCAGATGGATAGAAGTATGGAAAAGGTGGAAACAAACTTCACTGGCGTGAGCAAGAAGAAGAGGTTGATTTGGTGATTGATCACGGCACCGTCACTGGCGTCAAAGATCAAGGTTCATGTGGATCGTGGCGTTGCTTGAGGCTGAGATAATTGCGGTGGAACTCCGCCGGAGTGAGATCAGAGAACTTGGTGACGCCTTGCACGGGGGAGGGATCGAGAAGCTGGTGGGTCTGTGGTGGCGGAAGACGACGGAGGCGGCAGCCATAGCGGCGGCGGTCTCGCTGGCGAGGTCCGACCCAGGGTTGTTCAGGTCGATCTTGTAAGCTTGCCTTGAAGTGGTCATGTCCTCTGGCCTTTGAAGGTAACCAGATCTCTAAGCTTCGAAGAAGAGAATGCTCTTAGTGAGAGCTTGTCCATAGTCATGACCAGCCAAAGCTAGAGGAAGAAGACCAAGAAGCAGAAACAGAGGAGCCATGGAACAGAGTCTCACAAACCTGAGCATTGTAAGTAACAATAGAGGATATATTAACCGACCCTAGAAGAGTACAGAGATGTTCTGGCAAGAAAAGATGACAGCGGAATAGGTTGAGGTCTGGCGGGCGGCCAAGGCAAGGCTCCGCCCGCCAGTAAGGCAAAGAATACCAAGAGCTTAACCTATAACTCTGATACCATACCAAATTCAATGTATAGAGAAACAAAGAGAATAAATTGTATGTATTGAATGTGTATTAATATTTGTGTTGTTTACCTCCTTTATATAGAGGAGAGTAGTTACATCAAATAGGCTGTAAGTGGCCACTGAAAGGCTAAAGCAAGGGGGACACTAATTATTAAAGCTAAACACTAACATATAACAATATACTAACAGGTAACAAGACTCAAAAGTCATTGCTAATTCCTTGTCTATAATTTATTTGATTCAGGGATAACACAGGTGATTTGACAACGATCATAGGGGCAATGTATTCTGCTCTGTTTGTTGGAATTAATAACTGCCAGACGGTACAACCGGTAGTAGCTATTGAAAGAACCGTATTTTATAAAGAAAAAGCTGCCAGGATGTATTCTGCATTACCATATGCCATGGCACGAGTGAGAATTTTCAAATTTAACATCAAATGAGAGATTGAAAATGCAGATCGTGAAGCTTGCATTCTATCTTTTCATCTCTGAGCTCACTTCTTTTAAATTAGATATTAGATTGCTATATCTTCACATCAGATTGAACATTTTGTTCATGAGCACTATACATCAAATGGCTACCTGAGCTTGGGTATGGATCAATTGTTGCAATTTTTTTCAATCCTAATCTTAGAGTTAATTGTTATCTGATATGCAGGTAATCACTGAATTACCATTCGTGCTTGTTCAAACCGTCTTTTTCAGTCTTATAGTGTATTCTATGGCGGGCTTCAAATGGGCAGTGCATAAATTCTTTTGGTTCTTCTTCATCACCTATATCTCTTTTCTCTACTTCACATACTATGGAATGATGACTGTTTCCATCACACCAAACCACCAAGTAGCATCTATTTTGGCAGCCGCTTTCTATGCACTCTTCGTCTTTTCTCGGGTTTCTTCATCCCCAGACCGGTAATTTCATTTTCCTCAGAAGCAGTTTTTTTTTTTTATTTAAAAAAAAAAACATGTTAACATAGTTTAATTATTTTTTTCCTTTGGTATTGAAAATTCAGAAAATTCCGAAGTGGTGGATATGGTATTACTACTGGATTTGCCCAGTAGCATGGACAGTTTACGGGTTAATTGTGTCACAGTATAGTGATGTGACGGACCCCATTACAGTTCCTGGGATGAAAAATTCCACTACTGTCCAATGGTACGTGAAAAATCATTTCGGGTATGAACCAAACTTCATTGGACCAGTTGCTGGAGTCTTGGTTGGTTTTGCAGAGTTCTTTGTCTTCATGTATGCCTACTGTATTAAAACTTTGAACTTCCAAATGAGGTAGAAGATACTATTGAGTCAAATTGCCACTTGTGGATATGTATTTGGATTCATCCAAGGTTTGAAATTTGTAGCAGATCGGATTATATCAGAATTCATATTTTAGGATAAAAAATGTTGTTTAGCAAGTTGTATACTTACCACCTAGTAGATATCAGGGATATATTGATAAGTTTTGAGGATCATATATATGTATAGTCATTGGATCCTATTGATATAAGGGAAGAAATTGCTTTCTTTGTGGACCATTAAAATATTTATTAGCTCAGCCAACTTCAAGCAACATCGTCAAATGGTTTTTGTTTCTTGTTTAGTGTTTTATTTACTAATTTATGTCTTGTTTAGATCAATGGATATATATCATGCATATAGTAGTAACACAGTGTTTTTAAAACTCCAACTTCACGAGATTTCCAAAGTCGGCAATCAAGATGAATCAAGAAAACAAACTAAATTTCAAGTACTAATGAACAAGAGATACCAACCACTAGCCAATTTGGTGAGGTCTCCTATTGGATTATCAACCTAATGCGAATGGCTCAAGTCCTTTTGTTGAATAGTGAAGAAGAAGAATATAAAAGATGCACAATGCAGAGACCTTGGTCTGAGCAAAGTAGAACTTAAAGTGACTTAATCTGATGGGTTTAGAAGAGTACAATGTTTCTAGGAATATGAGGTTGTTAAAAACTGAGAGGGACGTGTAAAAGAACTCATTTCTATTAATTTGTGGTTGTTCTTCATATTAATGGGCAAAGCTAGGACTAGGAAATAAAACCCCCCAATCAACAAACATTAGGTGTTTTGGGAAGATGGTTAAAAAGTGGTTTTTTTTTTACTTTTTGACTTTTTTTGTGAGAGAGGAAGTGGGCTTTTAACCCACTTCCCAAAGCTTTCGCTGAGTTATAATCAACTGTCGATCTTCGTTTCTTAAACTGTAAGACATCATTTTTGCAGCACCTTCATTTGAACCAAATTCCTCTGAAGGAAATCAAGTCTTAGTTACACAAATTCAAACCATAAACAACCAAATGGGTAGGTCTGAAAAACCCAATTTGTTTCCTCATGAGCACTAGTAATTGCTAGCAGTATATGAAAGGAAAACATGCAAATGAGTTTAACAAGCATTTTTACAAACAATATATGTGCACCCAACACATAACACACATATATGATTGCTAGCAAATGGGTGGGTCTCAAAAACCAAATTTGTTTCCTCATGAGCACTAGTAATTGATAGCAGTACATGAAAGGAAAATAAGCAAATGAGTTTAACAAGCATTTTTACAAACAGTATATGTGCACAAAACATACAACACATATATACAGCAAATTTATCTTAGAATGAACTGGGTTTTGCAATTGGAATATTAAATGTTACATCTCATTGAATCAAGCCCAAACACCAGAATTGATAATGCAAGATCATAGAAAGATCACCAAAACCATGTGT
Source organism: Camellia lanceoleosa (assembly GCA_025200525.1). Taxonomy (NCBI): domain Eukaryota; kingdom Viridiplantae; phylum Streptophyta; class Magnoliopsida; order Ericales; family Theaceae; genus Camellia; species Camellia lanceoleosa. The sequence continues at coordinate 118,926,033 of CM045772.1, forward strand.
CAAAAAAGAAAGAAAGAAAGGGAAAAAAAAAAAAAAATTCAAGAATGCAGAGTTTAGGGGAATCCTTAAGCGCTTTGATGATTGCTTTCTGGACGCTAGAAACAATCCAACGATCCAACAGTTTGATTTGGAGAGCCACCAACAGAACTGCTAACGGTTATAAATTGGGTTTTTTTTTTTTTTTTGGTGGATTTTCTACAGTTGTTTTCTAACTTTTTATCATTTTTTTATGGGGAATATCAAAAATAAATAAATTAATCGAGCTTATGCAAATAAAACTTGTACATTTACAATTATATTTCTAACTCACCATTTTTTTGAATTTTTATTGTGAAAACACAAAAATAAAAAATATAGAAAATAAAAGCAATTTGTTTTGGAAAGTTGTTAAAAGCTTATTTTTTGACTTTTTTTTTTTTTAAATAGAGATATAATGTGATTCAAAATAGGTTAAAAAATTAAAAATTAATTTTTAGCTAAGTTGCCAAATTGACTCATCAAAACAATCCTCTAGTTTTGTTTTATTTTCTTTCTCTGTTAGTTTTCAATTTATTGATCATTGTGATTCTTGTGAATTATGTTGGATCATCTACATAATATGAGAGATCGCTTAAAATTAAGAATAAATTACAAATAGACCTTGATTTACTTAAAATATAAATTACCCTCTGTTTGAAATCAAGCATCTTTTGTCATTGTTAATAATATATATAATATATATATATATATAATGTATATATTATATTTGTGTGTCATTAGTAGTCATCAGATGCCTTAGTTTGCTTTAGTTAGTGCCATTGCTTTCGGCATTGCTTTCGGCTCCTTTTAGTTTTATATTGTTGCCTTTCATTATATTGTCTAGTAGCCTTTCATTATGTTGTCTTGCAAATGTTGTATATTTCACTCCTATAAAATGGAGACTCCCCGCAAGGATTAAAAGTAGAGAAAACAAAGAGCTTGTTTGCTCATTAATTACTCTCTCCATAATTATTTCAATTGTTTGCTCTGTCAAATACTCTCTCCATAATTGTTTCATGGTATCAGAGCAGGTGTAATCCTGTCTCATTAATTTTTCGCCAGTTCCGAGTTTTCTGTTTGTTTTTAAAATTTTGTGTCTCTCTTCTACTCAAATATATCCTTCTATTTCATGACTAAATACGGTCCAAATTTTTGGAATGGCTATCGACTCATCCTTCTTCTTCTCGATATTATCATCTCATCATCTTCATCCTCTCATCAAATGGAAACCTCTCATCTTAGATCACTGCCCATAAACTAAATGGGCAAAATTATTTGCAATGGTCTCAATCCATATTAATGTTTATACGGGGAAAGGAGAAAGATGACTACATCACTGGAGTCTCAGCGCTACCAGAAACCACAGCATCAATGTACAAAAGGTGGATAGCCGAAAATAATATGGTCATGTCGTGGCTCGTCAACTCTATGACCACGGACATTGACGAAAATTTTCTGTCATTTGATACTGCCAAAGAGATCTGGGACATGGCGAAAGAAACTTTTTCGGACAAGGAAAACACATCTGAAATCATCCAACTTGAAAGTTCCCTCCACAATTTACGTCAAGACAATCTTACGGTAACTGAATATTTCAATACCCTTACTCGTCTATGGCGTCAACTTGATACGTTTGAGGTTCATAACTGGCAGTGTGTTGATGATGGTTTGTTGTATAAAAAGATTGTCGAAGGGAAGCGTGTGTTTAAATTCTTGTTAGGATTAAACACAAATCTTGATGAAATCAGAGGAAGAATTATGGGAGTAAAACCGCTACCGAGTCTTAGAGAGGCATTCTCTGAAGTCCGTCGCGAAGAAAGTCGGAAAAAACTCATGATGGGATCCCATCAACAACTGAATATGGCAGAAAGCTCGGCTCTTAAGACTCAATTCACTCCTATTGACAACCGTCAGAAAAATAAAGGAGGTAGGCCTTGGTGTGATCATTGCAGAAAGCCGGGTCACTTGAGAGAATCTTTCTGGGAGATTCATGCAAAGCCAGCAAACTGGAAGCCACGCCAGCCTCTTGAGAAAGAAGGACGAGGTAATCATGCAGGTACCAATGAACTATCACCACAACCTGAAGCAAGCCCTTTCACCAAGGAGCAAATGGAGATGCTCCAGAAACTAATGTCTCCTATTCTACAGTCACAATCTGGTTCGTCTTCCAACCACATCATAGGATCCGGAACCTTGGCTCACAAAGGTAATTCTTTGAACGCCTTTACTGTTAGTAAGAAATGTAAAAAACCTTGGATTGTGGACTCAGGAGCATCTGATCATATGACGGGAGATGCAACAATTTTTGATACATATAGCTCATGTCAAAATAATTTAACGGTCCGAATAGCAGATGGTTCACTATCAAAGGTTGCCGGTACAGGTTCAGTTGTGCTGTCTAGGAATCTTATTCTCAACTCTGTTCTCCTTGTTCCTGACTTGGACTGTAATTTATTGTCAATTAGTAAACTCACTAAGGAAAAGAGGTGTGTTACTAATTTTTTCTCAACTCATTGTGAATTTCAGGATTTGGATTCGGGGAAGACGATTGGCAATGCTGAGGAATGCTCTGGACTCTACATTCTTAAGGCATACTATCCACAGGAACAACCTCAAACGGCAATTTGTGGTAGTTCTTTTTCAGTTTCGTGTCAAAATAACGATAGAGCAATTATGTTGTGGCACTATCGCTTAGGTCATCCTAATGTTATGTATCTCAAGCATTTATTTCCTTCATTATTTAATAAAAATCCAAAACCTTTTGATTGTGAAATATGTCAATTTTCTAAGCATGTACGGTCCCATTTTCCCATTCAATCCTATAAAGCGAATCGTCCATTCTCACTAATTCATAGTGATAGCTGGGGGCCATCCAGAATAAAAAATGTAACTGGTGCTAGGTGGTTTGTCTCATTCATAGATGATCATACTAGATTAACCTGGATCTTCCTCATGAAAGACAAATTTGAAACAACCCAAATCTTCAAAAATTTTCACATTATGATTCAGACACAATTCTAGTCAAAAATACAAATTCTAAAGTCCGATAATGCTCGGACTATTTCAACTCCATTCTAAGAGAATTTTTAGCAAAAGAAGGGATAGTTCACTTAAGTTCATGTGTTGACACCCCCAACAAAAGCGGCATCTGAGCGGAAAAATAGGCATTTGTTAGATGTTGCTAGATCGCAAATGTTTTACACAAATGTTACACAATTCTACTGGGGGGAAGCTGTTCTTACAGCAGCCTACCTTATTAATAGGATGCCATCTAAGGTACTACATTTCCAAACCCTTGTCAACTCCTCCTAAAATCCTTTCCAACTACTCGCCTCATCTCCACCATCCCACCAAAAATTTTCGGGTGTTCTGTCTTTGTTCATATCCATCACCAGTATCGAAGTAAACTTGATCCCAGGTCGCTCAAGTGTATCTTCATTGGGTATTCGTCACATCAAAAAGGGTATAAGTGTTACTCTCCAGTCACAAAGAAATTCTACAATTCCATGGATGTTACATTTTTTGAAACTCAGTCTTACTATCCTAAAAACGTCATTCAGGGGGAGACTCCAACCCAGGAATATCAATTTTGGACCCTTGAGTCATTTAGTGAGCCATCCATCACCACCAAAAATCACACACCTCAAGAGTCACTTCATCAATCTTTACCTGCCGAAAATTCTGAGTTCATTGTTGACTTGCGGGATAATGAGCCCATCCAAGAGGACACGGAGGAAGGAGCATTTTCTCAACAATCCCATGAGGCTGAACCGGGTTCTAATCCAAGCAACATTCCAGGTAACAATATTCCTACCACATATAGTACTGTTGATTCTGAGTTAGAAAACAGTATTCTTAATATGCCCATAGCTTGGAGGAAAGGAGTTAGATCATGTACTCAGCATCCCATTGGGAACTTTATTTCTTATGATAAGCTATCACCTTCGTTCCGTGCCTTCACTTCTAGCATCACAGAGATACTCATTCCTCGGAATATTCAGGAAGCCTTCAAGTCTCCTCAGTGGAAGGCGGCAGTCAATGAGGAAGTTCGGGCTCTGGAAAAGAATGGTACTTGGGAAATTACTGATCTTCCAAGCGGTAAGAAACCAGTTGGATGTAAGTGGATTTTCACAGTAAAGTACAAGGCAGATGGTAATGTGGATCGTTATAAAGCTCGGTTGGTTGCCAAAGGATTCTCCCAATCCTATGGCATTGACTATCAAGAAACCTTTGCTCCAGTTGCCAAGCTCAACACTGTTCGTGTACTTTTATCCTTGGCAGCTAATCTCGATTGGTCACTTCACCAACTTGATGTAAAAAATGCCTTCCTCAATGGTGACTTAACGGAAGAAGTTTACATGGACATTCCTGCTGGACTTGAGACGACATCAAATTTCAACAAAGTTTGCAGACTCCAAAAATCCCTGTATGGTCTCAAACAATCTCCCAGGGCCTGGTTTGAACGGTTCACTAAGGCAGTGAAAGGGTACGGTTTTGTTCAATGTCAATCCGATCATACATTATTTGTGAAGCACTCCCTAGGAGGGAAATTGGCAATTATCATTGTTTATGTGGATGACATAATTCTAACAGGTGATCATGAAGAGGAAATTGGCTTACTTAAAAAATTCCTAACAACGGAATTTGAGATTAAAGATCTTGGAAATCTTAAGTACTTTCTTGGAATGGAGATTGCTAGGTCAAAGAAAGGTATAGCAGTCTCACAACGTAAATACGTTCTAGACTTACTGAATGAAACAGGGATGCTAGGATGCAAGCCGGCAGAAACTCCTATGGACACAACTATCAAACTAGAAGAAAGTGACGGTAGTGCACCAAGTGATAAAGGGAGATATCAACGTCTTGTGGGAAAACTCATTTATCTTTCTCATACAAGGCCAGACATCGGCTTCTCTGTTAGTGTGGTCAGTCAATTCATGAATAATCCAACCGAAAAACACATGACTGCTGTGACCAGAATATTGAGGTACCTAAAAAAGACACCGGGACAGGGCCTCTTCTTCCAAAGAACAACAAATAGAAAAATTGAGATTTTTTCAGATGCAGATTGGGCAGGTTCAGTGACTGATCGAAGATCAACCTCTGGCTATTGTTCGTTTGTTTGGGGGAACGCGGTTACATGGCGAAGCAAGAAACAGTCAGTGGTAGCCCGTAGTAGTGCTGAGGCAGAATTTCGTGCTATGGCCCTCGGTATCTGTGAGGGAATCTGGTTGAACAGACTGTTAGAAGAATTACGGGTTCCATCTGAGCATCCCATGGTTTTATACTGCGACAACCAAGCTGCCATCAGTATCGCTAAGAATCCGGTTCATCATGATCGCACTAAGCACGTGGAGATAGATCGACACTTCATCAAGGAAAAGATTGAAGAAGGAGTTTTTCAAGTCAGCTACACTCCAACAAAGAGCCAAACGGCTGACATTCTCACAAAAGCTCTTGCTCGAGTTAACTTCGAAGATTTGATGGACAAATTGGGAATGATTAACATCTACAACGCCGCTTGAGGGGGAGTGTTTGAAATCAAGCATCTTTTGTTATTGTTAATAATATATATAATATATATATATAATGTATATATTATATTTGTGTGTCATTAGTAGTCATCAGATGCCTTAGTTTGCTTTAGTTAGTGCCATTGCTTTCGGCATTGCTTTCGGCTCCTTTTAGTTTTATATTGTTGCCTTTCATTATATTGTCTAGTAGCCTTTCATTATGTTGTCTTGCAAATGTTGTATATTTCACTCCTATAAAATGGAGACTCCCCGCAAGGATTAAAAGTAGAGAAAACAAAGAGCTTGTTTGCTCTGTCAATTACTCTCTCCATAATTATTTCAATTGTTTGCTCTGTCAATTACTCTCTCCATAATTGTTTCACCCTCTATGACTATAGAAATTATAAATATCTTCTTGTTAAAATTTGTCATTTAATAGAACTAACAAAAAAAAAAAAAAAAATTTAACTATCATATCATACAACAATAAATTACAAAATAATAAGGGATAAAGTGAATTTTATTCCAAAATAATTGTCAACACATGACAATACCATTTAATCAACTAGGCTTAGCTTAGTTGGTCACCATGCCTTTCTTAGGGTTTAATCTCAAAGAGGTCATGGGTTCAATTCCCCTTAAGGAAGTTGAATTAAGGGTGTGCAAACGCTTAGGTGCTTTGCAAAGGGTGATGAGATTTTCTCCCACATACGCTAATCTAACAACTAACTATTAACATTTGCCAATCAAAAAAAAAAAAAAAAACATGACAATACCATAATATCATTCCCGTTCCTCTAGCTCTACCAGCCATTCCCTGCACTGGCTAGGCCTCATTTTCTCATTTCTTGCTACTGCAAACCTCCATTCTCCACTGTCACCATTTTTCCATGCTATTCAACTGTTAGCAAGCCTCCTCCATCTTTTGTCGTGATGGTGGTGCCTTTCTCATCTTCTTTTTCTCTCGTCTATGTATATGTTACTAAGATTTGCAACACCCATCCCCCATACATTGCCACACCCAACCATCTCCTAACCCCATTTTACCATACCCAAACTTCTTCCACCTCGGATATAGATTAGATTTGAAACCCCCGCGCACACAAAGAGAGTGAGACTTGCGAGAGGGGGCTAAAGGTTGAAGTGATGGCGGTAGAAAGGAACTGTAGAGAAGACAAGAGGAGGAAGTAGAAAATAAAGGATAAAATTGTAATTTTATAAAATATTCCATTTGATTGTAACTATTTTGCAAGGTGTCGTTTATAGTGAAATTATTTTAAATTCCTGCCTTCAAATTGTGAATTTTTTTTTTTTTTTTTTTTTTCTTGGGTCTACTTGACTTTTTTGTACTACTGTTTTTTCATGGTTAGGTCTTGTTTAGGAAAAATAGTTTGGGCAGTGATATGTCCCCCCGAATTGGGGACCCCGAATCTCCCGAATTGCCTAATCAAGTAAAAAAAAAAAAAAACAGTTTTCCAAAAAAGAAAATTAGGGAGATTAGGGAGATTGTTTTTAGGGGGACAAATCATTTTTGAAATAGTTTTTAGTCAAAATATATATATATATAAATTATCAAATTATTCTTTTTATTTTTTTATATATCTTTCTTGTAAAATTATTTTAAAAGAAATCAATTTTTAAACTAGCAAACAATAAGCTCATTTAGAAATTAATTATTATTGATTTTTTAATTTTTCACAAAAGAAACATACAAAAAATAGATAAAATAATATGATAGTTTGAAATAACTATTTAGACCTCTTTTAGTAACAGATTAAAAGTTATTTTTTATTTTTAATTTATTTTAAATTATATCTCCTATCTACTTCTCGTACATTTAAAAAAAAATACTATTTGGTTTGTGTTTTGAGATAAATTTTTAAAAAGAAAATTTGGAGAGAGAGTTTATAATTTTTTTGGTTTGTTTGATTGTATATTTTGAAAATAATTTTGGAGTTTGAAAGATTGGGGTGGCTTGATATTTTGTTGTAATTGACAAGATATGTGTAAGAGAAAAAATGATTGAAAATGAAAGAGGAGAGAAAAAAATTAATTAATTGATGTGTAATAGAGAAATAAATAATTTTGGAATCTTTTTGAAAAAATTTATAACAAAACATATTTTTAAATTTTTTTTTTTTCAAAAACATGTTTAAAAAAACAAACCAAACACACTCACTTTTAACCTACTTCTTAAAATAGCCTCAAATTTTTAACTAAAAACTCAGGCTCTGTTTGGAAGAGTTTTGAAATTGTAATTTCAACTCTTAGTTTGCATGTGGTGTTTGGTTATGGCTTTCAAAAATTAATTACACACTAACTTTTAAAAACTTGGTTGAAGGCGGAAAAATTTGGATTAACCGGTCATTCTACCGAACGTCCCACCAGTTGCCCTGGTTGACCGGAACAGTGTAATTTTATTTTTTTTGGGCAATTGACACATGTTAATTTTTATATATTCAAAAATATATATTTTCTGAATTTTTTAAAAAAATTTATGAGTTTTAATAGAATTTTGAGTTGTGTGTTTAGTTATAAATTGTAAATTTTTGTATCAAATATCATATGTCATATCAAAAATTCTTCACTCAATTCAAAACTCTTTTTAAAACTCATTCACCAAATAAATTTTTCACACTTAAATCATAATTTTAAAACTCACAAATTCAAAATATAACTCTATTCTTAAATTATATTTAAAAAATAAAAAATGAGTGAGAACACTAATTAGTGCTACCATTAATGATGTGACAATAGATTCCACTATAAATGATTTGATGTTTTAATCTTGATATTATATTTTTTTCTTCAACAATAATTCATCCCATTAAAAATATCACCACTAATAGCACTAATACATTAAAAAGGTAAAAAAAAAAAAAAATACAACTCCAAAACTAAAACATCACATCATTAATGACGGGACTCACTGTCACCTAATTAGTGAGAACACTAATTAATGCTTCCAAACTTTTTTCTTTTTTCTTTTTTATTAAATATCGTGTTATTAGTGATCTTTTTAAAACTCCAAAATTAACACACCCCATCATTGTTGTTAAAACATTTTACCAAACGTATGTTCAAATTTCCAAACAATAAACAGCTGAGGTTGAAAACATCACACGTTGCGAGGGAACGATTGGCCTGAAGTTTGACATATCCTCGTTGCGTTCAAGTTAGCGTGTGGTCGGCACTCACCCAAAGCTGGGCCCACCCGTACACAATTTACTTTTAAATATATTACAAACTAATCTATCATCCGTGCTATGCACGGGATAATTATAAATATTTATATTTGTTATAAATTTTTTTTAATATATAAATCATGTTTTTTAAAATTTTTTATAAAAATAATTTAAAAATTTTATCACTAACCATAGTGTATAGAATAAGTTAAAAAGGGTACTACAGTAACTATGCACGGATTGGATATATTATTATTTGTATGAGGTGATTTTAAATGCCGATTAGAAAATTTTGACCAAATCAATAAATGCAGGCATGTGAAAAGACATGTGGATTGGAAAAAGTTAATAAATGTTGATTAGGAAATTTTGACCAAATCAATCAATGTTGAGGTTTTTTTTTTTAAATAAAAAATTTAAAAAATTCAGATTGAGATATTTAAATAAAAATTAATAAATGCTGAAGTTAATAATGCTATCTAACTAACTACAATCACATTTTTCTCATAATAAAAAAATAATAGACAAAAAGAACCATTAAAATAGTAAATAAAAAGATTATTTAAAACCATTGAACAAACTACAATCATATTTTTCTTTTTGTGAGTGTTTATGTTTATCTAACTTCAATCATATTAAAAAATCAAATTATAAACAAAAGGAGATAACTTCAATCATACAAATCACAATTTTTTTTAATGCTATCTAACTACAATGACATTTTTCTCATAATAAAAAAATTAATTGAAAAAAATAACTATTAAAATAGTAAATAAAAAAGATTATTTAGAACTATTGAACAAACTAAAATCACATTTTTCTTTTTGTGAATGTTTATGTTTATCCAACTTCAATCATATTCAAAAATAAAATTATAAACAAAAGGAGATAACTTTAATCATACAAATCACATTTTTTTTAATGCTATCTAATCATCACCAATAATTAAAAAAATCAATCACAAATTTAAGTCAATTGATAATTACAAAACACAATAATTTATTTTTCAAAAAACATAGTGAGTTAAAAAGATCAATTACAATTTTTTTTTGTTAAAATACAATCTAATCATCATCAATAATTGGTACATTATGTGACCCTAATGAGTACAATCCATTTTGTTTTTCAAAAAACACAGTGAGTTAAAAATCAAATCATAAATTAAGTGAATTGATAGTTAAAAAAACACAATAATTTTTTTTCAAAAAACACAGTGAGTTAAAAAATCAATGACAATTTTTTTTTTTCGAAATACAATATAATCATTATCAATAATTGGTACTTTAAAAATCAAATAAGAAAAAAAAATTAAATTAAATCACAAATATTTTTATGCTATCTAACTACAATCATATTTTTTTCATAAATAATTGTAAAGAAAAACCATTAAAACAGTAAATAAAAGATTAAATCACGTTAAAAAAAAAAAAAAGAACCATTGAACAAACTACAATCACATTTTTCCCATAATAAAAAAATAAATAAATGAAAAAAAGAACCATTGACTAACTACGATCACATTTAAAAAAAAAGAACCATTGAACTAACTACAATCACATTTTTTTCTTTGTGAGTGTTTATGTTTATCTAATTTTAATCATATTAAAAATAAAATTAAAATAGTAAATAAAAAGATTAAATAACATTAAAAAAACATTGAACTAACTACAACAATCATATTAAAAAAAAGAGTCATTGAACAAACTACAATCACATCAGATAATTTTAAATGAAAAAAAGAAAGAACTATTAAATTAACTACAATTACATTAAAAAAAATAAAAAAAATCATTCAACTAATTATAATTACATTTTTCTCTTTGTGAGGGTTTATATTTATCTAACTTCAATCATATTAAAAAATCAAAAATAAAATTAAAATAGTAAATAAAAAGATTAAATAACATTAAAAAAAAACCATTGAACTAACTACAACAATCATATTAAAAAAAAGAGTCACTGAACAAACTACAATCACATCACATTTTTCCCATAATAAAATAAGTAAATGAAAAAAAAGAATTATTAAACTAACTACAATTACATTAAAAAAAAATCATTCAACTAATTATAATTACATTTTTCTCTTTGTGAGGGTTTATATTTATCTAATTTCAATCATATTAAAAAATCAAATTATAATTTTTTATTCGTTAGACAAATCACAAATATTTTTATGCGCTATCTAACTACAATATTAAAACAGTAAACAAAAGGAAAAGTCAAGAAGGAGAAAACAAAAAGAAGACTTGCTGTTTGCATACGTGATCACTGAAGTTGAAAGTGTAAAAGTGAGAAGTCAAGAAAGAGAAAACAAAAATGAAACTCACTGTTTGCAATAGATATGTGAAAAGTTAAAAAGAATGTATGTATTGAGAAGTTAAAAAGATTTGAAAGAATTTAATAAGTGCTAAGTTTTTTTTTTCAAAAAAAATAAAAAAAAAATTAAGAAATTAAGGTTCAGATATTGGAACTCCCACAAAACTTGTGGATTAGAGATAGATATAATAAATAGCTAGATATAGATATAGATATTTATATTTGTTTTAAACTTTTTTTAATATACAAATTATTTGTTTTGGAAAAGGTACTACAGTAATTATGAGAGAAATCAAAAAGTCATATGAGTTGAGAGAAATTAATAAATGCTGAGGTTAATTTTTTTAATAAAAAAATAAAAAATTAGAAAATTAGGGTTGACATATTGAAGTTCCCATAAGCCTTGAGAGTTAAAAACTCCCTTTTGCTTAATATATAGTATAGATATGTTTATTTAAATTTATTTAAAATACGAATTATTTTTATAATTTTAAAAATTACATCTCAATCATTAAGATTTCTAATTTTATAATAAATTATTAAGATTTATTTTAATTAAGAATTTAAATAATTTTATTACTATGTAAAAAAGTAGTTAAAGATTTTATTTTTTTAATTAATTTTATTAAATAAAAAAATTCTAATAAGAAAATATTTATAATTTTTTAAATTATAAAAAATAATTTTTATTTTAAACAAATATTAAGCGATATATTTATAATTTATTTTATTTATTTTTTTTCTTAAATCTCAAAATAAACTATGGTCGCGAGCCACGCGGTTTTTTAGACACGAGGGCTTTGAATCTTTGACGGTCAATAACCAAACATAAGCTACCTACCTGGTTTGGCTTCTAAAATGTTTTTTCCTTTCTTGGTTAAAAAGTAGACAAGATGAACTTTTTTTTGGGTGAATGACAAGATGAACTTTCTCTATTCCGAATATGAATTAGAGAAAAAATCATTTAATATTCATGAAACACTACGTGTTTATATTTTTTTAATAATTATTATATATCATGTCCCTTCATATTTATTGTATGAAAGATAAAAATATTTGTCGCCTTCCATACGCCTTGTTACCAATCTCGTCTTGCTTTGAATGAACTCTGATTCACTGTGAACAAAACAAAGGTGAGCTACCTGGCGAGTAATTTGTCGAAAAATTCCTTTGACAGTCAAGTTAGTTTACTTGAGGAAGAGAAAAAATAAAGCACTCAAAAGAGAGAGAGAGAGAGAAAGTGAGAGAGAGTTACAAAAGGTTGCTTACCCTTCTTTGGTTGACCATACGCATTTTATCTAGGCTAGGCTTGCAACCTAAGTTTGTGCGCGCGCTACTTATACTGTCATTTGCTAGAAGTGTGGTTGTACTGTCCTCACTTTTCTTTACACGTGTGTGCATCAATACTATCAAACAATATTGGCCAAACCACCAAATGGTATTGATGCGCACTTCAGGAGGATTCCTTGCCATAATTCATTGGGCCAGGTGGAATGTTCTAGTCGAGTAGTCACATTTGTTATCCTCAAGCATACTAGCTCTAGAAATCCTCCTGCTGAGCTAACTTAGATCGGCCACGCCAACCGGCTTCTTTACACCGTCGAAATCGTCATAGTACCAATCTTCAATTCAGTCGAAGATCTTCAGCTCGGTCATATGCGGTGGGCTCATTCATAAATTGACCTGGCTCGTGACCGAGGCACGGTTCAAAGTATTGCTCAATTTGCGCACAACTCGACCCATGCTTATGGCCTAGACCCATCCTAGCTCGACCTACCATAAAAGCGCGAGTCCAACTCCAATTCGAACTCACATCAGCTCATCCTAATGGACCAGGTCCGGTCTAACTCTATCCAACATCATGGACCGTATAGGTTTAGCTCGGATTATTGATTCGTCACAAATTCTCCTCTCATTTCTCAATTACCCAATACAAAAATTATGAGCCCTACATTCTCTATCAATTACACCATCTTAAAACACTACACGATTATACTCTAAGAACATCGAATAATCGCTCAAATTAGAGAGATCGGTTAAAGTTTTTTAGGGCTAAACTATAAATATAAAATCTTTTTCTCAAACACTATGACATATATTTTGAGAACGCAACATTGAAATTGACGGATGTGCTCTCGCTGCAATTTTTATTCGGGGAAGGTGCATATTTCCACGTGCCAAAGTGCCACGGATGAAGATCAAGTCCAATGACTCCACCTTTCTTCTTTTTCTCGAATCCAAAGAGACTTTTTTTTTTTTTTTTTGTGTGGGAAAAAATATATATATACATATATTAAATATTTTCATTCAATTTCCAAGTTAAAAAAAAAAAATTGAGATTCTCAATTGAAGCTAAATTTAAAAACTAGACTTTAAAAGAAAACAACCATTTTTAATTTACAAAATTTTATTTTGTTCATCTCTTGGAAGCCCATGTACTAACAAATTTTTTTTTTTTTTTTTTTTTTACAGATAGAACGTGATTACTCACATTTATTAAGTTGTTACAAAACAAAATTTTTATTAACATGTATTACGGTTTTTCATTTATTGAAAATACTATGTAGATAAAATTAAGGCTTGATTTGGGAAGACTAATAAGTTTACATTTTTTATCTTTTTATCTTTTTTGGGTTACATCAATCAATATCTCTTCTCTACTTTTCTATATACTTTTTTATAAAAAATCAAAAAGTGCTCTTATTTAGAACATCCCAAACAACCCAATGTAAAACCGTTTCCAATAAAAATTTCTTGAAACACTCTATTTTTTTAAGAAATGCTTTTAAATTATTTTTAGAATTTTTAAAAACTGTGTTCACATGGAAATGATGTTTCTGAAGTATAAAAAATTTAAAACAACACCAAACAGGTTATGTTTCTTGAGTATGAGATTAGCAAAGAATATTTGGATTTGGACTTTGACAAAGAACTAGAAAATAATATGAAAATGAAAGAGAAAATCAAATTTTTTTCCTTTTTGTTTGGTTTGACTAAAGAAAATGAAGAAAAATTAAATAAATAAAAAAATTGAGCAAGTATACATATTCTTGCTTCCTTTTTCTTCCTCACGTCAAATTTTAGATCGGAAGATAACCTAGAAGTTTAATTTAAGAGTAATGTTAGAAATCTCAAATATTCTATCAAAAGTTTTACTAAATATTTTACATGGGTGTAGAACCCACACAATGTAGGTCTCATATGAGTCCCACACCCATATGAGACATTTAATAAAAATTTTAAGACCTCTAGTATTTTTATTAATTTAATAGAGAAACCAAGTGAGGTTTTGATAATGACTAATTTTTTAAACGTTTTTAACAATGTCAAACAAGTGTTATTAAATAAAATAGATGTCATTTTCACATGATTTTTGCAATTGCTGGGAAATGGATTCAATGGAGCCAAGGTTCTCTCCTTGCAGTTTTGTACTTGCGCCCGTCCTTGCAGGCTTTCGGGTCTACTTTTACGCCCAATTTTGATAATCTGAACCGTTCATATTTTATGATTTATTCAGTATATCATACCTGTAAAAAATCAAGTTTATCAGATACCAGAAAGTATATGTTCGGAAAACTGTTTATTAAATTATTTAAAAAATAGTTTTTAGTTCAATTTTTCGAACACATACTTTCTGATATCCGATCAACTTGATTTTTTACAGGTATGTTATACTGAATAAATCATAAAATATGAACGGTTCAGATTATTAAAATTAGGTCTAAAAATAGATCCGAAAACTTGCAAGGATGAGCACAAGCACGAAGGCTGAGGTTTTGATAATGACTAATTTTTTAAACGTTTTTAACAACGTCAAACAAGTGTTATTAAATAAAATGGATGTCATTTTCACATGATTTTTGCAATTGCTGGGAAATGGATTCAATGGCCCTTCCACCATGCTTTCGGTGGTGACAACACTGCTCACAAAATTCATTATCCCCTTCTTTTTTTTCAAAACAAAAAATCCAAGCACGTACGCTACGCTGTGTTTAATTGAAAATTTTTAAAAAGAATTTAGAAATAAAAAAATATGTGTAAAATTAGATGAAATATAAGTATATTTTATTCGCCTTTTACGTACCTTTTCTCTTTTCATTTTTAAATTTTTTTCTAAATTTTCTAACCAAATACAACGTTAAAGAATACTCTTTGACAATAGATAACTATCAATAAGTTTAATTGATTGGACTTATATTATTTATTGGTAACTTACAAATACATTTCTTGATGTTTACTTAAAATACAGATTGTTTCATATGATTTGAAAAATTACAAATACTCCTTGTTAGAATTTTTTATTTAACAGATTTAACTAAAAAAATAAAATTCATAATTGCTCTTTGTACGGGGAGCAAATATTCCGCAGAACCCGTACTCCTTTCTACCAAGCTCCTTGTCTATCCGATCGACCTGCGAACACAACGGCGGTGAGCTACCCGGCGGTGTGTGGCCGAAAAACCCCTCCGACGGTCAAGTCAGCACACTCTCAGATAGAGAGAGAGGGGAGTTGAGTGTTTAGGTTGTTCTCACCAAATGATGTTCCATGCCCAGCATGGGGGGCGCAGACATGCTTATATACTTTATGCGCCCAAATCTGCTCCCATTAGTCTCTTGACACGTGGTGCTGCTTTCCCATCTGTCAGCATAAATCCTGCAATCACCATCTAACCAAACCGTCAGGCTAAATTAGCGCTTAGCCGGCCTTTCACGACTTTCACAAGGCCAACAAGATCCGAGTGTTCCACTCGCTGAGCTCCAGAACGACCGAGCTCGGTTGCATTCCGACAAAACCGAGTTCAAGATAGGTCGAGCCAACAAACCGAAGGCCTTCCTGCCGCGCTGAACGCGTGAACCGTGGAATCCAGAATGGCAGGCAATCATCTCGGCTGAGCAACTCAAGTAGCTCGGCCTTCTCAAAGACAAGCCCACGCAACTCGGTCCCAACATGGTCCTGGGCCTTAATCGAGCAAAACCTTATCTGGAAAAGCCCAAGCTTTCACGACCCAAGCATGTTTGGCCCCTCATTTTGCCCGGCCTTTACCATGGCCCATTCCAGCTCATAAATCTCCCTCTTAATTGCCCCTTAATTTTGTCCGCAAAAGCGTGACCGGGATTACATGACCCGACCGGGATAGATTCTTCCTGGGTCCTCATCTGGCAAAGCCTCAACCGCGCTAAACCCTAAGCTCGGTTTATCAATTTGCTCGGCTGACGCCTCGACTCGCCTTCCTGTCTCTTCAACTCTGACGCCGCCGTCAATTAGGACACGCATTAATCAATTATTGGCCCTCGAGCAGCCAACCTAGCTGTCCCTTCATATTCAAATTTGGGCGGCCTTTTCACTCCTATATATACGTCTATCCCCCTTCCATTTCCTCCTTACTGATACTCTTTCATTTCCTCCTATATATTCACAAACCCTCTCATGCCCCCATTCTTTTCGCTGTTCTTCGATTCCAGTGATGAACACAAGAAGATCTGGAACAGACCGAGCTCCAGGTCTTCTTTTGATCCCAAAAAACATCTAAACCGAGCAAATTGCAAGTTTGCAAAAACCCCTGTAGAAATCGAGGTAGGCAGAGGACTCGACCGCTTGACCGGGCTAACATCTGGACCGCTTGGGCGGCTGAGCTCCTAGGTTTACCCTCGTGACCGAGGTGGTCTAGTACTCTACCTGACCGAGCTAAAGTCAAGCTCGTTTTGCGCGACCGCGCTCCCCGTTTACACTTCTCTCCTTTTCCTACAGAGTCCAAGGGGACCACACACCTACACCAAGGCTCTCAAAGACCGAGCAGCCATCAAACAAGAGTTCCAAACCACCTCAGCCGCGCTAAGACCAGCCGACTACACATGGGGCGCTACCGTTTCCTGGTCGACACGCCGGTTGCTCTAGCCGCATTACAGGAAAAGTATGGTATCCCAGACGACGTTCGAGGAGACGACCCCATGGGGTAGATTAGACCAGTGCCCCTTCACCGTGCTCTCCATAATAGAAGGTGGCCTCCGCTTTTCGGTCAACCCCCTGTTGTGCGAGTTCTTACGGCGCATCGGGCTAGCACCAACCCAAGTCTCAACCAACACTTACAGAATAATTAACGGGATCCACGAGCAGAACAACTAGCTAGGAACCAACTTAGGGTTAGCCGAAATACTTCGCCAATACACCCTAGGGCATACCAGCGACGGCCTTGCCTATTATTTAAAGATCAAGCGCAAAGAAGATAGTGACCGGCATCCCGGATAAGGATTTACATGATGACGACTTCTTCTGGGTGTCCGGTAACTACGAAACAGCCGACGTGCCGGGCTGGTTTATCAACAAAAATTTCGGCAAAACATGTAAGCCGCGCTAACTGCTCGGTTAGATTACTTTCCTTAACCATTTTGTACTTATATCTTTTCTTCTTTTGCAGCAATTGAGGCTCTGCAGGCCAACTACCATTACCCCAACGAAGCAGCAATCAAGGCCGTGCTTCGCTACCGCAACCGGGATTGCCACGAACTCCTCGGTTACGTGCCGACCTATAGATACTCTGCTCTACACCGGAGTAAGGTCACAGACTTTCTCCGTGCTCCATCTCCGCCTCCCGATCCTACTTTGCCGGACGTGCCCCTTATCCGGTTGACTGAGGCAGAAGAGATGGCAAAAAGAAACCGTATCAAAAACCTCATCACTACTACCTCCACTATGCTACCTAGCATCCCAATCCGCACAGCTGCTGCCGGTCAATCAAGCGGGATCGTGGTTGCACTGGCATCTCCTGCCGCCGGGCAGGCAAGTAAGGAAAGCCGCCGGGTGGGGAAAAGGCCATGCACCGACCCCTCTGCCGAGCTAGTTGCGGAGTTGAACACCGAGCAATCAGCGGTGACAACTGACTCAACACTGCCATGGAAGCCGCAGCTCAAGCACCGGGGTAAGGAGATCCCGGCGACTGCCTTGGTCAAAGGTGACAAGGAGCACCTACTGGCCTTTGACCTAACCAAGGCCTTGCTACTACTGAGCGACGTGGTCGACAGCAACCACGTACCGGACACCCGGCTGGTGAAGTCCTCGGTCAAGTCCATGACCCGGGTAAGAACTTTGCATACTTTGTTCAAATTTTTTCAAGTGTTTGCTCGGTTTCCTTCCTCTGATAAAGTTTTCTTCATGCAGGCCATCCAAAAACAACACTTGGTGATAGAAAGGATCCACCGACTTCGGCAGAAGGCAACCGACGCTGCTAGCCAGGTTGAACACCTTCAAGCCGAGCTTGAACGATCCAAGGCTTCGCTAGAGATAGCAAATTCTGACAACTCTAGGTTGCTCGCCCAACTTGGAGCCACCGAGCAAGAAAGGGACGCTCTCCGGGCCGAGTTGGAGGCGTTGAACCAGTCAAGGAAGAAGGAGCTGGAAGACGCCAACAACGCTGGTTTCAAGGAGGCCGAGGAGAGCTACACGAAGCAAGTCCATGCCACCCAAGACATCTTTTTCAAGGCGGGCTGGAAGGCTGCTTGTGAACAGCTCGGCCAAAGATCTAGGACCGACGCGTTTGCCTTTCCCCCAGCTGCCTTCCTGCCGACATACCTTGTGTCGTATGCCAACGACGTCTTCGGTAGCGTTCTGAAAGCCGAGGAAAAGAAGCGGAGGACGCCGAGGAAGATGCCGAGAGTGACAACCGCCCAAAAGTAGGCGGCGAGGAAGCGGAACCGGTGTCCAAGAGACCACAACCACGGTCGACCTGAAGGCGACTGCGACTGGGGATGAATTCACAGACCTTTCCCCCTTGGTTTAGTTTTCTTTGACTTTCTTTCTTGTTTGAAAATGTAACCGGGCTACCTGCCCCACCTTTTGTAATGCTATTCCTTATCAATGAAAAGTTCTATTTTCGTCAAGTGTTTGCACTATATTTAAGCTAAACAACTTCAATCGGGTAAACCACCTCGGCTAAACCATTAACTCGCCTTGACCAAATTATCAAATTTTTTAACCGGAGTAAGGCATCTCGGTTGCAAGCACAAAGCTGAGTAAAACACCAACTTATTCAATAGAAACGAAACATCTCGGTTGAAATCTAAAACTTGAGTAAATCATCAACTCAATCAACCGGAATAAACATCTCGGTTGGAATCTAGAAGTTGAATAAATTATCAACTCATTCAACCGGAATAAAACAACTCGGTTGAAATTCCAATCAACTTGTATAACCGGAACAAGACATCTCGGTTTTGATCACAGTTGAGTAAATCATCAACTCATTCAACCGGAGTGAAACATCTCGGTTAAAATCACAAAGTTGAGTAAATCATCAACTAATTCAACCAGAATAAAACATTTCGGTTTGAATCACAAAGTTGAGTAAATCATCAACTAATTCAACCGGAATAAAACATCTCGGGTGAAATCCCAAAGTTGAGTAAATCATCAACTTGTATAACCGAAACAAGACATCTCGGTTTTGATCACAGTTAAGTAAATCATCAACTCATTCAACCGGAGTGAAACATCTCGGTTGAAATCTCAAAGTTGAGTAAATCATCAACTAATTCAACCGGAATAAAATATCTCGGTTTGAATCACAAAATAAGCATCGAAAACAACAGAATACTTCAACAAAGGTAAGTCACTACTATTATATTGACAAAAAGAGTGTTACATTCTGAAATGTCATGCAAACAAGTCTTTGCTCAAAAAGAATAACATAAAAACTATTCAAACTAAAAATAGTACAGTTTGAGGTTGGCTGCATTCCATGGCCGGGGTATGCTTTTGCCGTCCAAATCTTCCAAGTGGTATGCCCCCTTGCCCGCCAAACCGGTTACCCTGTAGGGTCTTTCCTAGTTTGCCCCTAGCTTGCCTTCGCCTAGCACCAGGGTGTTGTCCACGACCTTCCTTAAAACCCAATCGCCAACTTTAAACGGTCTACGGTGCACGGTTTTGTTGTACTTCCTAAACAATTCTTGTTGGTATGCAGCCACGTGAATCAAAGCTTTTTCGTGTCGTTCCTTAGCAAGGTCCAATTCCAAGGCGATTGCGTCCAAATTCAGCTCAGGCTCAAAATTTTCACTGCGGATGGTGGGCATGCCAATTTCCAATGGGATGACAGCCTCCATGCCGTACACCAGGGCAAAAGGAGTTTCCCCAATAGATCGTCTCGGGGTCGTCCGGTATGCCCAAAGGACACTTGGGAGTTCCTCGGCCCATTTTCCTTTGGCCTTCTCAAGTCTTTTCTTCAATCCGTCAAGAATGGTCTTATTTGATGCTTCGGCTTGGCCGTTGGACTGCGGGTAAGCCGAGGTGGAGTTGTAGAATTCAATCTTCAATTCTTCACAAAATCCTCTAAATAAGCGACTGTCAAATTGGGTGCCATTATCAGAGATCAGAATTTTGGGGACGCCAAACTGTGTTACCACATTCTACCAGACAAACCCTTTGACGTCCTTCTCCTTAATAGTTGCTAGGGGCTTAGCTTGAACCCACTTGGTGAAGTAGTCCGTAGAGGCAATGAAGAACTTCCGGTTGCCCGGTGCCGTTGGTAGTGGTCCCACTATGTCTAGTCCCCATATCGCAAAAAGCCAAGGGCTTGAAGGGGAAAGGAGTTCTCTGGCCGGTTGGTGAATTTGGTGGGCGAACTTCTGGCACTTCTCACATTTGTGAACATATTTATGAGCGTCCGCTTGCATGCACAGCCACCAATATCCCTACGAGATAGCGCGGCAGGCCAAAGATCGGCCCCCTATGTGACTGCTGCATATGCCTTCGTGAATTTCGTACAGGAATGCTTCTACGCGGTTTGGGTGTACACACTTAAGATAGGGACTGGTGAAAGCCTTTTTGTATAAAGCGCCGGATGGAGAGAGCCAAAACTACTTCGACTTCACCCAGACTTTATGTGCTTCTTTTTTATCGACCGAAAGCGTCTGCTCTTTCAGGGAAAGGATAATGAGATCCATCCAAGAAGGGCCAAGCTCGGTATAAAGTACTTCTGCTTGCTCCGATTCCTCTATACTAGGCCTTGGAAGAAACTCAATCAGGAGAGGACTGGAAGCGGTTTGGTCGACTATAAAAGCTAGACCGGCTAGCTCGTCTGCGCGACCGTTGTCTTCCTGTCTAATTTGTTGGACCCTGATCGCCTGGAATTGCTTGATGTCGTCCTTTACCAGAGCTTGGTACCTTGCCATTCTGTCATCCTTAGCTTCGTAAACCCCTGATACTTGGTTGACAACCAGTTGGGAATCGCTATAGACCATCAGCTCAGACGCGCGCACTTGGAGCGCGCTCTTAAGTCCGGCCAGTAGTGCCTCGTACTCAGCCTCGTTGTTTGATGTAAGGAATCCGAGGGTGATAGAATACTCAATGGTTAGACCATCCGGCGAGACCAAGACTATGCCTAGCCCGGCACCGTGACGATTCGAGGCCCCATCTACAAAAAGTTTCCACATTTCGCCAACAAAGAGCTTCCAACAATTTGAGGGGTCCTGGGAGGCTTGAAGGTTGATGGGATCACGCTTGTTAATTTGTTAAACCCGGGTTCAATCATGATCGGTTCCACTTCCTCCCCCCACGGTGACGCGGCACCGGACCCAACAGGTTGGTCGATTATGCCCAAGTTCGTTGTCACATCGCCAGGCAGCGGAGTCATGCCGGCTGGAGGTTCTATGGCAGGGCGTGCAAGTTTCGCGTCGCCAACACCGCCCTATGGTACAATTTCAGTGGAATCTTCGTTGGCTTCTTTGGCTACCTTGGCGTGGTCCACCGAACATGCTTGGTGAATCCCGGGTGAGAACTCGGCAACAAAATCTGCCAATGCTTGAGCTTTTATGGCCGTTCGGGGTTGAAACTTAACATCGAATTGTCCCAACTCGACTGCCCACTTTAGAAATCGACTGGAGAAGTTTGCCTGTTCGAACAAGGCTTTGAGGGGAAACTCGGTCAAAACGATAATTGTGTGAGCGTGAAAATAGTGTGCCAATTTCCTGGAGGCCATCATCAATGCTAAGGCAAGCTTTTCTAGTGGCAAGTATCTCGACTCTGCTGGTAGCAAGGTTTTGCTCACATAGAAGATGGGTAAATGCTGGATACCTGCTGACCGGACAAGCACTGCGCTAACTGCATGCTGGGACACGGCCAGATAAAGGTAGAGTTCTTTGCCGGGCTTGGGCGTCACCAATAGTGGTGCAGAAGACAAATACTCCTTGAGTTCGGCCAGAGCCCGGTCACACTCCTCGTCCCACAAAAACTTAGATTTCAAGATACGAAAGAAAGGGCGGCAGCGATCTGATAACCGACTTATGAATTAGTTAAGCGCGGCGGCCATCCTGGCCAGATGCTGCACTTCCTTAGCCAAGTTGGGTTGCTTCAATTCCTGTACAGCTCTGATCTGCGTAGGGACTACCTCGATGCCTCGGTTTGTGACTAGGAAACCTAAGAATTTTTCGGATCCTACGCCAAAGGCACATTTAGACGCATTCAGGCGTAGCTTGTGCTGTTTAAGGATGGCAAACATCTTGGCTAGGTCGGACAAGTAGTCTGCTTGATGCCGGCTTTTAACCATCATGTCATCGATATAAGCCTCCATTGTCCGGCCTAGCAGAGGAGCAAACATTTTGGTCACCATCCTTTGGAAAGTTGCCCCGGCGTTCTTCAAACCAAAAGGCATGACTTCGATGGCGAAAGAGTCCCCTTGGAGTAGTAAAAGAGGTGATCTCACAGTCGGGGCCATGCATGGCAATCTGATGATAACCGCGGTAGGCATCCAAGAAACTGAGCCTGTTATATCCGGCCGTTAGATCCACCAACTGGTCTATTCTGGGCAAGAGAAAGCTGTCTTTAGGGCATGCTCGGTTGACGATCTTGTAGTCGACGCAAACTCGCCACTTCTCATTCTTCTTGGGTACTACGACCGTGTTTGAAATCCACCGAAGGTAGTGCACTTCCTGAATAGCCCGAGCTTTAAGCAAGTTCTTTACCTCCTCTGCGACTACCTCGGCGTAGTGTAGCGTCGATCTCCTGGTTCTCTAAATAACCAGCCTTGCACCGGGGAAAACATTGAGGTGATTAGGGATGGCAATTTGAAACCGGCCCGACAGGGACCCGACCCTCGTCCCTAATAAGAGTGGTTTTTTCCCGAAAAATATCCCCGTGGGGACGGGGATGGTATTCAAAATTAAATCCCCGGTGACATTCGAGCCGGGGACGGTGATACAGATTTCATCCCCGGTCCCGGCCTCGCCCCCGCCCCGATGATCCTCGATTTATATTATATATATATATGTGTTCAGGGTTTTGTTTGGTTGAGAGCAGCCCCTCTTTGAATATTATATAATATTATATATATATATATATGTTGAGAACAACTCCTCTCTCTGTCTTACACTCTCTCTCTTCTCTTCTCTTCTCTCACTCTCACTCTCTCTCATCTCCACACATAGACGCAGTCGGCTCTCAGGCCACCGCCGTCTCCTCCGTCGTCTTTTGGCCTCGTCCTCCGTCGACTCCTCCTCCTCCATCGTCGCCTTTCGCCCCCTCCTCCTCCCTCCGTCGTCGGCTCCTCCTCCTCCCTCTGCCACGGCAGATCTGAGAAGATCCGCCACCGCCAGATCTGTCTCTATTTATATATATATATATATATTTATTTATTTTATGATGTTGCTTGCCATTGATGATATTTTTGTTGATGAAAAAATGATGTTGTTGTTTGATGATCAATGATGTTGATGATGATTTGTTATTGTGATCTATTTTTGTTTCAGATCTGTTTTTAGATGTTGTTGTTGTTGTTGAGTTGTGTGTGAGGCATCTGAATTTTTTTTTTTTTTTTTTAGCCAGGAAATGCTCGGGGTTGGGGAAATCCGATCCCCGTTGGGGGTGGGAGTGGGGGCAGTGATAGGATCCCCGTCGGGGATCAGGGCCGGGACCGGGGAAAATTCGACCATCGGGGATCGGGGACGGGGAGGGTGATCCCCGGCCCCGCCCCGCCCCGTTGCCATTCCTAGAAGTGATGACAAATAAAGCTAGGGTCTATGCCGGGCATGTCGTAGGGCGACCATGCGAAGACTTCGATATTTGCCATCAGGAATTCTACCATCTCGGTCCTTTCTTAGGCGGTAAGGCTTGAGCCAAGCAAGAAGAACTTGTTCGGGCTTTCAGTGTCAATCCGCACTTCTACCAACTTCTCAACAGCTTTGTCCTTAGCCTTGGCGCCCACATCTTCAAGGACTCCATGGTCTTCCAGTCCCTCAATCATTTGGACAAAACCTTTGGCAGCTCGGCTCCGGCTCACTGCCACGAAGCATTGTTTCGACATGACTTGATCGCCCCAAACTTCCTCAATTTCCTCCATAGCCGAGGGGAATCTCATAACCTGGTGGTAAGTCGACGCCACAGCCTGCATGGCGTGAAACCATCCCCTACCAAGGATCGATTATGCGTGAAGACCGCAATACCCGAACTCCACCGCTGACCACGGATCCGGCTTTGACCGGTAAAATAATCTTTCCCAAAGGCCACTCCGGTTGCGAGTTGAAACCAACCAGTGGAGAAGTTGCCGGAGCGAAGTCTGTATCTCGGAGTTTAAGTTGTTTGAACACGTCGTAGTACATGATCTCGACCGAGCTTCCCTGGTTGATCAAGATGCGCTTGACATCAAATTCTTTGACGCGGAGTGTGACCACTAGGGCATCGTTGTGCGGCGTTTGAATGCGCTCTAGGTCCTTTGTGGAGAAACTAATCATGTCTTTCTCCTCGGTCTTGCCCCTTTTGATCGCAGGCTGGACCGACAACACTTCCCTCATGTGTGCCGCCTTTTTAATCATCCCTCGGAGCTCACATACACGTGCCGGCTCCACTATGCCATAGATCACATTAACCACTCCTTGAGGGGGTGCCTCCAAGTCATCCGAGCCATGCTGATCAGTCGGAGTAGGATGTGCGGCCTTAACATCTCCGTCAATGTAAAGATCCAAGTGTCCGGCTGCGACTAACTCCTCCAAGTGTTGCTTCAGAGGCAAACAGTCCTCTGTCTGGTGTCCTCGCTCCCGGTGATATGTGCAGCGGTACCGCGGATTGAAACCTTTTTGTGCGTCACCTAACTTAGCAAGAAACCGGACATAATCCTCGTTACGGATTTCACTAAGTATGTGATAGATTGGAATCTTAAAGACCGTGGTGATGCCTGTCGAAGCCTTCAATTTTCTGTTGGCATCAGCGATGTCATTGCGGGGGTACTCATCTCGGTCATTGCGATGACCCCTTCCCCGATTTCGACGATTTGATCCTCGATCAGATTTCTCAGCGCGATCATTCGGACGGTTAGTCTCCTGTTCGACCGCGTGTACCTTGCTAGCCGACCTCTTGTCTGTTGCCACCGAAGTTGTTTTTGCAGTGGATGCTGCCGCATCATCTTCTACTCCGATGTGCTCATTGATGCGCTGCATGAGTTGGCCCATGGATATCGGTTGGTTCGTGGTAAACGAGTCTTGCAGCCTATGTCCGATCGGGAGACCACGCTTATATTGGGTGATTATTAGATTGATCGGGCAATCTAGAATCTCGTTGAAAGTTTTCCAGTATCTGGAGTTGTATGCCTTGAGTGTGTCGCTCGGCTCCATTTTGACACTGAGAAAGTGGTCCACCTCCTTTGGCGTTTTTGTGTTGGTCTTGAAACGAGTCATAAATGCTTCCGCCAATTGTTGCCATCTTTCGATGCTTCTCTCCGGCAGCTTCTCAAACCATTTCAAGCCCAGCTCACCTAAACTTGACGGAAAAATAAGGCACATTAGAGCGTCATTGCGCCTATGTCCGGCCATGAACTGCCGGAAGTGACTTACATACATATATGGATCGATTTTTCCGTTGTAAAGCGTAAACTTAGGCTGGTGGAAGCCCACGAGGAGTGGAGTGGTTTCTATCTCAAGGGAGAAGGGGGTGGCACTCAGCCTCGCCAAATCTGTGTCTAGAGAGAGAGGCACGGCTGGGCGGGGTGGTGGCATTATGACCTCTTCACTGGCGCGGCCCCCGTAAGATAGCCTGAGCGCCAAAGACTTTGAGTCTCTCACGGCGTGCCCGCTCTTTTAACACTGCCTGCATGTCTTCTGAGCAAGTGGAATAGGAATACCTCGACGTCGTCGCCGAACGTGAGGGTTGATAGATACTGTCTTGCGCGCTAGACTTCTCTACAAGCGTGTCGGATTCTCCAACCCTGTAACTTCTGGTGATAGAAATTGAGGGAGTGTGCCGCTAGCTCTGACTGCCTGAACGGCGTGGTTGGGTGCGCCCACTGTGGTCTCCTACTCCAGCAACATCCTTCCTTTTGACATGCCATTTGAGATCTTCCATCTCCGCCGCCATTCTACGGATGACAGCGTCTTGGTCCCTTAACTTGTGCTCCAGACACCTAGCATGCGATTCTCTTCGCCATCGGTGCCCATCTGGACTCTGAGAGTTACCAAAACTTCTACCGCGCTTATCCCGCGCGTCTCTTGAATGTCCTCCTGGGGAAGTCTCCAGGTCCGCCATAAGTGGAATGGCGGGGAGTCTGTCTCTCCGTCTGGCTGACGCCAAGGTAACTCCGTCGATGGCTGACAACGGTATCTCATCGTTGTTCGCCATGGAAGACGATCAGATGAGCTTGGAGGACAAGGTTTTGTCTATCAAGTTCCCACAGACGGCGCCAATTGTACGGGGAGCAAATATTTCGCAAAGCCCGTACTCCTTTCTACCAAGCTCCTTGTCTGTCCGATCGACCTGCGAACACAACGGTGGTGGCGGAAACCCCTTCGACGGTCAAGTTAACACACACTCAGACAGAGAGAGAGGAGAGTTAAGTGTTTAGGTTGTTCTCACCAAATGATGTTCCATGCCTAGCATAGGGGGCGCAGACATGCTTATATACTTTCTGCGCCCAAATCTGCTCCCATTAGTCTCTTGACACATGGTGCTGCTCTCCTATCTGTTAGCACAAATCCTGCAATCACCACCTAACCAAACTGTCAGGCTAAATTAGCGGAGCCCGGCAGACCGGCGGAACCACCTCGACCTTTCATGACCAAGGCCAACAAGATCCGAGTGTCCCACTCGCCGAACTCCAGAACGACCAAGCTCGGTTGCATTTCGGCAAAGCCGAGTTCAAGATAGGTCGAGCCAGCAATCCAAAGGCCTTCCTGTCGCGCTGAACGCGTGAACCGTGGAATCCAGAATGGCAGGCAATCATCTCGGCCGAGCAACTCAAGTAGCTTGGCCTTCTCAAAGACAAGCCCACGCAACTCGGTCCCAACATGGTCCTGGGCCTTAACCGAGCAAAACCTTATCTGGAAGAGCCCAAGCTTTCACGGCCCAAGCATGTTTGGCCCCTCATTTTGCCCGGCCTTTACCATGGCCCATTCCAGCTCATAAATCTCCCTCTCACTCTCCTATATAATAATAAAATTACCTAAATTATTAATTGAAACATATTTCTAACATCATTAAAAACTATTAATTGACATAATAATTTATTAATAAAACGGACGATTTGTTATGAAATTAAAAATCTTAAAGAGTGGAATGTTATTTTTGAAAACCACAAAGAGCGATTTGTATTTGAATTAAACCTCATGGGGTGTATTTGTAATTTACCCTTATTTATAAATTTTGATTTTGAGTGAATATTTTTTTATACATTTGCCCCTTATTTTTTGGGACACTTTTTTATAAATCTCTTTTCACCTACTTATGTTCAATTTAATTCACATTATTTTCTTATATTCCAATAAGTCTTATGGGTGACAAAGTTACCAAAATGCCCCTAATAATATTCATATTTACAGCTTTGAATGTTCCGTGATGTAAATGTTCATACCATCGATGTAAATGTTAACATTTGTGAATATTCACATTGTAAAATATGAATGTTCACATCACCAAATTGCTAACCATTCAAAAAATATTTGTAAATGATAGAAATGTCCATAAAATACTTTAAATATGAGAACTATGATTTGGTAGATCAAATGTTTAAATAATAGAATTTATTGGAATATAAGAATATCTTACGAACTAATTGGGATACAAAAACTTAAAAATGAATTTTCTAATAAATCTCCCTTGTTTTAATAATAAGAAAATTTTGAAACTTTTTACATGTATTTGGTGTTCGTTGAATGATTATCTAGCAATAGTAATGATGTCACACCTCAAATTCGGGCATGACCAGCCGTGGCCCACAGAGACTCAGTCCAAGGCACACGTAAGCCTAAATATAAACCCAAAATCTCGAAGAATAAACGTGATGATGGCCCATAAATAAATAAATCAAAACTCAATCCAGTGACAAGTCACAAATATAAAAGGTAAAACCAACCATAACTAACTTCCAAAAATATATACTAAATGGAATACAAACCGCCCACAAAATAAAAAAAATCTAAATAATAAAAAAAATCCAACCACAATGTATACACAAAACCCGATATAACAAACTAAAACAAAATAAATGAATGTCCTAGAGGTCCATGCAATTGAGTTCTCGTTACGCCATGAGTTCACTCTGAGTCCTTCTAACACCTGAAAATGATAAACAATTAAATCAACCGATAGCTCAGTGAGTAGCAATATGGATAGTAAATACAGTTTTGAAAATAGGATTCGACTCCAAAATAAGATATGTATCACAGAAACTAGATTGGTATACAATTTTGATAAAGATAATCTATTTCAAAAATAAGGTTCCACAATTCAACATTTAAAATACTCATGTCTCTTAAGAACATGATAAATGACATTTTCCACTTAAAACAGATTACAACATGAACACTAATAATTTTCTGGATATCAAGAAATAACAAGTAACATGCCACACAGTTCTCAAGGCTATAAACCCATTGGATCCAATACCGAACTAAGAGTCATCCTCAGGATGGCAACCTGGGCCTTTTCTCTAAGACGATCCGATTGAAGGTTACCCAGCCTAACCTAGGCCTTTTCCTAACAATCGTTAAGCACTAGAGTCATCACGGCCCAACCCGAATTTGTTCCCTAATGGCCAGAGTCACCACACACAGTGGAATAATTTCCCTGGACTAAAATATACAGATGGTCCCAATAATCAATACATATCAGTTTCGCAAAACATGGTAGTTCACCATTATAAACATGAGATAAAAACAAATAGTTTACAGTATACCAAGTTCAGACATGTTTTAGAAATAATTTGATTCCATTGATAATATAATAATTCATCAAAACAGTTTAGTTATGAAAATAACAATTTAATTTTCTAACAGTTTAGGGTAGGAGAACATTTATAAAAATATGTAGCATGAAACTACTTACCTGAAAACGAAATAATATAATTATCGAATATAGTATGAAAGTCCAACTAGTGCCCTGAATCAAGTATGAAGACTATACGTCACTACTAATTTAAAAATACTAAAGAGAATAATAAACTAAGTACTCCACACTAAAGCACACTAACATAGCTCAACCCAACTCACCGTTACCCTTAAATATTACCTAAGCTCATGTTCTTCAAGGTCTAAAATCACCCAAGACATGGGTTCAAATCGAAACTTAATTAGAAGTAACTTTAATATAAAACAGAATTTTAAACAAACTTTCCCAATCTAATCGCTAACTTTGAAAATTACAAAACCCATTCCACGCTATTTGAAAAATTCCAAAACCCTCCAGATATCAGCGAATATGTCATACGTTTTAAACCCAGTTGGTTTTATTTGATTTGCTTGTCAAAATAATTATCTACAATTAATTATATCCAAACAGGTTATTTTCTGCAGCACTTTAAAGAAATTGATGGTTCTCTTAATATACACAAACAATCAACGCAAGGCCAAAAATGTAAGAAACTAGACTCGTAACCAGTTTTAATGATGCTGATTTGATAATTTTCGAATTTATACCCAAAGAGAACAACACTTCCGAAATTTATTGTTTAACACTAGTTTTCTGGACAGATTTGAACGCACTAGTTAATATAGATTTTGACTCCCAAAAATTATGAGAAAATTCATATATGCAATTCAATATGTAATTAAACTACTGTAAAAATTTCAGTTCAAAATTCATTTGTTTGATATGGTTTCTTGATTTTTAAAGTTTGTAATTCTGTGCAGAAATTTTTTTTTTTGAACTAAGAATTACACCTATTTTTTCTCATCACCAACCATTGACTTGGCACCCAAACAACACACCTATTTCTCCTATTCCTTTCCAACAACAAACAGACTACACACATGAACCATCACAATATATAGATATAATGGCTCTGCTTGAGAAATCATGAAAGATTTATAAATTTTACGCTTAAATAGCTTATAGCTTATAACTATGAACATAAGCTGATTTCTGACTTATAAATTAAGCATCTCTTGCCCCACTCAAAGAATAAGCTGATTTCTGACTTCTAAAAAGCTATAAGCTAAACCAAACACATTAAAATAGCTTAAATTAAACTGAAAGCTGAAATAAGCAGCTCTTAAGCTGCACCAAACAGGCACAATAAAATAAGACAATACCTTAGAGTTGTTGACCACCAATGTTGCTAAAAGTTTCCCTCAAAACTCTCTTTTCTCTCTCTCTCTCTCTCTCTCTTTCTCTTCCTCATGGCTGCTGCTGCTAACTCAAATAAGAAGGTAGGGTTTTGTTTTGTTTATATATATATATAATTAACAACCCCTCTTATTTATTATCTATTATTATTATTTTTTTTATCTTTTAAAATTGTGGACATCCAAAAAAAAATTATTTTAGGTTTAAAATTAATTAAAAAACCCTCCAAATATTTAATTTGCCCTTAAAAGATTAACAATAAAATATTTGAGATTTGTAAAATTATTATTACTTAATTATTTATTTGATTTGTATATTCGGGTTCTCACAAATGATACTGACAAATTTATCAAAGTGATAAATGGTTGAGGCATTTTGACTTTTGTTTGTGAGTTTTGATTGATATTTTATTTGTATTAGTTTATATTAAAATATAATTTAGGAAGTGTATCTAGTTAATTTATATTTTTTTAAAAAATATTTTTATAATGATAAATTTATTATTAAAAGTGGAGGTAAATTTTTTAAATAAATAAGTTCAATTCACAAAACTATTCTAATAATTGGGTTTGGTTATGGTGTGCAACTTACACTTACACCTTACACTTACACCTTTTGTGAAAAATTAAACCTTACACTTACACCTTTTTTGAGGTTGCACACCATATGCAACCCACTTACACCTTACACCTTACACTTACACCTTATACTTATACTTACACCTTACACTTACACCTTTTGTGTAAGTGGCACATGGTGTGCACTTACACACTTAAGAAAACTCCCTAATAATTATGGACTTTTCTTAAGTGTGCAACTTACACCTTACACTTACGCCTTTCTGTTTGCCATCCTATTTTATGTTTATACCTTACACTTACACTTTTTGTGTTGGTTGCATATGATGTGCAACCTTAAAAGATTGCACACCATAACAAGACCCTAAAATTATCAAAAATGATTGGGACCTCTAAAACTAGAGCTCTAAAGGGGCATTAATTTGTCCTTTTCCCTCTCCTGTTTTGTCTTTTACCTTTCTCTGTTTTTTTTTTTTTTTTTTTTATTGGCGACAGCTCATTAGAGCTGCTGAAAAGCAGCACTAATTAGAGCTCTGAAGCATAACCCTAAAATTATATGTTGGAGTTGAGATGGAAACCCATATGCTGTATCATGTCAGATTCTGATCCTCTCTTTTAATTTCTATTTCATTTTATAATGTTGTAACACACCATCAAATCCAAATCAACACCTTATATTACCTTATCATTTTAAGTTAAAAAAAATTTCTTAATAATTTTTAATTTAAAATAAATATATATTGATGTGAATCTTTTTTGGCACTGAGTGTTTGAGATTTTTTTTTTTTTTGACTTTTTTGTTAGCTTATTTTTATCTTTAGTAAACTTTAAAAAAAATTTAAAAAGTTTTAGGCTCCTATATTCTACTCGATGAGGTGAATTAAAAAATTAAAATAAATTTCAAATTTTTTAAAAAAAAAGTCTAGAAAAGACAAAAATAAGCCAAAAATAGTAGGCTATACTTTTTTGGGACTTGTAGTTTTTTAAATTTTTTAAAGAAAATTTACTTTTTAAATTTGTCTACACAAAACCTACTGGAGAAATAAAAAATTTTGACATAATTTTAAAAAATCATTAAAGACAAAAAATGGGGGAAAAAAAAAAAAAGAGAAAAAAAGTGGCTTGTTTTGTGTTCCAAACCTCCCATATCAAAATCTATAATTTTCATTATGTCATTGAGAGGCTCTCATCAATTGGAGAATGTCAATCCTATTTGCCAATTTGGTGGTGCATCATAAATTATTGTCCATTTGATTTTCGAGAAATTTTTTTATTGAAAATATTTTTGAATCATAAATTCCAAAAACACTGAGCCCTACCAATAATAGAGGCTATTATATGCAAGCAAAGAACAAAAGGCTGAGGTTAGTTTACATGCACATTGTTGAAGTGCCTAACCAATAATTGTGGCTAATTATATTCAACCACATCCACATTTGCAAAACCCCTAACATTTTGTAGCACAATAATGCAATATTAATCATATTTTTATACAAACATTTAGGGCATATTTGATTGGGTGGATTAGAGTATGGGATTGAGATTATTAATCCGTGAGCCCAAGTATCCCATGTTTATTTTCACATTTTGGTTTAGGATTATTAATCCAACAAATTTGAAGGATTATTAGTAATGGGGTAGGGGTGGAATTATTAATCCAATTAGATAGTGAATACTACACTAATTTAATAGGATTATTAATACTTCATTATTAGTCTTTTGAATCAAACATGACTTTAGTGTATTAATTCATGTGTCAATATATTATTGGTGTAATGAATTCTATCAATTATGTATGTTTTCAATATAGTGCTAATATATGAAGTGATATACTAAAAATGACATAAAAATATGATTAATGTAACAAGGTGAATTAATTTCAAGAGTTTGTTGAACGAAAAAAAAAAATTGAGGATAGGATTTAAGGTTTTGGATTCGAGTCATCGTAAGGGATTACTAGAGATTTGTACAATTATTAATTTTAAGACTCCAAAATTAACTCTAAGACACAATAATTAATCGAAACACGCACAAACTGATGGGATATAAAAATAAAAAATTAAAAAATGTAACATGTTAAATTGTTTGGCTATCATGGCTTACCTTCAAGTTTCAACCACCGTCTTTGATTGTGACATAAATGGTCATGACCAAATGGGCATGCCACCTACCCTAGGCAGCTACTTCCTCATTAGTACTTATGTGTTTTATGGAATCCGGATTCTCGGTAGCGCTACCCTGTAGTCTCCAAAACGACGTCGTTTTGGGGGCGAATTTTCAGAAAAAAAAAAAAAAAAACACAGAAGAGGGACGGGGGAGGAAGGAGGAGAGGGAGAGGGAGAGGGGAGGGAAGGAGGGAGGAGGCGAGCTCGCCGTCGTCGTCCCTCGCCATCGTCGCCGCTGCCGTCGCTGCCGCCATCGTCGCTGCTGATCGTCGCAGCCCATGGTCATGAGCTCCACCTCTCCGCCTCCTCCTCCTCCTCCTCCCCAATATTTATGGCCCCTCCTCCTCCCTCCTCCTCCTCCTCTCCTCTCCTCTCCCTCTCCTTCCTCCCTCCTCTGCGTTGAATCCGCCCAAAACGACGCTGCTTTTGGGGGCTATAGGTGCTACAGAAAAGGGCACGATTTAACGCTCGTGTTTTATGAGGCACAATCTAGTGTGCTATGTCAAACTATACCCCAAATCATATAAAAATATATTTTTATTAAGATTCATGTTATTCATAAAGAGTTTTACGGGGAGTTTTACTGACAAACCACATTTTTTTAAATAAAAAATCAGATAAATTACACTTTTCATTCACATAATTTTGATTCAAATTTTACTTCGATCTATATTTGTCCAAATTTGACATTAAAATTAACAATTTTATAACAAGTGTCAATGTCCTAAAGTGTACACTTAGTTCTCGTTTAGCAATATCACTTTTTAGTTTAAAAGTCAAAAAGTCAAAAAAAAAAATTAAAAAAAAAAAAAAACAACTTATATCAAAAAGTCAAAAATTTTATTTTCTCTCTACTTTTTATATATCTTTTCGTAAAAAATTAAAAATTCATCGCAAACATACTAATTTTTTTTACATCATATTTTAGTCAAAAAGTCAAAAAGTTACTAAAAAAATATGTTCCCAAAAAGGAAAAAAAATTGATAGTTATTTGGATAGAATGATCAAATTAATATTAGATTTTAAGTATAGAAGCCAAATTATTCAAATTAAAGCAATAGAGTCCAAATTGAAACTAGATTTAAATTATAGGGACTAAATTATTCAAATTGAAACAATAAAAATTAAAGTGAAATTTAAGTCAAACTATAATAATTAAAAAAGTTAAAAAATTTATTCAGAATATTTTGATAGTGGTTATTTTATTTTATTTTAATTATAAGCCAATAACTTATGCTTTAATTTAAAATAAAATAACCACGTGAAATTATATTTATACAAATTTTTTGTTGGCTTAAACATAACCTAATTATAATTACTATAGTAGCATTGCACTATTAAGCTTGAAAATTTTCGACCTGGCTTGATAACATGACTTGAATGGGTAAGGATTGATACTTTCCGTTGTACATACAAAAAAAAAAATAAAAAAGTTAGGATTGATCAATTTTTGACATGAATACTAATATGACATGACTCAATAATATAAATATTAAACTGATTAAGGCTTCGTTTGAGAAGCCATGGTTTGAGCTTTTTTTGGCTATTTTAGTCACAAAAAACAAAATAGACTATTTTAGCCATAACAAACAAAACATCACATCTAACCCATAATTATTATATTCTTCTCTCACAAAAAAATTCAAAAAAGTCAAAAAATCAAAAAGTCCTTCCCAAACCAAGCTTTTAAGCCCAGGCTAAAATAGCCAAAAAAGTCAAAAAGTCAAAAAGCCAACCCACTTCCCAAACGGGGGCTTCTATGTCTAACCTTGCATAATATCATATTGACACAAATAACCACTCTAATGAGAAATTAATTATGTATTTTAAAATTATTACCATTAAAGAGTGCCATGACATTTTTGAATTCATATATCCAGATAAATTAAAAAGTATGTAAAGTAAGACTTTAATGCTATAATTAATTTTTTATCCATTATTTTAGAATCAATTTAATAGACAAAATGATAATATGGTATAATTTTTTGTAAATTGATGAAATGCAATTGAGTTGAAATTAATTATTTTTACAAATAATTTTGTTCAATAGAGATTAATTTTATAAAATTTAACTTATGAAAAAATATTTTTAATTTGTCATATATTTAATATTTTTAACTAATTTTTTTTTCATATAATAGGTTAACACGACATGAATTAAATACAAATTAAAAATGGGACCACATAATAATACGAATATTAAAAAAATTAAAATGTAAATTGCAAATATATCTCCCTTGTGATTCAAGAAATTATAAATATCTAATTGTTAAAATTTTTATTTAACAGAATTAATAGAAAAAGTAAAATTTCTAACTACTATACTTGATAATTTTTTAATAAAATAAATCATTTATTATGCGATTAAAAAAGGCAGGATATAATTTTTAGAATGACAATTAGACCAGTGATATTATATGTGATGGAATGTTGGACAAATAAGAAATAACATGTAAATAAGATGATTGTTGCTGAGATGTGGATACTATGTGGCAAGACTAGAAAAGATAAAATTATAAATGAGTATATTCGAGAACGAGTAAGAAGAGATACGATACAGTGACGGTAGATGATAATGTTAAGAGAAGGGGTAGATCTAAATTGATGTAAATTAATATAATAAATAGAGATATAAATTTTCTTAATTTAATTAATAAAATGACCTTAAATAAAATCAAGTGAAGAATAATAATTCATACAATTGAATCCATTTGATAAAATTTAAAGCCTAATTTGAATTAATTTTGTTTATTAAAACAATTTTGAAACGAACTTAAAATATACCACACAAATATTAGAAACATGAGAGTGGCGGACATAGTCGACTGACACCAAAATAAATATATTTTTTAATTTTTTATAAAATATGAATTGAGTATGGATCAAGTTTAAAGTAATGTGATAGAAAAATAATAAGTGAGTTTTTAATTTTTTAATTTTTTTATTTTTTTTTTAACTTTTTTAAATTATATCAAAACAAGGCCATCTGGGTGATGTGTCATGTCACTGTTCCCAACAGTTGGCTGCTTCTGTGATGGCATCACTGCGCAGTTGTGGTGTTGGATCTATTGAGAGTTACTTTGAAAAGGAGCCTGTGAAAAATATTGAGCGTTGACAGTGACACTATTTGGTGGAGGGGTATTGCTGTAACTTAAGGTACCATAGTTATTGCTATTATTATTATTAATTTTTTTTTTTTTTTGGAGTGTTTTTTAATAATTTGAATCATTCATATTATAAGATTTGTTTAAAATATTATTCATGTAAAAAATTAAATTAAATTGGATATTCATAACTATATGATTAAGTTCCAATTGTTTTTAAAAATTTATAAAAGTTATGTTAATAATTAATTTTTATAGAAACAAATGTATTTTGGTTATAGGGCTACAGATATCTAATTAACTTAATTTTTTATATAGATGATTTACTCGATGAATCCTAAAATATAAAAGATTCAAATTATCAAAAAAACACTTGTAAGAATCTCCTACAAGAAACACAACAATAATTATTGTGTCTTAAGACATAGCAATACCCTATTTTGTATGCTTTCACGATTTGATGAAATATCATAAATAATCAATATTTATTTTAGGTACATATTCTCTGTCTCCTATTGATTGAGTCATGCAGGACATTTGTTACCATTTAAATGACTTGTTTATTATTGTTTTAAGGAGCTTTTATTTATAATTTTATTATGTAGTAATAATTTTAAAAAATTAATTATCTTGAAAAAATTAAGGATAATGCACTAATAAATTTCAAAATAGGAACTTGTGAACCATTTAATCCTGTGTTTTATCTTATAGACTGGTAAGTCTTGTTTTATATAAAAGTACATATTTGACCTTGATGTTAGAGCGTGAAATGTGTAATATGTGGGTAATTTAAGGATTGAACAATGCTTCAATTACGTTAGTACCCCAAAAACTTATTGTAGTCTGTATTAGTTTTCCAGCTGTTACGATCTTCACGGAAGAGATGAGTATGGAAAAGAGTATTCCCAATGTTAATGCAGTGAAACGGATTTTATGTGATGTTGTTAATCTTGGTAATGTTAACTCGTCATTATGTTTTTCTAATTTGGTAGTTGGGTTGTTGAAACCCTAGGAATGCGAATCGTGTTTTGGTGTAATCGAATTGATTGACATTGGCGACGGGTTTCCGGCGAGTCTAGTTCATCAGTGTTTGGAAGTCAGCGTTGGATTTGTTTTGTAATGGCATCAGGTATGGGGTTCGTTTAATTGACAAGAAAATTTTTTACCAAAATGTGTTTGTCTGTGTGTGTTTTTGAGTTTTTTTGTA
Source organism: Camellia lanceoleosa (assembly GCA_025200525.1). Taxonomy (NCBI): domain Eukaryota; kingdom Viridiplantae; phylum Streptophyta; class Magnoliopsida; order Ericales; family Theaceae; genus Camellia; species Camellia lanceoleosa. Next base: position 118,963,650 of record CM045772.1, read on the forward strand.
TTTGTTTTTGGGGTAAATGATGTATGCGGCGATGTTGGTAGTATGGACAAACAGTATTTTTGTGTATATGTTGGAGTGTAAATGTATGAATGCAGTGTGATGTTGATATAGGGGTAATGTATGAAAGCAGCGATGTTTGGTTGAGGTTGGGTGGGGTAGTATGAGATGTTGACATGGCTTGATTTTGTGTATATATTAATATAAGAAACATTGAATGTGGGTGTGATGGGTGTGGTGTTGTGTAGCATATAGTGGTTGTGTGCTGGGTGTTTGAAGATATCGTGTGTTATATTTAAAATTTGTGATGCGGAATTTTATTATTTTGATGTGCATGTTGGTGTTTGAGTGCAACGTGAGAAAAAAGTTGAGGGTAAGAATTGGATGGGGGCTTGTGCTTGATGTTAATGTCAGTAAGTGATTGTAACAGCATACATCAGTTGTGGTAACTCGTTATGCATTCTTTGTTGTTGTAATGTTATTATCGTTTCACGGAATGAAACAGAGATGAAATGGTGTGCAATGCAACACCAACGTTGGAAAATCAAAGCATCACCAACGCCCTCCCATTAATGCCCAATTGGTTCCACAATTTACATAAACCCAACATCAACAAATACCAAATGGAAATGTAAAAAATTGCCTCCCAAATTGATACACAAACATCATTTAACAGAATTTCCAAAAATCTGCCCACATCAATATAAAATGGAAATATTAAAAATTGCCTTCCACATTGACACCCAAACATCATTTGACAGAATCCCCAAAATTTGCCACAATGGATAAAGATGTAAACTCCATCCACACCCTATCAATTTAAAATATTCCTTATAATCAAAATAGGACAAAAAAAACATAGGACTAAATGGGGTATCGTTCCATAATTTGGAATTTACCAATAATTTTTCCAAAAATTAATATTTTTAGTTTTTGTTTTTAGTCTTTGTTTTTTTATTATTAATTTTTAATTTACAATAAATTGTACAAAATATGACCACAATTCTCACTAATGCAATACAAGATTTTTTATTAATTAATGATGCAGTATTGTTGGCATAATCAATATTTTTTCAAAGACCTCCTGTTGTAGTTAATTAAAAAAACTAATTTATTGACTAAAGACAAGTTAACAATAAAATCAATGTTAGAAAATTTTAATTTGTTTGACATATTTCTAATTTTTTTAAAGTGACTAAAATTGATATTTTGACAGAAAAAAAAATGCCGAATGCCTTAAATTTTTTGTGTTATTTTATTTTATAGCAAAACAAGTATTTTTAGTTTATAAACTGACCTTTTAACAAAGAAAGCCTAAATGAAGCATGCGAAGAGTGGGGAGGATTTGTACTAACTGTCGATGAGATTAGCTAAGTTTTGAAAAGAAGAGAAGAGAAGAGAGTATATTTCAGTCATTTAAATAAGAGAAATTCTACACACATTGTAATTATATTAAATTTATAGAACTTAACAAATATTTTTTAAATCTCAAAGAGATGAGATTAATTTGTCCTAGGATTGGACTAGTTTAGGTAAACTAACATGAACTACTTTCTCTTTATTAAATTGTGTTTTCAATCCAAACAAAACCCAAGCATAAAGAGAAACGACTATAACACCAAAATAGCGAAGAACTTTGGTGATGCAGTACACCTCAATAGATGTGTGCCAAAATGACAACTTTGGACGCTCATAACAAGAAATTCCAACCAAATAGAACTCTCAACACTACGCCTCCGTTTGGGAAGTGAGTTGGCTTTTTAATTTTTTGACTTTTTTAGCTATATAAGCCTGGGTTCAAAAGCTTAGTTTGGGAATAATTTTTTAGCTTTTTAACTTTTTTGACTTTTTTTGTGAGAAAAGAGTGTACTGATTATGGGTTGAATGTGATGTTTTGTCTGTTATGGCTCAAAGAGCCTATTCTGTCTTTTGTGGCTCAAAGAGCCAAAAAAGCTCCAAAGAGCCATTGCCAAACGACAATGGTCTCTTTTGGATACTTTATTTTTAATCACGTTTGTGCGTTTGTATAAAAGTTAAAAGTTAATTTTTTTGTATTTAAAGACATTTGGAAAGTTAGTTTTCAGTTATTGGTGAAATTACAATTTTACTCCTCATGGGTCAAAATGTGCTACATAAGTAAAGTTGTAAATATTTTAAATTGAAAAAAAGTAGTTTGGTCATTTTATTGTAATTTGATATCATAAATAAATATTAATAAAAAAAGTTAAAAGTAATTTTTTATCAACTTTTCAAATTATTTGTCTAAAAAAGTTAAAAATTTAGTTAAAAGCCAAAAAAATTTCTTTTTACTGTCTTTCTAAAACATCCCTGTGATGGTTACCACATCCTAGTTTTCTTTATTGCACGTACATAAAAAAAAAAAAAAAAAAAAAAATAGAGTTTTAATTGTTAATATTTATAAAATCTACTACTGATATGTAATTTTTTTTTTTTTATTTTAAATTTACACTGAATTGTAATTTTTCTTTCCTTATTTCATAGCCTCACAGACCTTCAAACCTTTTGTCCTCCGTTCGTTGATTGTCATTTTCGTAGGTAACCATAATTGCTTAGAAAAATTATTAGGTGTTTCTCAAAGGAAATGGATTTTTTCCCGTCCACAAAATAGATTAAACAAGGCCAATGGTTGAGGGCCACAAATAGTGTAACTCAAATAGTTTGAATTTATCAAAACGATGTCGTTTTGGCAAGTTTTGAACCCAAAATGACGTCGTTTTAATAAATTTGAGCCATTTGTACCACACTTTTTGTGGCCCTCAAATATTTTTGATTAAACAATGTTATTTGGAAATAATCCAAAGAGTTCATTTTTTAAACCACAATGTTTAGAGCATTAGGCTCTCTACAATAGCTTTAAAGTTATTGTAGAGAGCAAACGTTAACAATATGGGCTTCATCAGACTCGATGTAGGTTCAGTTATTTTGTTACTGCTACAATATCTCGCTACAACAAACGAGGTACTGTTCATCGCTATAACATGTAAAGTTGTGTAACCGGCCAACAACAATTTATTTTTTTTATTTTTTTTTTATTTTTTACCTTTTATAAAACATAAGAATTGTTTGGTTGATAGCTCATTAATTTAATTATAAAAAAAGAATAATAAATATTTTAATAAGTTTGAATTAAAATAGAGAGTTTGATGCAATGGGATGACTAAAATAGAAAAATGACTTTTTAAGTTATAATTTGACTAAAATTTTAAAGAGACTGAAGAGAATGCTCTTAAACCATCTATATAAAAAATCAAATCGTTCAGATAATTGTAGTCATGTTAATTTATTGCATTTGTCTTCTTGAAAAAATGAATAATTTGGTTTTTAAATAATATTTATTATTGATTTTTTATTCACTTTTATATTAAAATTTTTAAAAATACTGTATGATGTGTTTAACACCATAATACTTTATGAATACTTTAATAATTTTTTCTCCTTAAGTAGAAACACATCCCTGTCACCAGCACCATCGTCCACGTTTTCCACCTTCTCCCATAATGATTTTGCTTTCACTATTTTTACATACAAATCAATCATATATAATCTCATTTTAAAAAAATAAATAATATTGATATATATATATATATAAAATATATAAATTGTGTATTAAATTTTTTTAGTATTATTTAATCTGAGAATTATATCACAGTGAGATAGAAAAAAATTACAAAAATATATGAGGTATAAGTAAATTTATAATAAGGTGCAACTAAAATGTTGTGGGAATACAAAGGCGACTTACACCCTCTCCATATTTATGTTAAAAAAAAATCTATCACAACTAAATGTAATTCTCCCTTATTTAATCGCTACCAAACATCGTTTGAACTACATTAGAAATCCCCCCCTCCCTCTCTTTTTTGTATTTTTTACAAACTGCTTCTTTTATTTGGATCATACTTTGTATTAAAAAATACTCAGAGTAATTAATAAATAGTTCAAATTCATTTAATATGTGAGTTTCACCGTACACAGGTTGAATCTGAATCACATTGTTGTTAACATACCAACATAAATTTTATACACATATTAATTCAAAAAAACTTACAAGACAATGGAAAGTAAAAATTTGTTTATTAAAAAGTTGCAATGTTTATATGTTTTGTAATTGAAAAGACTACACATCCAGTGTGTTTGATTTTAATTTTTTGAATTTAGTTTTTCAAAAATTAAATTTTTTTATTTTTTGTGTTTTTTTATTTTTAGTGAATATTTTTAAAATTTTAAGCATTTTTTTTTTATTTTTTTAGATGCATCTTACTTAGATGGATCTAAAATATAAAATATTTGTGAAAAAATATTTTTAAAAATTAATAAATACACAAAATATAAAAAAAATACTGAATTGTCATATTTTTTATATTTTTCATATTTAATGAATTTTTTAAAGATTTTTTTCACGAAAATTATACTTTTTAGGTGTATTTATGTTATGTGTGTCTAAAAATTAAAAAAAAATCTTAAAATATTTAAAAAATTCAGTAAAAACAAAAAAAAAATACGAAAAATAAAAAAGTAAAATTTTCTGAAAAGTGTTTTCAAAAAATTAGAAACAAACATGATGATACTTTCACAAAATATTTGCAGATTTATAAAAAAAATGTATCACTAAAATGAAAATTTACTTTTGTATTTCCCTATTAATTTAAGGGTTTGGCTTCTCTCAAATTGACGTCTCAACTTGAGAGTGTGTTTGTACTTGGTAGACCTATTTTAGACCCGACATCAGTGATTTGAATTTTTTTTTTTTTTTTTGAACTCATTGAGTAGAATATTCATGCAAAAAATAAGATGATTAGAGCATCTCCAATGCTTTGCCATTGGAGCTGCCATTGCTATAATATAGCAGCTGTGTTGAATTTTGATGCTCCAATGGGAAAACATAGCAGTTGCCAAATTTGAAAAATGCCAAAGCTTGTGTCAAATTTGACACAAGTTTTGGCAGCTGCCATTCATGCCAACTTAGCCAAAACCAACGGTTTCCCTCCCTCATTCCTTCCCTCCCTCCCTTCCTCCCTTCCTTTTTTTATGTCAACTCAATCAATTCATCAAACAGATTCACAAATTCACAGAAAAAAAAATTATTATTTGTTTCTCAATTTGATTCATCAAACAGATTCACAGAAAAAAAAACAAATCCAAAAATATTACAGATTCACAGATTCATCAAACAGATTCAAACAAATCCAAATCCAAAACCAAAAAAATTACAGATTCATCAAACAGATTCACAAAAAAAAATGATTAATTCACAAAAAACTGATTAATTAATCATTTGGAGGCTTGATCAGCTTCCTTTGCATTTGCCTCTGAAACATACCCAAATATAAAAAATAAATAAAGCAAAAATTGAAGATGAAATTGCATTAGATAGAAATCGATTAGAGGAATGAAATGAAGACCTTTGAGAAGATTGGGGTAAAGATGAGAGGCGTAATGGATCAACCAGGGCTTGCATTTCTCGAAATCGGGACCGAACTCGCACTACTCTGCTGGAAAACGGTGACTGAAGCCAGTTTTGGCTTCATCGATGGAGACCGAGAGAAGTGGAAAGAGATCAACTTCATCGATGGAGACTGAGATCAGTAGAGAGAGATCGACTTGGTTAGGGTTTGATTTGGAAGATTTGAGAAGAGGAGATGAGAAAAGATGAGAGAGAGATGAAGATCGGTGAGGGTAATGAAGAGAGATCAGAGAGATATAGAGTGTGTGAGAGAGAGAAAGAGAGAGAGCTTGGTGTCATAGATATATAGATACGACTCAACAAGAAGGTATATAGATAGATATTGAAATGCACGGATTGTTCTAGATAGATAGATGGATGAGCTGTTGGATTATATAATCCAACGGTGCTATTTTGTGAAATGAATGCATATGGGTTTGAGCAACGGCTCTTTTTCTTCCTCTTTCAAACAACAACTATAAATTAACGGACATTTTTTTACAAACGGTCATATTTTGTATTTCTATAAATAAAAACTCGTAATCTCAATTTCATTTCACACCAAACATTTTAAATTTCAATTTTCTTTTCTATTCTCTTTATGTGAATTTATTTCACACCAAACTTCACAAATTATTTTCTTCTTTGTTTTTTCACACAATCACTATGAAGGTTCATCAAAAATAAAGAGAGGAAAATCATTTAACACTCAAGAAGATGTGGCAATTTGTAGAGCTTGGTGTCACATTATTGAAGACCCAATTGTTGGGAATTCACAATCTCATGCTCATTTTTGGGGAATAATTTTTAAAAATTATTGTTCATTGCAGAATGATCACTCAAGAACACAAGTGTCTATCTCATCTCGATGGGGTGTAATCATGAAATGTTGAAACAAATTTCGTGGGTGTCTAGCGCAAGTCGAAAATCTACATCCAAGTGGGGCGTCACAAGTTGATATAGTAAGATTTCATTTCCATTTATTATATTAGTTTTTTTATTTCGTCTTACATAAAAATTAACTGATTAATTAATTTAATATTTTATTGATATAGATACTTCAAGCAAAACTGTTATACCATCAAGATAAAAACAAACATTTTCTTTTTGAACATTGTTGGCCAATCTTGCAAAACAATATCAGGTGGCAAGATGTAACTCCTACGAACACGGTGAAGTCAAGAATGCAAACACCGTTTTTCCCTAATTCAACCCCAATTCCCCTATGGATAACTGCATTTCTCTTGAAGATGACACCAGTCCAAGTGTTGGTAACACGAGACAGCGAAGATGGTTAGAACTAATAAAAGATTATGATTTGCAAATTTTGTACCATCCAGGAAAAGCTAACACCGTTGCCGACGCGCTGAGTCGGAAATCGATTGGAAATTTTGCCTGTTTACTCACCGTGCAGAAAGAATTGCTATGTGACCTTGAAAGACTTGAAATTGAGATTGTTTTGCGTGAACAAGGTGGAATAATAGCTGCTATTTCTGCTCAGCCAGCACTAATTGAAGAGATTAAAGAGAAACAGCAACATGATGACTTCTTGAGGAAGATCATTAAAGAACGAGAATCCAAACCAAGGTCGGATTTCAAATTTGAGAATAATGTGTTGAAATTTCAGGGAAGATTGTGTGTACCGAGTGATTCTGAACTGAAAAGAAGAATTCTGCAAGAAGGCTACAATTCGAAATTGTATATCCATCCAGAAAATACAAAAATGTGCCAAAACTTGAAATTGAATTTTTGGTGGCCGAGAATGAAGAAAGAAATTGCTGATTTTGTGTCGAAATGTCTTCATTGCCAACAAGTCAAAGCCGAACATCAACGACCCGCAGGCTTACTGCAACCCTTACCGATACCGGAGTGGAAATAGAAACATATCACCATGGATTTTATTGTTGGTTTACCTCGCTCCAATAAAGATATGGATTCAATTTGGGTTATTGTTAATAAACTAACTAAATCTGCTCATTTCTTACCTGTCAAAACAATTTATAATGCGGACAAATTGGCTGTAATCTATATTGATGAGATTGTTAGATTGCATGGAGTGCTTGTGTCCATTGTTTCTGATAGGGACTTGAAGTTTACATCGAGATTTTGGCAAAGCCTACAGATAGCATTGGGTACTGAACTGAGATTAAGTAGTGCCTTCCATCCTCAAACAGATGGCCAGTCAGAAAGAACCATCCAGACTCTGGAGGATTTACTGAGAATGTGTATTCTTGATTTCCAAGGAAATTGGGAAAGCCATTTACCGTTGGCTGAATTCGCCTACAACAACAGTTTTCACTCGAGCATTGGTATGGCGCCTTTCGAGGCTTTGTATAGTAGAAAATATCGATCTCCGATTTGCTGGGTAGAAGTTGGAGATGTGCCTTTGCTTGGGCCCGAAATTGTACATGAGACTATTGAAAAAGTGAAACTGATTCAACAAAGACTGAAAACTGCACAAAGCCGACAGAAAAGTTATGCGGATATCCGAAGGTGAGACAGAGAGTATGAAGTAGGTGATCATGTTTTTGTTAAAGTGACACCAATAAAAGGGCAGACCCGTTTTGGGGTAAAAGGCAATTTAGCGCCGAGGTATGTCGGACCGTATGAGATTATTGAGAAAATTAATCCGGTGGCGTATCAAGTAGCGCTTCTTCCTGAAATGGAGCATATGCATAACGTGTTCCATATTTCAATGTTGAGGGATTACCTCCGGGATCCTGTCCATGTGATTGAGACTACCCGTGTAGTGCTAAGTGATGACTACATTTATGAAGAACGGCCCATTCAGATTGTGAACAGACAGATCAAGAAGTTAAGAAATAAAGAGATTACGTTAGTGAAAGTTGACTAGCAAAACCATGGTAGCGTGTATGTCACCTGGGAAAGAGAAGACGATATGATCAAGAGATATCCTGAATTGTTCCCACTAAATCCTGTTTTCTTCCAGAATGAAGGTAATTCGAGTTTGGAGAACCAAACTCTTTGTAAGGAGGGGAGACTGTGACAACCCTCACCACTGTTTACTGATAAAACCACTGATTAGTGCTAATCTATGATTAAGCATGTTAATTGACTGATTGATTGAAATTCTAAACGGATTGATTGAGTGTATTAGTTTAATTTCGTGTCTATCTGTTTGACTGCTAAATTATCTATTCATGTTTTGTGTTTAAAACTGCAAATTGAAGGCCTTATCAGCGGCCGAATCTGAAACTGATTAGTGTTTTATACTAGTTAGGATTTATGTGATTTTATGGTATATTCAATTGAAATTTGATTTAGTACGATTAAATTAGGCTAAATAATGTTAAATTTCATTAGTTTGGTTATTCACCAAATTGCCACTTAGTGGGTTATGCTAGACCACTCCTCCTCTCACCCTCTACATTGTTTGAGCACCTTTTCCTCAACTATTTTGAGAGCTAAAACCGACTAGAGTGAGAGAGTGAGGGAAATTGAGTTCAACTTGAAGGTTTTGCTTGGAAATTGAAGGAATTGAAGGTTGATTGCATAATTGAGCTCTCATTCTTGTAATTGAGGAACCTAGGTATGGAATTTATCCTCTTAATTGTTAAATTAAGTCATCTATTGCATGGTTCATGGAATTTTAGTGAGTTGAGTCTAGAATTGGCTTAATGAGTTGAATTGAGGCTTAGACCATGCATGCATGTGCATATATTGAAGTTTTGAAGTTGTTTCATGAAAATTGTTGCATGCATGTTCATATTTTGGGTCTTGATCCATGAACTCACCATGTTTTGAAGTTAAATCTTGTATTTGATCTTGTTTTAGCACATTGGAGTTCCAAGGAACCCATACATGTGTTGAATTTGCATTGTTCTTCATATTCATGAAAACTTCTTTGAAATTGTATTTAATTGAACTACCTTTGGGCTTTGATTTCTCAAATTGATCTTTGAAACATGTAATATTATTGGTTTTGAAGTGTTTTCCAGAAAATTAGCTCAAGAGGATCGAAATTTATGTATTAAAAGTTGATTTTAAGCTTGAGGTTCAAATTTGGAATTTTCAGATTTTGGACCCACGCTCGAGTGAGGAACTCCACGCTCGAGCGTACAATCTGAGATCATGTCGTCCGCTCGAGCGAGGAAAGTGACGCTCGAGCGTGAAATGCGTGTATTCAGTACTTTGCATGAGTTTATAGTCCGCTCAAGTGAGGGAGTTCACGCTCGAGCAAGGACTTGTGTCTCATGCTCGAGCGGGTGTCGAGCGCCCGTCGAGCATGAATTTTGAGCATCCAGTAGTTTTACTGTAGCTTGCAGTCCGCTCGAGCGACGGAAGTCACGCTTGAGCGGAGCTCCTTTGTCTGCATGTCCGCTCAAGCGTAGAAAGCCACGCTCAAGCGAGACTCCTGTTTTCTGAAAATTTTGAAAAGTGTTTGTAGGTACATTTTTGCATCCTGTTTCCATCCTAGGCATTCCTAGAGCATGTTTAAGGCATCTTAAGGAGGATATTAATGTAGAACCACACCGAGTCTAAGTAGGGACTAAGTCTTCGATTCCCAAGTATGTGACTTAGTATGTGTTCATCCTGTAACTGTGTAGGGTTGGCATCTGAGGACGCGCACTAGCTTAACTGTAGCTCAGAACTCTGTGAGTAACAATGTTGTAAAGATATGTTCGATCATGAATATTTCTGAATGAACAACTATACTGCTTTCTGAAATGATATTTCTTACTGAATGAATGTTTGTCCTATTTGTGAATTGTATTCGTGGCATCTATAGCAATTTACTGTTATTGTACTGTATTGCTACTGTTACAGAGATCTCTGTCAGTTCCCATGTTAGGACCACTACTATTTATTGATATGATGGTCATCACCTGACTGTTCGGTCTGTTAAGACCTACTGTACTGTTTTGCTATTGGATGTACCACATATGACTATTATAGTTTCTGAATGACTGTTATGACATAAAATATGAGCCACAAACTGAATGACTGATATACTGATAATTGATTGTTTTCCATACTGAAAGGACATTCATTCTTAATCTCTTTTACACATATGTTATTCACTAGGCTTTAGCTCACTGTTTATATATATATGTAGGTGTCCAGGCACCGGACCGGAGCTAGGAGCGTTGGGTTAGACTCCCTTTTTGTCAAGCCAACCACTGTGCCTCATTGCGAGGTTCCAAGCCTGACCGAGCCAAGGCTGTTTGGGGTGTTTTAGATTTCCCCTTTTGTCTCCGTATGTAATACTGTATAGACTGAATGATAATTGTACTATACTGTTCCAATAGGGATTGGGTCCCTGTCCTGGATGATTGTATATGAATGTATATGTACTGTTTATGTGAATATGTATGAAAAGTCTTTTTGCATACAGAATGTCACAGCTCATTGGACATCTTCTATTTACTGTTTTAGCTTCGCCACCAGTACTGTATCATCGTTTTTCTTGTTAAGCAGGCCTTCGGTAATCATCGGATTACTGGCCGGTTACGGCGCTAAACCCATAAGGCCGGGTTTGGGTCGTGACAAAAGTGTATTACACAATGCGAAAAAATGAGATTTTCGCCAAGTGGTCCTCAAATGTGAGCAGCCCAAATTTTTATTTCCTCCTATCTCCTGATGAATAATTATGGGATAAATGTTAGTCTTTATTTTTTGCAATATCATTTATTTTTTAATGTAATTGTTAGTCTTTATTTGCAATGTAATTTTTATCTTGTAATGAAATTTCATGTTGTTTTTTTTACTTTTGAGTATTTTGTATTTCACAATGTAATATTATTTTTTTAATGTATAATGCTCACTAATTTGTATTATAATTTAATATTTTCACTAAAGTATAATGCAAAAAAATAAATATATTTTTTCAAATGAAGGCAATAAAAAGATAAAATACATTAGCTGATATTAAATGAAGATAATTTTATTATAATAAAAAGACATTATAATATAAATATATAATTTTTCCAATTTTTCATTTTTTTTTATTTTTTATATTTGTTTATTTGGGAATAATATAAATATATAATTTTTTTAACAAACAAGTAAAAAAATGTCACAAAAGACAAAAAATAAACAAAAATAAAATCACAAAAAACCTATATCTAAACAACACCTACAAACTTGGAAGGAAAATTGGTTGAGATTTGCCAAAAATAGCAAATGACCATTGGAGCATCATTGCTATAATTTGACAAAATAACACTATTCATTACCAAATTATAGCAATAGCAATAGTAATATAGCAACCACCATTAGAGATGCTCTTAGACATCGATAGTTATATATTTGAATCATATTTGTTTTAAAAAAATGGACGATAAATATAATTTTAAAAATAATCATTTATTTTTTGTAATATAAATTTGATTCAAATATATAGTTACTAATATTCAATCATTTTATTTTTTATATGAATATTTTACTTAATGAATTTTAAAAAATAAACAATTTAAATTATCAAAATAAGATATATAGTGAATCCTACGCCCTTAAATTTTTTTCATATTAAAATATCAGCATGAAAAAAAATAACCCACCCTTAATTTATACCCCACATTGGCCTAAGATCACAATCACAAATTATAATGGCCCACAAAATTTTATTTTATTATTATTATTATTATTATTATTATTATTATTATTCCTGTGGGTATGAGTGAATGAACTTGTTTGAAACTCGGGATTCATTTTTATTAAAATTTTTAAATATTTTAATTAAATTTTTTAAATTTTTTTTTAGATACAATTAACATAAATATACTATAAAAATAAAAATATAAAAATAAAAATAAAATTTTAATATATTTTTTATATTCTTGTGTATTTATTGATTTTTTAAATATTTTTTTACAAATATTTTACTTTTTTGATATATCTAAATAAGTGCATCTAAAAAAGTAAAAAAAATGTTTAAAATTTTAAAAATATTCATCAAAAATAAAAAAAATGAAAAATAAAAAACTTAATTTTTAGAAAATTGAAATCAAATACAGTGAGACCCTGGTATGAATGTATTTAGGAACTTAGCTCGAGGTAGGGGTATAAATTGGGCCTGGTCCATGGGCTCTTGTCAAATTTGAGCTAGGTCCGGCCGACTTACGGGTCAAAAAATTAGGCCAAAACCCAGGCTCATGTTGTATTCGAGCTTTAGGCGGGTATGAATATTTTCTTTATTTATTTTTTCTATGAAAATTTTGTTTTTTTAACTAAAAATGACATTGGACCTAGGGCATGCCAAGTTTTGAGTGAGTCTTGAACAGGCCAATAGGCTGAGCCACGGACCAAGCTTCAAAATGATCAACCTAAGGTCGCAAGCTAGACTCAAACCCAAACCTAATCGGGTCTAAATGAGTCAGGTCCACCTCAAACCATTTTTACGCTCCTAACTTGAGGGAATTTTAGGCCTTGTTTGGGGTATTTAAAAAAAATTAAAAATTCACTATTCTATAAATCACATCATGTTATTTAAAAAGTCACATTACCTCCTCACCACAACACTTTAAACATAATATATATTTTATAAAAAATTAAAAAATACACTTATTTAAATCATTTTAAACAACCTTAGTAATACAATAACAAAACTCTAGTCACACATTAGAGAGAGAGAGAAAAAACTTTTACTCCTTCGCTGCCATCTCTCTCTCTCTCTCTCCGTGTGTCTGGTAGACGCGACTAGGAGGAAACAGAGAGGAGAGGAGGGTGGGAGAGACTATAAAGGACAGCTGCCCCAAGACTCTTTCTCTTTATTTCCTCTCTCTCTACACACGCAGGGCTGAAACAGGGGCAAATCGAAAGATTCAGCCATGATCTCGTTGAATGGAACCAGTTTTATGGTAATGTAATCCAAACCCATCTATTCAACTCTATATTTCTGAAGCAGATTTGTTCAATTTCGTCGAATCACCTTTCCATTTTTGTGTCTCCCCTGTTTTCCCTTTTTCGAGTCCTAAATTTTCGACCAATTCAGTTTCTTCTTTTCAAAATCTTTGAACAAGCCAAACCCACTTCATCTTCATCGATTTCAAGCATACCCATTTCAAAAAAAAAAAAAATTGTTTTCAAAATCGTCGAATCAGATATCCATCTGTTGGCCTCCTCTGTTCTGCTTCTGAGCATTGAAAAAATCAATATCTTCTTCATTTTGTTTTCAAAATCATTGAATCAGCTATGAATCTGGTTCTGGGCATTAAAAAGATCAATTTTTTGATTTCGTTTTGTGTGATTTTGAACTCAGATTTGTTTAAATTGAGTTATTTATTTGTTGATTGAACACAGAACAACTCGCTCTCTGGAGTCTCGAGAAGTTTATCTCGTTCACAGAGACGAGTCCATGTACCTGTGGTTGTGGCGGCTTTGAGCTCCAATGGCCGACCAGGAGAGAGAAACGCGACCCTGTTGATGGAGACTACTCTGAAGGAGATGAGAGATGGGTCTTCGGCGATCGAGGTGGACCCCAAATCCACCGTCGGCGGTGGAGTTGATGACGTGTACGGCGAGGATAGAGCCACCGAGGATCAGTCTATCACACCTTGGACTGTCTCAGTTGCTAGGTGAGAGAGATCGATGATTCGCAATTTTTTGGTGTTTTCTATGCTTTATGCTATTCTGAGATGAAAATTTTACATATGTTTTTGTGATCTGTTTTTAAAAAACATATATATATATATATATATTGTATCCTACACTTTTCATTATTGTATTCTTGCTCGTGATTTCCTTTCTAAAGATTTGTGTAAAAGTGATTGTGGGGTGTTCTTGATTTTATATTAGCTACACTTTGAAATTATTGGTTGGTTTGGTTATTTAAATCACTTGCTATAATGTTTTTCAATGTCTTGAATTTGTTTGCTTATAAAGAAATTCTAATAATTATTTAGTACATCCCATTTGTTACAAAGTGTGTTCTTGATTAATACGAAAAGTTTATAACTCTGATGTGTTTTAATTTGTTTGGTTGATTCTAGTTGGGTTTGGTATTTCTATATTTTTTTAATGCAAGTTTGGGACTTGTATTGAATGCTTTGGAATGTTATGTGAGGAAGCCATTGATTGATTGATTTTTTGTTTTGTTTTTCTTTCCTTTGTTTATTTGGTTCATGCAGTTCTAGTATGGATTTTAGCTTTTTGTTTTATTATTTGTCATCTCTTCTGTCGAATTGATGATGGAGTAACAAAATGACTTTGTTTGCTAGAATGATATTGATATATCATTTTTCTACCAAATTTTATTTTATGTTTAATTTAAAGCGTCTTTATTTCCTTAAACTACTTTGTTGTTTATAATTCTGAGAGTTAATTTTGTTGCTAATCTAAATTTCTCTTATTTCCGAATTTACTCAAATAGATTTCTGTTGCTTTTATACAGCTGTACTTACTCTTTCTTAATTAATTTCTTGAGTGAGTTTCTTTTTCTTTTTCTTTTTCTTTTTTTAATAAAAAAGAAAAAAAAATTTTGTAGTAATTCTTTTCAAATTCCAGGTTCTACATTCCTTGATTGGCTGGAAATTATTAATACTGCTTCTCTGTTACTTTGTGACCTTATTGGGTTCAGAATATCTACCATCTTGTTGATTCATTGCGATGACTATTATCCTTTCTTTCTGGGAAATTATGGCCTCCATAGTATATTACCTTAGAATTCCTCAAGTCCATGTCAAATTGTTTTGATCTGTGCATAACTGTGCTGCAGTGGGTATTCATTATTGCGGGATCCACACCACAACAAAGGGCTCGCCTTCTCCGAGAAAGAGAGGGATGCCCATTACCTGCGTGGTCTTCTTCCCCCAGTCGTCGTTGCCCAAAATCTTCAGGTTATCAAAAATACACCGCCTCAGCTTTTGGATTTTCCATTTTCATTTTTGTGTGTTTTTAAATTTTCCTCGTCTTATAAAAAAAGACTAATGATGGATATTTTTCTTGCTACTTTACCTACCAGATCAAGAAATTGATGCACAATATCCGCCAGTATCAAGTCCCACTGCAGAGGTACATGGCCATGATGGATATCCAGGTACGCCATTCATGCTATTCAGTGAACTTCTGGACTATGAAGCTGATGCTAACTTCAATTAGTTAAAAAAATTGATGCTAATAATGCCACTGATGCCACTCAAATTGTCTCTTCAATTATTTTTAATGTCATTCTTATCCTGGTCTTCAGGAGATGAATGAAAGGCTGTTCTACAAGCTCCTCATTGAAAATGTTGAGGAGCTGCTCCCAGTTGTCTACACTCCCACCGTTGGTGAAGCATGTCAAAAATACGGGAGCATCTTCAGGCGTCCTCAGGGTCTTTTTATTAGTTTGAAAGAAAAGTATGTTTTGTTGCAGCTCCTTGTTAGTTCGTCATTTGAGTGATTGTAATACTCTCGTATTATAATGTTGAAACTTAACTGATGATAAGTCTTTTGTAGAGGGAAAATTCTTGAAGTACTGAAGAATTGGCCTCAGAGGAAAATTCAGGTTATTGTTGTCACTGACGGGGAGAGGATTTTGGGTCTTGGGGATCTTGGCTGTCAGGTAACCGGTACATGGATTCGGTTTCTATAAATTCTTGTGAATGAATTATGAACATTATAATCTTTTTCTGTGTTTGTGTGTAACTAAAACTGACTTGATTTTGAGTTTTCTTGGAATGTTATCAAGGTTCGGGATACCTATAGGAAGCTTTTTTTTGTGTGTGTGTGTCTGTGAGACTAAGACTGACTTGATTTTGACTACTTTTGGAATGTTATCAGGGGATGGGGATACCTGTCGGGAAGCTTTCTTTGTATACAGCACTTGGAGGGATTCGTCCATCAGCTGTAAGTATCCTTTTATGGCAACACTATTATTGTTTCCTGATATGGCTAAAGTCAAAACATCTCTAAAATTTCACATGATGAAGTATCTTTGATTCGCTAACCTACTAAAACCATGGTTGCAAAATCAGCTTCCACTCCTCTAATGCTAACTTCGACATAGCTTTAAACATGTTTGGTTTGGTGCTTTTTATTTTTAGCATTTTAGATTTTAGATTTTAAATTTTGGGAGTCTGTGGTGTGGCTTCTGTTTATAGCTTGTGAGGCAAAAATAACTTTAATAAGCTAAAAAAAGTTTATTATTGGAAAGTTGGGAGAGGGGTGCTATTAGGTATTGTTTTTTATTATCAACTTTTAGCTTGCAAGAAATTGTGCCAAACTTATATTTTGTAGTTTTAGCAAGCCTGAACAATAGGATGCCATCATAGCCCAAATAGTTCTTGCACCACTCCCAAAAATAGAGGTGAAACAAAGAAGAAGAAAAAAATGAGCATCAGAGCCCTACATTCATCATGTCCACTTTTGGGTTGGAGTGACATCATGCTGCTCTTTGATCTAGAGAGAGAGGATCAGAGAACTACAGATAGAGGATCAGAACCCTAGACAACCAAGGCATACATTTTATTAGTCAGTCAGGAATCAATATGTCATCAGTTCTTTTTTGTATGCTTTTGCTACTTGTTTTTATGGAAGAAAAATTGTTGATGAGAGCTGTTGTCATTTTCAGTGCTTGCCTATAACCATTGATGTGGGAACAAACAATGAGAACTTGTTAAACGATGAGTTTTACATTGGACTCAGACAAAGGAGGGCAACTGGGCAGGTCTGAGATTTGGTTTCATGACATGCCCTATTCTTAACTGCACCAATCCAGTATAGTTTGTATAATGAAGCAGGTTTATACAATATGAAGCATTTTCATTTTCTCCTCTATAGGAATATGCTGAACTTCTTCATGAATTTATGAGTGCAGTCAAGCAGATCTATGGTGAGAAAGTTCTTGTTCAGGTTAGTCACCTTCCTCTAAGTCTTCGACTTAGATATTTATCAATTCGTTGGATAGTTATCAAATTCTCTACTTTGATCTATATTATTCAGTTTGAAGACTTTGCGAACCATAATGCTTTTGACCTGCTTGCGAAGTATGGCAGTACACATCTTGTTTTTAATGATGACATACAGGTAATTGATGGAGGCTTAGTGATATATAGAACCTTGTTTTTTTGTTTTGCTTTTTGTGTGAGGGTGTGTTTGGGCATTGGTAAAGTATTTATAATATTTGCGTTATTTATTTTGTTTCAGGGGACAGCATCTGTGGTCCTTGCAGGGCTTATCTCGGCACTAAAGGTTGTTGGGGGATCCTTAGCTGATCATAGATTTCTATTCCTTGGAGCCGGAGAGGTGTGCCCTTACTAGCCTTATCTGAAGATTTCATCTTCTTGATTCTTATAATGAAGAAACGAACTTGTTTGATAAATTTTCTGATTGCAATAATAATTGACTAAGAGTTAGGTGTATATTACCCATTTTTCTTATATATTCACTCACTGTGGGGTCGGGTCGGGTCTGGTCATGTTTTTCTCTCACTTCATCCGTTGGTTGATGCAGGCTGGCACTGGGATTGCAGAACTTATAGCGCTTGAGATCTCAAAACAGGCAAGAACTATGGTGTTTTCGTTTTTTTAACATATTTTATTTTCCTGTTTCTTGCAAGCGGGTTGTAAAACTAAAAAAACATTGTGAGAGTTTATACCTTATTTTCTATACAGACTGGTGTCCCGTTAGAAGAAAGCAGAAAGAAGGTTTGGCTTGTTGACTCAAAGGTAATAAGAAAACTGCTATGTCATTTTCTCCATCTCTTGTTAGTTGGTAAGTTCTTGTTTTGCTTCCTCTCTAAAGAAAGAGAGTCGGCTTAGAGAACTCTGGGCCTTTTTGTGCCCCCGTCTATGCAGTGTCTCTCACCAGTGTCCCTTTGAGTTTTCGTGGCAATTGACATCAACTGCAAATGTCTATTGTTTTCTTGTAGGGGTTAATTGTTAGCTCCCGCATGGAATCGCTTCAACATTTCAAGAAACCCTGGGCCCACGAACACGAACCTGTTAAAGAACTTATTGACGCTATTAAGGTGTGAATTCCCTCTTCCGCCCCTGCGTTTTTTCTTATAATGCCAAACGGCTCCCAGTCTCTTCACTCACTTGTCGTGCTTTGCCAGGCAATCAAGCCAACGGTGTTGATAGGATCATCAGGAGCAGGAAGTACATTTACTAAAGAAGTAGTTGAGACCATGACATCCTTAAATGAGGTATTGCATTCATATTTGTTAGTTTTCCGGTCTACTACTTATTAGTTGGTGAAAACCTAACTATCAATCCGAAGACCCTGACGTTGTTGTGAATGAGTGTTATGCAGAAACCGGTTATTCTTGCTCTCTCCAATCCGACTTCGCAATCTGAATGTACTGCCGAAGAAGCTTATACATGGAGCAAGGTGATACAAATATGCCGGTTTCTATCATTGAGATGATAATCCTCTTCTCTAAAATTTGAGATGTTTGGTTTCATTTTCAGAATCATTTTTTAAAAAAATACTAAAACCAAAAAGATGTTTCTGAATTTTCAAAACCTACTTTTGCGCACAAAAAAATGAAGATGATGAGTGTGTTTGATTATAAAAATGAAACAAATATAGAAATTGTTTTCATTTTATTAATCCATTCCCTTTTCTTTTCTTTTCTTTTCTGTTTTTTGCCTTCAGGGCCGTGCCATTTTTGCAAGTGGGAGCCCATTTGGCCCGGTTGAATATGATGGGAAAGTTTATTTGTCTGGCCAGGTAATGACTTATTTCAACCTACCATGTCCATATTATTGTTAGATGAAACCTCAAGGACTGACTTTTGTACAACATTTCTTTTCCAATCAGGCGAATAATGCATATATTTTCCCTGGGCTTGGTTTGGGTTTGATAATCTCTGGTGCAATCCGTGTTCACGATGACATGCTTCTTGCAGCTTGTAAGTGCACCGAAATTTTGAAATTCAAATTGTCCTTAAACGTGCAATAGTGATGAATATTATAAATGAAAAAAATTAAAATGAAAAACAGTGACGGAATCTTCCATATGGCCATATCATCCAATTACCAAATGCAAGATTGTGATTTCTTCTCAACGCATATTTGTTGGATTTTTTTATTTAATTTTTTAAAATTCTTAATGGTTACTGCTATAAACCCTTTTTTGATCAATATCTATTCCTTTGGGAAAAAATTCCGGAGAAAACAAATTCTTATGGAAAAACAGGAGATTCAACTGGCTGTGTTCTTCAAATTCCAAAAATTGAGGAGGATCTCTCTCTCTAAATTTGCCAGACTTGAGATAAATTGGAGTTTTATACCGAAGAGGATTGCATTGATTTATAAGTCTAGGAACACAAAACCCGATCACACATAACATATGTGTTGTGTGTTTCTTTCTATTATTTAGGCCTCATTTGGAAACATGTTTTAGGGGTTGTTTGAGGTGTCCTAAGGAAATGCACTTTTTGTCTTTTTAGACTAAAAAATTGAGGAAAAAAATATGAATGTTTGGGTTAACTTTTTAATTTTTATAGAAAAATGTGTATTAAAAAATTGTATAAATTAGTGTGTAGAGGAAAATTAAGATTGGGAGTTGTGCAGTCGTAATTTTTGACTTTTGGTGAATAGTGATAACTTTTTAACTTTTTGAGTAACTTTTTAACTTTTTGGCAACTTGCCAAACTTGGCCTTAGTAATTTTTTGGCTTTTTGATTAAAATATGATATAAAAAAAAAAAAACTAGTATGTTTGGGATGATTTTTTGATTTTTTACGAAAAAATGTTAAAAAAGTAGAAAAAAAAAGAGAATCTTTGACTTTTTGATATAGGTTGTTTGTTTTTTAATTTTTTAATTTGATTTTTTGACTTTTAGAATAAAAAGTAATGTTGTCAAACGTGGTCTTAGTTTGTGTTCGGAGCACAAGTATTCCTAAAGTTTCCATCATAATTTATCTTGGTATCGTTTTGGTATTGTTTCTTTGGGACACAGCGGAAGCTCTAGCAGCTCAGGTAACTCAGGAGAACTTCGACAAGGGGCTCATATTCCCGCCATTCGCCAACATCAGAAAGATTTCCGCTCACATTGCCGCCAGGGTGGCTGCTAAAGCTTATGAACTCGGTGAGACCCTTCTTTACATTCCTGTCATAAAACATAAGCACATGTAAACTTTTTCCAATCATTACTTACATAATACTAACATCTTTAACTATGTATGGATAGGCTTGGCTACTCATCTCCCGCAACCAGAAAATCTGGTTGCATATGCAGAGAGCTGCATGTATAGCCCTAATTATCGAAGCTACCGGTGATTTCAGTGGACAATTCTTGAGTTTTGTTGCTACAACGGGCTATCATTATAATGTTGTTGTCATTTTTCATTTTCATTTTGGTTTTTCATTTTTATTTTTATTTTTTTTATTTTTATTAATGGTTTCTTGAAAAAAAAATTCATTTTCTTCAAACTTGTTAGTTGGATGTTATTGGGTAGGTAGGAAAACCATATGGAAGTTTGTAAGTCAGGTCATTAAAAGGTTAAATTTAGCTTCACAAAATGTTGTGTACTATTTAAAATTATACAAAAAACACCTACCAAGGAAAAAATAATTATAGATGAATTTAAATAGTTTCCAAATTTTGGAATATTTGTTTCCCTTTGGTTGATAATCAATTGTGTTTGATAGCATATATAATCACCTACCACTTGAATATGAAAACTAATTAAAAAAAGAAAAATAAATTAGCCCTAATTTTAAGTAATGACTCAAGTTATCTCTGGTTATTAGTTTTCATTTTTTATTCAAAACTATTGTTTCTATCTGAAAACTTTTATAATTTAAAATTCGGGACTCAAATATTTTAGCATTAGAAATTCAATACTAAAAAAATTAGTGTATTTATATTTTAGCTTTATCAAACTGACCTTGGAAATTAAAACTAAAAATGTTATTGTAAGATTATTCTATTTTAATTTTTTATAAAATAATAATATTAAAAAAATTAGGTGCACCCATTTTACGTTTTGCAAATTACTGTTATCTCACTGGGAGAAAAAAAATATAGGAAAAAAAAACCTGCAGTTATTTCTGTGACTTAAGGTGGGAATTACTCATCATTCTCAAGGGTGTTTTTACGCCTCAAAAAATTTACGTAAGAAAGATTCATTAAATTTCATTATTTAATATAAACATAAGTATATCTTAATATTAATATCATCATTAAATCTTTAGCATCCGTATTGGTTAACCATTAAGAGATTTACAAAATGTTCCACATGCGGTTATACATTCAAATTCTTAATATGTGAATCTATGGCATGTGACATATAAGTCAAGTGCAAATAAATGCCCTCGAGGGTTATAATTTTCAAGGTTTAAGCCTAGCTATACAAAATTGGTTTTTGAACCCATATCAATTTGCCATTCTTACAACTTTTTCTCAAAATTTCTAAATTCTAATAATTTCACCAAAACAAGGTTTTTGTTCTATTTTTTAAAAGATTTTTTTAAAACAGCACCCACACCTTAAAACATACTCATATGCTCAAAAAACTTTGGGAAAAGTAGATGAAATCAACTTCTAACATTATCTAGGGTTCAACAACCCAAAATCATAACTCAAAATATGATGAAATACTCAAAACATGTATAAACTTGCAAATATATATATATAACTTAAAGATTATCTCTACCATAAGCTTTGGAGATGAAGAGGATGAAATCTCAGAAATCAAAGTCAACAAAAACAAAATCCAACCGGTTATAAACGTAGCACTCGGCGCCCTCTTTGATTTGGTATAAGAACCCCCCTCAAACTCTTAAAGATTTGAGCTAAATCTTAGAGAGAAGTTAGATTTTTGGTGTGTTTTTAGAGAGAATGGAGAGAATAGATAGATATAGAGAGAGAGAGAGAGAGAGAGAGAGAGAGAAGAAAATTTGAGCCAAAAACATTCTTGGCATCAGTTTTGAGGAAAATAGTACAAAAATCGAGACAGATGCACCGAAATCTGCCTAAGCAGTTTTAATTCAGTATGAGCGGAATTCGCAATCCGCACGAGCAGAAATTTTCCCCTTACGGGCGGATTGCTCCAGAGAGCTGTCCAGAAAATCCACCCAGAATCTGCTCGAGTAGGACCCAAAATCCGCTCGAGCGGACTTGTGTGGAAATTTTTCCCTCACGGGTGGATTGCTTCAGAGAGCTGCCCAGAAAATCCACCAAAAATCCGCTCGAACGGTTTTCTGTCCAGAAAACTTTGAGAGGATCCGTTCGGGCGGCTATCAATTCTGCATGAACGGTTTTGCCTAGAAATTTAGAAAATGATTTTGCAAACCAAGGCAAGGTTTATGCCCAAAACTCAAAGTTTATAACTCGAAAAAGTTACGAGGTTTGAAGTAAGAGTATAAAGAAATTTCAACTCAAAACGATGAACAAAAAACCGAAGGAAATACATACTACTCCGTTACACAATACTATTCAAGCCGAAAACTTGAGACATCACAACCTCCGCCCCTTAGGAAATTTCGTCCTCGAAATTTGGTTACACCTCTCACCAACATATCCAAAGAACAAGAACAAAACAACAACAAGGCCCCAAGTGGTAACAACCACACAAATGACAAAATGAATCCACAATAACAGCAATTTAATTGTAACATGGAGACCTTAATCTTAACAACATTCAACTATCATTATCAAAATCTTTCCATGGGCAAAGGCCACAATCCAACAACCACTAATATGATAATCATAAGCACGAGTTTAACAACAACTGTAACAATCCTACAATAATTCTCATGCTCAAAAGACAACAACAATCATAAGAACAAATGGTTTACAATTTCATCGATTTATTCTCAAACATAAGAGAAATAACAATTTAAAATAAACTAAGTATTCTCAAACAAATCCAGATACTTGGAGTGGATTTATGCCTCCTGTTCCCAAGTTGTTTCCTCAACCCCATGGTGCCTTTACAACATCTTTACTAACGGTATGGTCTTGCCCCTTAACACTTGTTCTCGGGTATCTAAAATTTGAACTGGTCACTCTTCGTATAAGGCATCCTCATCTATCTCCAAATCAACCCAATCAAGTATACGTAAAGGGTCAGGTTCATACTTCCTAAGCATAGATACATGGAAAGCGTTGTGAACCCCCGAAAGCTGTGGCGGTAAGGCCAAACAGTATGCCACTTCTTCAATCTGATCCAAAATCTCAAAAGGTCCAATAAACCTTGGAGATAATTTACTACTCTTACCAAATCTCATCAAACCTGTCTCGGTGAGATTTTAAGAAACACACTCATCAACCTCGAAATATAGAGATCGCTTTTATCTTATCGGATAACTCTTCTGTCGGCTTTGAGCCGTAGCTAACCTCTTTCGAATGAGGGTAACTTTCTCGGTCGTCTCTTTAACAATCTCTAGACCCAACAACGGTGCATCACCCACATCAGCCCAACAAACTGGTGATCCACAAGTCCGGCCATACAAGGCCTCAAACGGTGCTATCTCAATACTATCCTGATAACTGTTGTTATAGGCGAATTCAATCAGCGGTTAGTGTCTCTCCCAAGGCCCTTTGAAATCAAGGACATAAACTCTAAGCATGTCCTCCAAAATCTGAATGGTACGCTTTGACTGCCCATCGGTTTAAGGATAACAAGTGGTGCTAAAGGTCAACTTAGTTCCTGATGTCTCTTGAAGGTTTTGCCACACTCGGGTCGTAAAACGAGAATCTCTATCTGAGACAATGGTCATAAGGACCCCAAAAAGTTGAACTATCTCTCTAATGTACAACTCTGTCAAATGCTTAATTGAGTCGCCAGTGCGCATCGTTATGAAGTGTGTAGACTTAGTCAACCTATCAACAATCACCCAAATGACATCATTGCCCCGTTGTGTTCTAGGAAGCCCAACTATAAGGTCCGTGGTAACACGGTCCCATTTCCGCTTGGCTATTATTAAATATTGTAGCCAGTTTTTTGTGTTCTTCGGAGGGGTTTAGTCTCCTCGGATACGATAGTCCTACAGTTCGGACTCTTGTGGTTCTAAATCTGGTTTCATATGTGCAATGTGAAACAAAAAAACACAAATGAGAGTCCAAATCTAACAAATCTTAGAAAATTCATTTATCATTAGAGATGCTAGAAATGGACTGCATTACCAGATTTTAGAGTCGCTACCTAAATATTTTTGAAAAATTTAGGAAGCCCCTAACTTGCGCCAAAGACCACTTGTCCATTATAACCAAAGTGTTTTGACTCGGAAACTTAGGTATGAGAGGGGTAGGTCATGAATTGAGCACCTCACTCACTCGATCAAAGATCGGCCTTTACTAATCATGATGTGATTTTTATGTACATTATATGCTTTTATTCTGATTATTACTGTTAACTTTATTACGTGAGGCACACAAATATAGACTACGTCACCCACTTTGGAATACTTTGATTTCATATTTGTTTGAAAAGACTTTTGAATATGTGCTATTGAAAAAGCAAACTCATATGTAAATTGATCGAAATCATCCCAATTTAAGCGACATAGCCTTCATCCACAGGCATTCAAAGAGGTATATTAAATAAGCACTTAATCTTATGGTAACATGCTTAATATGGCAACACGAACATAGATGCAATATGTTAAAGCAAAAAATGCTCACCTAGTATTTAACCGAGGCAAGCCACAGGAAAAGAAATAATTAGAAAAATGCATGCTCTAATATGCAAAGTGACTAATGCAACACATACAAAATTCAACGATTGGATTCGGCTTCTTAACATGACATATGGATCAATTCAAGGCATCTGGTAGTGTTCAAGCAAGAAATAATTGATGTTTATCAAGTATGATGAACCAAATCTTAATGTATGCAAAAATGGGTGCAAGTCATGGTAATGATATGAAACCAAAAATATGATACTACATGTAACCATAGTAAGAAAGTAAATAAAATAGAGAAAGAATGGGGGTTGGAAGACATACAAAATATTTACAAGTGTTACAAATTTGCCCTTGCACAAGAGGGTTCGAATGAATGTCCTAATTAAACTAATTATTACAACACCGAATGAATTAACTAAATTAACTAGCTATTACAAATTCAAATGAAGCTAACTAATTAATTACACACATACTAATATTAAAACATTAATTTAATGGACTTGAATGGGAGGCGAGGAACTACATGCATACAACCGAGAACATCATCTTGGAAACTTCTCTGTTTGCTGCGAGAATCTGCTCTGTTCATAGTCAGAAAATTATTCTGTTTTGACCTCACATTCTGCGGTGAAAATGCCACTGCCTGTACAAAATTGATGGCAGGCCGACCTTGGAAAATGGTCGGTCGTACAGAGTAGTGGCGCTGGCCACTGTTTTTGAGGGAGACCCTGCTACTATAGAATTGAAACAAAGCAAAAATAGAGTGTTTCCAAGAGATGTTTATCTTCTCTGCCCTTCCCTATCATGAAGATGATCAAGAGAGGAGTAGATTCGATTCACAAATCATTAATTGTCACAAATTTGTTGCGTGATGATCTTACAACCGATAGGACAAAAGCTCAATAAAATGAAACAAAAGACAAATAACACCTTCTCCCTATCATGGAGTTACCTCAAGGAAATGGATGGACATTGCTTCATGAATCATTGAACATCACTAAAAAGTATGCAATGGTCCACGACGTAATGGGTTCAATATAATGTCTGATTGAACTCAACTCAATTTTATTACCTTTTTACCTCTTTTACCCCAATTTTATTAGCCTCTTTTACATTGCCTTTCCATTTCTTAATTTTTTTTCATTTTTGTCCAAAAGTGTAGATTACGTCCACTAAGTCCAAAAGCGATAAAGAGAGGTATCAAATAAGAGATTGTACTTAGCATAAGAAAGATGTAATGCATTGGTAATGAACCTCCAAAGAAATTAAACCATTAAGCATGAGAGGTCTTTTTCTTATGCCTTGAACATCAATCTTTTGTTTGATTCAACTCTTTATCAAAATAAATAAAGAATGGAGGGAGATTGCAGAGATGATTATGCAAAGGTGATTACAATGGTATGAACATGTATGGAAGCTATAAAAAAGTGCAAGAAAAGACTATCAACTCAAATGGATTGAAAGCTATATCCATGAGGACTTACAACAACACATCTATAGTATTCAAGGCATAATTTAACACACAAAACAACACTGAAACAACACAAAAACAATGCTGAAAATTGAGTTTTGAGGTGTAAAAAATGAGCAAAAGTGGGCTAAAACTAAGAGGTTTCAAACAACCAACAAACCTAAGCAAGGATGGCTAACCCATTTTTTTTGTTGTGACTTAAAAATCACATTTTTAAGCTTAAAAACATTCTAAAAAACAGTATGAAAAAGCAAAGAAAAGAGATAGAAAAAATGATATAAAAGCTCAAAATATACATCTTTCAAAGAGAGGATGCTCTTTATTTTACAAATCACAAGTTGAACACTCTTAAGAGCTGAAATTTGTGTTCAAGAATCTCAGCAAGAGGTCTCAAATTTAGGCTTAGGAAGTGTATGTATAATGTATGTATATTGCAAGAGAGAGAAATAGTGTATTGAGCAAGCTATAGGCACTTGGAGAATTTTTCTAACCCCAAACTATGAAGAGAGGTCATGTATTTATAAAAAAACAGGTCCTCACATTGGAAATATCTGTAATGAGACAGTTGGTGCAAGACATGCACATGGGGACAACTAGTAGCCAAAAATGTCTGTTTGTCGAGAAACATGGCCGGTGGCTATGAAGGGGGATGGCTGGCCAACCAAAAATGGCCTGCCAGTCACTGGTTGGCCAATAGGTCTCTGAGTGGTCAGGCTAGAAAAAAAAATTAGATTTTGGTCCAAAGGGGGTGCAAGGTTTAGGTTTTAAAGCTTGAAACCGAAGCCTTTTGCTGAAGAAATTGAGCGACTTGTACAGCGGAATAATTCATTATCGAGCGTTCGAATTAAAGTGCCCAAGTCTTACAAGCAGTCAAAATGGGGTGTCTACAAATACCTACTTCAATTGATAACGTTTACAATCGTCACTCCACTAATGACACAATCGTTACTAGATGGATGGTAATCCTGTTACAACATAGAAATAGAATATGTCAAAAATGGTAACAAGAAGTTCAACCAACAGCTAAAAATCACCCGAAAATTGCATTCCATTACCACAACTATGATATTCACCAACCACCCTTTACTACACTTTTTTAAATAAAACAAACCACCACAATCGTCTTTTTCTATGGGAATAAAAAACAAATCAAAGCGTATACCCAAATAACACTCTAACAAATGGTCTTAAGATATACACAAGATTTAAAACATCCAAAGATAAACTTGCCCCGTTTTACGAGAGTACCAAGAAAGACAATGTTCACAATGTCACTCACAGAATTCTCACCCAGAAAGTGGTCACTACATTGACCTTCTCAATTAATAACACCCTTGAAACTCTAACCATTACTAACTCCATTCCTGCTTTCCTTCAATTACAACGTCTCCTCACCTCGTGAGTCTAAAATCACACTTTCCAAACTTAACTAATCAAGAAGAGGTCTAAACAGCGTAAATACTAACAAACCATTTACATGCTCATGCCAAAGGAATTAATCTGTACTGAATCTAGAACTTACAACAGATCCCGTTAACCTAGGACAAAAGGTCAACTTAACACATATTCGGCTCTATAATTACTTCCAAAACTTCTCATTAACTCTCTTAACGCCTCACTGCCACCTGACTCAAAATATATCTATGAAATGCACCGCCCTAGCAACACCACGGGTTCTCAACCCTTACCGCAAAGACACAAAGTGCTCCTATTCCGCAGACAAAGCTTACAAAAAGGACCCTACCTTCAATACAAGAAACATACAACCAACCACATCAACACACTCTCGCATACCGCCAATCCAAATTGAAATGTGAATATATTATTATGATAACCACCACAAAACGAAACTAACTACCCTCAGTAGACTAAGGAGAAATTTCCATAAACGAAACTCAAATCACCTTCACGTCAACCACTCTCAATTATCCCAAACACCAACACAATCACTCCTAATGACCTGATCAGGAATTATTTAAAATGTACTAAGGACACCGATTCATCTAACTTACTTCTTGGTATGATAACAACAACACCTTAAACCTACACCGGCCTATTAGACTCAAACACTTCATCCATTCAACCACTCTCCTTTCTTAGCACCAAAATGACAATATTCCAACACCAAACACTCTTTTGTGGGGTTTTACAACCTTTCCTACACCTTTTCAAGTCCAAGGCGGACTTCTCGAGGCCAAAACCCACAATTCCCATCGCAGAACAATATACACCCCCAACTCAAATCACATACAACCACACTACACTAGAGACTGATGAGGTCTATAATAGGCTCACTACCTACACCAATCTACCTGCACCCAACAACAATCATAACACTGCTCTTGTCACTACAAAACACAACCCTGTTATTCTCCCACGAAGTCTCCACTACAATAAATCAAAACTACACTTCTATCCTAAGTCGATAGCCAGCATCAACCCAACTAGATATACTGCTTGGTATAATTTCACCCTTGCAATATTCTAATTAATCATAATGACCCTCAAAATACCCATCTTTTACCAACTCCACTGTCCACCCATTCTAAATCAATAGCAAGCAATCCCTAAGTCAAAATAAGGCCTTCTGACCATCACATTCCCAAGTCAAAACACAACAGTTCATACGCGTCAATATGAAGATTTCCAAATTCCACAGCAACTCATCACATTAAGGAAAACTCAAAATCACAACATATCCAATTCATAAAACATAAACAACCCACCACATAAACGTACATAAACAAAATTCATAATATTACAACATTTTACACCATACCGATTACAAAACAAAACGATCATATAATAATTACGACCGTCTACCCTCCAGTCACAAAACAAGGTAGCCATAACTAACTACCCAAAACAGCTATCCATCCACTATCACATTGCTAACCAGATTGTCAAGACTAGTCATTTTCAATCCCCGGAACACTCCCAGAATTCTGACACCAAGGACAAGAGATACAAACGTAACCCAACTGGCCACACTTAAAACAAATACACATATCCCTACTTTGAGGATAAAGTTCGACCGCCAAAGGCCCTCAAAGTTTGGCCTACTCGGTTTGGTATCGCTTCTTGCCCAGATGGATAAGATCGAACCCGACTAGATTGCAAAACACCCAAATAAGTCCTCGTTAGGGTACAAAAGGCCTAACATGACCCGACTGATTACACACATGGAAAATAGGCGGTTCTCGAATACATGACTAGCTCAATGTCTGAACTGGTAAGGGTCCCAATGATTGCTCCCCCGGTGTGCACTCAATTGCCCCAAGTCCCTATTGGCTAGATGGTCCCGATGGTGCAACTATTGGTTGAGGCAATAACCTTGCCTTTCTCCTTTGGTTCTTACTGGGTCTACTCGAACCCAAGTTATAGGAGTTACCGAAGTGGCCTCCTTCCTACTTTGCTCCATGACTAGAACTATGGCCTTCACATGAGCCGCCGTTTTCACAAACGCACGATAATTCCTATGCCAAGAATCGCCAATCCTTCTCCGAACCTCATCACATAAATTACTCTCAAACTCCGCACAACGGAGCTCCTCGATTTTTACCAACTCCGAAGCAAACCTTAACAGGTTGGTAAACCATGCCTCAAATTGTGCCAAAGGTGTAGCACCCTGATGCAACTCTAGAAATTTGCTTCCACAATTCTTCCCGCGTGGAAGGAGGAAAGTCGTCACTTCCTTATCTAGACATCCTAATAAAAAACAAACACAATAAATTTAGCACACATCCAAAGGTGCCCCCCAACAAAATCTTCACTTATACATAGCTATAACTATGAAGACATCACATAAACACACCAAATCATAAATATACAAGGATAAATGTATTCCTACTTCGTTCTTTTCTCCTTTCATTTCCGAAAACATCTTATTAAGAAGACTCATCATTTATAAGATTAAAGGATTCATCCCTCATAAAATCATTCTTCACAAGTTCACACAAGATTCTTTAGTTTTACTTAAACTTCCAACCTAATTATGCCACAATTACTATAAGTCCATAATCCTTAACTCAAATTGATATTACTATTATTCACAAAATAAAACTCATAATCTTCACTCCTGATCACAAAACAACCCGGTGAGTTCATCATCATCAACCCTTTACCCAATTACTATTTCATTTTCCATTCTTTTCAAGTAATTTCTATATGCATTTCTCCTTCATACAAAATCACATAACAAATTATAATTTCATAAATTCATTACAAGTCATATACATTATCGCTGACTTGACACATTTCTTAACACGTCATATCACGACAATTCTTTACATTTCCATATCACAAAAACACTTAGTTTCACCCCACATAAGCATGTAATCACATAAACGCATACGGATTACTTCTTTACGATGAAATTTGTCACACGAAATACTAAGAATTCTTAGTAGAATGAGTATTGATCACATACCCTTGTAATAAGACCTTAAGAAATTTAATAGGCACAAACCACATCCTAAAAGTTCAATCCCATATCCATCTAGTCACATAAGTATGTTATCACATAACACGTAATACATGGAACATCTCCTAATTAAGTGAAATGAACCCATTGTGGATAAACAACCACTTCCTGTGAGCCTCAAGTATTCAAATCCAGAAGCTCTGATACCAAGTCGTCACGCCCCAAAAATTTTATGCAATAAAGATTCATCAACTTCCATCATTTAATGTAAACATAAGTATGTCTCAGTATTAACATCATCATTAAATCTCCAATATCTGTATTCATTAACCATAAAGAGATTTACAAAAGAATGTTCCACATGCGATTATATATTCAACATCTCTAGTATATGAATCTATAGCATGTGGCATATAAGTCAAGTGCAAATAAATGTCTTCAAGGGTTACAATTTCCAAGACATAAGCCTGGCTATACAAAAGTGATTTTTGAACCTATACATATAAAACCCTTGGTTTGTCAAAATAATTATAACAAAAGAAAAGAGCCTTGTGCTTTTAAAATATATTCCATACCTCTAACTCGGTGGGATCATCACATCCTTTCCTGTACAAAATCCTATAAGGGTGAGCACAAAGCCCACTAGGAAAAATTTTCACAAAGTATATACATTTTATATAATTTCATGGGATGAATACATATGTCATGCCATGTTAAAAAAGATACATCTCTACCTTTTGATAACTTTTGTGCACAATGCAATCTTTAGAATTTAACAATTTGATAATTTTAATGTTATTCAAAGGAGCGGTAAATACGACTCAAGCAAATCCCCAGGGCTAGTGTCTGCAAGTAGGCTTATCAGGCACTACCAAATCCTACCCATCGGCCTTTAGCGGAGGGCTTAGGTGTTAGAAAAATAGTACCAAACTATATGGAAAATATAATTTAAAAATATGTAAACGGTTTTTGAAAAACCAAAATTGAAATAAATCGACATAATAACGTAACAAAAATTACAAAGACATATATAGATAAAACCTAATCAAGTCGAGTGTGTGACACTTTTTCCTTAAGACAAATTCGTCCTTTCATTGGTGCTAAAGATGCAATGGACATTTATCTCGCAGGATACAACGATCAATGTCTTGCACTAGTAACACTACTATTACAAGCCTAGTGAACTTTACTGTGCATGTACTCTCTTTATAGAAAAATTAGACTCAAGAAAATATGAAGAATGAATGCAAAGATGAAAAAGAAATGACAAAATCTCTGTCTAAATTGAAGTGAGGGAGATGAAATTTTTAGATTCTTCTGTGACTCTTCAGAAAGGTTGTGACCCTTCAAAAAGACACACTTTTCCATCTCAAGAGACACAAGCATTGGAGTGAATTTTAATTCAAATTTTCCAACAATCCCCTACATGAATGAAATTTACGGAAATGACATACAACAACATGCAGATAAAGAGAGAGTACATTAAAGAAATACCCTGCATCAGTATAGGTAGCTTTTGGCTTTGAACCTTCCCTAGTGAAAGCCTATCGGACTTACTAGCTAATCAGTGAACGTGATGCCTTGAACTGTTCAGCTGTTTGTGTAAGCCAAGACAATAGAATTCATACAGAATATCTCCAAACACAGTTTAGTTCTCACAGTTGTGCCCGTTTTGGCCTTGGGCATGTCCTGATGTTTCATGAGTGCTTTCGAAAAATTGGCCTTATCAATTCTCATAGAAGCGGCTTCTTCACACTCATATAGGTGATCCTTATTTCGAGTATCTTAAATACTCCTCTTGAAAGATACCTCTCTAGGGTTTTCAAGATATAAGTGATCATTAAAAGCATAGCTTACCCTGAGTCTCCTACATACAACACATGTTGCAAATATCACTCTCATCATAGGAATGGATAGGAGATAAACTCCTTTACTGATTTCTAGCGAGCCACACATAACTTAGTTGTCCCTTTGAACTTAGTTCTTGGGATCTCCAATCATCTAAGTAGGGTTACCATTATGATGACTTTGATGTAATAGGCTTTAATCACATTCCCCTCGATGAACTTTCCCTCATTTGCTTTCTGGTCAAACTTTTTGTTTAGCGGCCACTATTTTTCGTTTGACCTTCTCAGTTGTATATCATTGAGTAGTTACCGGATCCATTATATTATCCTTAGACAATATTCACA
Source organism: Camellia lanceoleosa (assembly GCA_025200525.1). Classification (NCBI taxonomy): domain Eukaryota; kingdom Viridiplantae; phylum Streptophyta; class Magnoliopsida; order Ericales; family Theaceae; genus Camellia; species Camellia lanceoleosa. The sequence goes on from CM045772.1 coordinate 118,996,717, forward strand.
ACTGAAAGCAAATGTCCTACGGTATTAAATCTTTGATTACATCGAGAATTACCGTTACTCTATCTCACTCACATTTTCAAATTTAAATAATAAACATGGAGTTGTTTCTTAGGAGCTAATGAAATTATTTTTGCTTCTACTCCAACTTTTACCGTTACTTTGGTAAAATCCTCCAAGCACCCCCACATTTTAAGCATTCTAAGAAAACTTAATTTCTTTTGTTAATATATAATTACACAAAAATACTAATACACCCCCATAATTTTGAGGTAAATCAGAATATATCATTAATTGAAATGCTTGAACTAAATAACAAGATGTAAATTGCTTTGTGAATATAATCACGATACTAATTTGTCTAAAATATAACTAGACTTTATAACTTTCTTTTGTAGTACAAAGAAAAAATGGCTAATACCAGTTGTGGGCACAATACTTTGTCAAATAACATTTTTTTAGCCATGTATTATTTCTTTTTGTTTACTGCAACCCTTAATTCCAATCTCAACATAGAATATAAAAATCACTATATAATTACATTTACTTCTTATTTGTCTTATCCAGCATTGGTGATTACGTCGACAATTACCAAAGTGTCTTTCACCCATGAAATATTTTAACTCATATAAAATTTCATTACGGAGTTATCGGTCACTACACCAATTTCACAGTCATTATTCCAAAGAATAGTTAGAATTCCTCTTATGTCAAAACACATAAGTTTACATTTTTATCAACACTTTGATAAATAATTGACATCCATTTATAATACATCACATACCAAATCGATATATCATATATATCAATTAATGACATCATATCACAAAGAATTAATTATCAACTTTATAACATATTTAGGGAAAGACACAAATAAATTAAAATTTCCAGCACTGAAAACCAGTCAAAACTGTTAAAAACAGTTTCTAAAAACAATTTTAGAATTGAAAATCAGAAAACAAATTTAAATTTTTTTTCCAGAACTGGAAATATAGAAAAGCAATTTAAAAAAAAAAACTCTTTCCAACACCGTTTAAGAAGAACAATTTATATAAACAAAACAATTTTTAAATAAAACAAAAAACTATTTCCAGATTGTTCTGATTCAACCAAAAAACCAAATCTTTAATGAACAAACTAAATTAAAAAATAAAAAATTTTATATATAAAAAGTTACTTTTATATATAAAAAGTTTTTTTTATAGACCATCATTGCCATCATAGTAAATACCATGCAAAGTACAGATGGAAGACAATTAACACAAGGCACATAAACAGAGAAATCTGGTGCTATAGAAAGTCTTTCGAAATGCCACAAAGAGCAGAGTGAAGAAAGAGAGAGAGATGGCTGTTGAACTTATGCAATCTGATGTTTGGTCGCATTATGCACCTCTCTGTCTCTCTCTGGTTTTCTTTATCTGTTCCCCTCTCTATACACTGATAGTACACGAAAGTGTACCGTAATCACGTAGTAAAATTCAAAGTTGCACCGTTCTATCTCCAAATAAACAATGCACAAAAATAATTGATTTGAACAAATCATTTTTTAATACCATATATTCGAATGATGACTAACATCACATAAACAGATATTTATCATGGTAAGTTCTATTCACGCTGCAAGTTTCCAGTTATATAACAATAATAATTGCATATAAACTATTAACAACCATCAATCAATAAATTTGAATATTGAAGAAGAAAAAAAAGATGATGGTCCAATATATTGCAGTGCCACCGGCTCATGCAATTCACCATATACAAATAATAAATCAATTATATTTTCCCAAAAATCATAAACAGAATTACGCCTGTCTTAAGATTGTTAGAAAAAATAGTACCAAACTATATGGAAAATATAATTTAAAAATATGTAAACGGTTTTTCGGCAAAACTAAAACTGAAATAAATCGACATAATAACGTGACAAAACTTACAGTACATAAATAGATAAAACCTGATCGAGTCAAGTGTGTGACACTCTTTCCTTAAGACAGATTTGTCTTCTCACCGGTGCTCAGGATTCAATGGACGTCTATCTCCCAGGATATAACGATCAATGTCTTGCACTAGCAGCACTACTATTGCAAGCCCAGTGAACTTCGTTGTGCATGTACTCTGTTTATAGAAAAATTAGACTCAGGAAACTATGAATAATAAATGCAAAGATGAAGAAGAAATGACAAAATCTCTGTCTAAATTGAAGTGAGGGAGATGAAATTTTTAGATTCCTTTGTGACTTTTCAGAAAGGTTGTTACCCTTCAAAATAACACACTCTTCCATTTCAAGAGACACAATTATTGGAGTAAATTTTAATTCAAAATTTCTAACATTAGACACCAGAGGCATGTTTTTGGTCTTACACTAAGGACACTCAGGCCAACTTAATTCTCAACTATACTTTCTAACATGATTTTTCACCATATTTATCCCCAAAACAAATCAATATAATCTTGTTTCAAAAAAAAAATTCATTTCTCAAAACAATACCTCTTTCCAATGCAATATTCAAAATCATTGTATCAATGACAAAATGGAATAACTATGCAAATGCCCAATACAATAATAAGGTTCCATTTAAACATCTCAACAATGCCTATTCGAAAGGTGATAACAATTAAATCAAGTGCCAATTCAATAAATTTCTATATCAAATGCCTTGAAAATTTTCAATTTCTCAATTCATCCATACAATCCTTCAGTGTGATCAAATTCTACATCTCTTATCAATATAACATCATAGTATATTTTTCCAAGAGACAATATAACAATAACAACATTTATGAATTCCCCACATGTTAAACATCATTTTTAACATTTGTTCTTCCAAAATAATGACAACAAGCTCAAGCTTTTCAAATTCTACAATTTCCTCATTTTCTCATGAAATCTACTTATTTGATAAAACTATAGAATTCCCTCCATCATTTACTCACATGATAAATTATCAAGCATTAATTTGCCAATCTCACAACTTTTTCCCAAAATTTCCAAATTCTAGGGTTTTCACCAAAACAAAGTTTTTGTTTCATTTTTGAAAAGATTTCTCCAAAACAACACCCACACCTTAAAACATACTCATATGCTCATAAGCTTGGGGAAAAGTAGATGAGGTCAACTTCTAACATCATCTAGAGTTCAACAATAGAAAATCAAAACTCAAAATATGATGAAATACTCAAAACATGTATAAACTTGCATATATATATATATATATAAAACTTAAAGGTTATCCCTACCTCAAGCTTTGGAGATGAAGATGATGAAACCCTAGAAATCAAAGTCGACAAAAACACGATCCAATCGATTATAAATGTAGCCCTCGTCGCCCTCTTTGATTTGGTGTAAGAACCCTCCTAAAACTCTTGAAGATTTGAGCTAAATCTTAGAGAAAAGTTAGATTTTTGGTGTGTTTTTAGAGAGAAAAGAGAGAATAGATGGATATATATAGAGAGAGAAAAAAATCTGAGCCAAAAACAATCTTGGCATCAGTTTGGGAAAAAAGAGCACGAAAATCGAGATAGACACGCCGAAATCCACCCGAGCAGTTTCAATTCCGCACGAGTGGAATTCCCAATCCGCACGAGCTGAAATTTTCCTCTCACGGGTGGATTGCTTCAGAGAGCTGCCTAGAAAATCCACCAAAAATCTTCTCGAACAGGACCCAAAATCCGCTCGAGTGGTTTCCGTTCGTGCGAAATTTTTTCCCTCACGGGCAGATTGCTCAAGAGAGTTGCCCAAAAAATCCACCCAAAATCAGCTCGAGTAGTTTTTTGCTCAGAAAACTCTGAAAATTTTGAAAAACTCTGAAAGGATTCACTCGGGCAATTTTCAATTCCACACGAGCGATTTTACCCAGAAATTCAGAAAATGATTTTGCAAACCAAGGCAAGTTTCAATACCCAAAACTCAAAGTTTACAACCCGAAAAAAATTATGAGAGTTTAAGTAAGAGTAGAAAGAAATTTCAACGACTCAAAATAATGAACGAAACACTGAAAGAAATACACACTACTCCACTATATAATACTATTTAAGCTCAAAACCTGAGACATCACAGGTATAATTAATTTTTTATGGATTATCACTTGACATTTTCAATAAGGTCCAATCTAAACAAAAGAAAGGAACAAAATAGAAGTTATTCGTCAATTTAATGACAAAGTGGTGATGTTTATCAAAGTTTGATTATTATACTGTGGATTGTGGAAATCTAAAGTTTAGAAAATTTTAAATACATGAGCTCTTTAAAATAAGGAGATGGGGACAGCAGCCTGTTGGTGCCTTTTTTGGTAGGCTAGTTCTAAGTCTCTTTCAATGATTTAAATCATTTATGTTATAAGATTTGTTGAAAATATTGTCCATGCAAAAAAATTAAATTAATTGAATATTTGTAACTTTATGATTAGGTCTTAATTATTTTTAAAAATTTATTAAAATTATGTTAATCTGTGTGAGTGATTTTCCGATCACACTGCCCACCTTAGTAATTCAGCTGTAGAACACAGGCAGAATATATGGCACCCTGCTGTCCTGCACAGAAAGAGAAGGCTCCGGCGGTGGTTCTTCCACCCGGGGGCACTCCGACGATCAAGTCAGTATATCTTTCAAAGATAATCAAGTACTCAACTCACTAGCTTGAGTATATAAAATCATACCTTAGACCCATGGGGGTGCTTCTCTTTTATAGTCAATACAATCCTAGTCCTACTAGAAGCCTGACTTCTATGGACTCCAATCAGACTTACTTTAGACTCCTCAAGAGATAAGGATAGACTCCCTAAGAGTGTTGTCCTTATCCATCCTGAAGTCTTTCTTCATCCTAGGACTCTTGTCCTTTATCTGTTTATCTCAGATTCCAATATCTTCGGAGGTAACCTCGGCCTTGCCGAGATAACCTCGGCATAACTACCACGACATGTGGCACATCGGTTGACACGTCGGCGTCACCCTGCCACGTGTTGGTACTCAAAAAATATATCCCCATTAACCGCCCTAGGTTCTATTACCTCAGATTCGAGGTGATGGAACCTATATCGCTCCTTCCTTTCATTACGTCGGCTATGAACCCTCACGAGATCATGTTCTTCGCTTTACATGTCTTCTTTCAAGAACAAGAATTCAAATGAACTCTCCCACGCGCATGAGCTGTCATGCATCACTTCTCAACCGTTCCACTTACACGTTTCATCTTCATTGGCTCGTGCCTGTGACGCGCTTGTAAGCCGTCTTTCATCTGTCTGCGCCGTCTGACGTGTGCATTGCTCCAGGCACATTAAATGCCCTGTTTTGCCGCTGTTTCAAGTTTTTGACAAAAACTTTTCTTTCATCTTCTTTCCTTCACTTTTACATTCGATTTTCTTGCTTTCTCTCTCTCTAAACTCTTTCTCAAATCCACCATTGCTCAAGCTCCAAGCTCTGCAACTGTTTCCATTCTTTCATTCTAGCGAAGCTTTCGCCGTTCCGTCGTGTCTGCAACCGTCGCCTGACCTCGGCGACCTTCATATCGGCTCCACTTTTCCTGGTAAGCCTCTGTTCCTTTCATTCTCAATTCTTCTATGCTCTTTTGCTTACCTGCTGCCTTTACTGCTTTATTCAAACCTTTGATTTACTGAACTATTCATCTGGATGCGTCTATTCCATGATTTCGCTCATGTCTTGAATACTTGCACTGCTTCACCACTTTCTTGCCATTGTTCTTGAGCCTGTATCTCATGTATTTCTTTATACTTTTGAGAACCCTACTTCTGTTCTTGTTTCTGAAATTTTTTTCTTTGTTTTTTGTTTTCTGTGTTTCCTTCCAAATCTGTGCCCCCAATCTTTGCTTCTATAGATTTAGGTTTGGGATTTGTTTGTAGACTTCACCAATCTTTAGGAAAAACTGAAACAATCCTTACCAAGATTTTACCTAGATTTTTGCCAAGGTCCTAAAAACCTTTTAAGAACATCTCCTTTCTGAAGTTGAATACCTTTACGCCGACATTATGGGCATGTGGAAACATAGGGTAGATACCCCAACCAAACTTCAATACTTTAAGGAAGAGTTCTTCATTCCTGCCGATGTCCATCTGAGACTGGCTGGGGATGACGACTCTATCATGCCCATAGATAATACGATACCCTTTCCCATTGTTGCTTTTGCTGAATGTGGACTTCGGTTTCTACTTAATCCCCTCTTTCGTGAAGTTCTCCATTACTATAAGTTGAACCCCATGCAACTTACCATTAACTCTTATTGAGTGATTAATGGTATTATAGCCTTAGCCGAACAGGAAAACGTTAGGATAACTTTAGTCGATATTCAGTACTGTTACACCATGTGTGCCCTCAATCTGAAAGAAAAAGGCTACGTCTATTACCTAAAGCTGAGGTCACCAGAGTTCAAAATTGTAGCCGACCTTCCAGACTCCGATAAGGGGGCTGGAGATGACTATCTCATTACCTCGGGAAATTAGGAGTTTGCCCCAGATGAGGATGCCCATCTCTTCCCTCTTCCTCGGTCAGTTAAAGAGGGCAAGGGTAAGAGCCCAGTGTCAATACTTAGTTGTTTCTTTTCAAGTCCTCAATATTTTATTTGTTTCTAATGTCTGTTCTTCTTGCAGATGTTCGTAAGCCACCGAAAAGCTTTCGCCAATCTTACGTTCCTAGTAAGGATTTGAAGAAGCTTTTGGACTTGCCAGTCTAGAAAAGGAAAGCGCCTTTGCTCTTTAACTTTATTCCAACATTCAGGTCAACGTTGCCTGACGTTCCGAAAAAGAAGAAGAAAAGTCTCTCTCCACCATCTGCCACGACTCTACTGACTGCATCTACATCACGAACAGACCAAGGATCAACCTCTGATCCTGCTGATTAGCTATCTACTTCAGCTCCATACTTGATCCCAATACCAGAAAGAAGACGTCGGCGAAGACTTGTCCGAACTGCTGAGATGGGTCGTCCAAAACCTGTTGCTGCAGACCTCCTAGCTGATCTCCCTATTGATGTCGACGATCAACCATCACAAACCATGCCCCCACCGAAGCCGAAAAGAACCAAGAAAGCTCAACCAAAGGCTAAAGTAACTCAGGTTGAATCTAAGGATACTTTACCTATCTCAAAATTGGCTGAAAGCGACAAGTCTCAACCTTCTGCTGGGAAGAGGCGTGCAGAAACCCAGCCATCAGAATCCACAAAATCAAAGAAGCCGAGGTCATCGTCTGCGATGACCTCAGGGTCAAAAATATCGAAAGTCCCCTGGACACCCGAGATCACTTTGGAGGATAAGCCTGTCCTGGCGAGTGATAGTGCCGACGACATCAATATTGGCGTCGTTCTTAGTATGCCTCTACTTCTCTGTGTGATCTAGAGAAGAATGCTGAGATGAGCGAGTACGAAAACTATGCTCCGATGCTTCAACGCTGTGTTCAAGTAAGTTTCTTCACTTGGTAACCCGTCTTTCTTCATCTTTTCATACTTGTAAATTTCGCAATAACTTTTGCTTTTATGCTTTTTCAGGCTGTTCAGCATGCCCATGCCTTCTCTATACAATCTTTTTGAGACTAGGGAGAAGTTGGCCGAGATGAAGAGGGAGTTTTCTGCCCTTCAAATAATGAATAAAAGTCTCCAATCAAAAATGGAGAAGTTGGAGGACTAGGCTAAGGTCGCTTAAAGCTCGTGACCGGAAAAGAAGGCCGATGTCATTGGCTATTAAGAAAGTTCTCAAGCCTTGAGAAAAAGAGGCCGAGGAAAAAATGGTTCAAGCTGAAAAAGAGCTTCAGGAGGCCCTGGCTACTAAAGACGCCGAGATTAAAGCGACCGATGAAAAGGCCTATGCGTAGGGAATGGCCAACGTTACAGAGGAATACAAATTACAAGTCAGGCAGGCATGCAACAGGAGTTTTTCCCTTGGTTGGATGTCCCTGATAAAAAAACTTGATCTTCCTGCTGATTCACCCTTCCGTAATGCCGATGCTATCCCTCTTCCATTCCCACCACCTCCACCTCCAAGTCAAACTGAGGATGCTTCTGAATCCGAGGACGAAGATGGAGATGAGAACGAGGTTGAGGCCTTAGTAAGGAAATCCAAAGATGCTGTTGGGGCGAAGTCCCTTCCTTCAACTAAGCAAATCATGGACTTAACTCAAGATGAAGGGGGTGATGAGGTTGCTAAGGAAACTACTCCTGAGCAGGCTTCATCCGACGTTCCTCAAGTTGACAAGAGTATTGACGAAACTCTTGCCGAGATTGATGTCGAGATCGTGGCAGAAAAGGCAGCCGATGTATCTACACAACAATCGCCCCGAGGTCCGACCACGTTCTCAGAGATGCTGAGGAATCTTAGTTTCCATGTTTTTTCTTTCGCTTCTTTTTTATTTTGCGAGGGGTTTTTTTATGGCCGATGTGCCGTTTTTTGAACAGTTACTCTTTGATTGTTCCCTTGTCTATGAAAAACTACAACTATTTTCTCGGAATGCTTCAATATTTATTTTCTCTTGGTTGCTTCTATATGATTCTATACTTAGAATATTCTGCATACCTTTCATACTGTGCCCCCTTTGTGCAATCTTCTTGGGGTTACATACCTCCGGTATAATAACTACAAGCTTTACTTCGGCAAGATATTAACCTGCAAACTTTTCATAAATTTCAACAAGTGTAAAACATATACTATTCAATGTTAACTTTACAAACTTTTCTCAAGTTTCAACAAGTGTTTAAACAGTGATCTCGGTCTAACCTACTTGTAAATTGCTACAAATTTCAACAAGGATTAACATATATTGTAAACTTTTCTCAAGTTATAACAAGTGCTAAACAATGATCTACTTGTAAATTGCTACAAATTTCAACAGATGATCATATGTCGGCTTAACGTCATCTTGTAAACAGCCGAGTGTTTAAGCATTTTCTTTGATCTAACCAAAGTGTAGATTGCTATAAGTGTTTAAGTAATAACCTCGGCTTTGCTTCGACTTGTAAATTGCTACAAATTTCAACAAGCGAAGAGAAACAGTAATGTCGGCTTAACTTTGACTTGTAAATTGCTATAAATTCCAACAAGTGAAGACAAGGAATCAGCTTAACTTCAACTTGTAAATTGCTACAAATTTCAACAAGTGAAGATAAGGAATGAGCTTAACTTCAATTTGTAAATTGCTACAAATTTCAACAAGTGAAGATAAGGAATCATCTCGGCTTAACTTCAACTTGTAAATTGCGACAAATTTCAACAAGTGTTAAGCATATTTTTCTTTCCTTTGCCCCCAATGTGAACCTGAGTTCCACTTGGGTTCTCATTCTTTAAAATAATATGGCGCATCTTTTATCAGTGTAAAGGAATTCTGCTATGATTTTATTGATGTCATTGAAAAAATAACAAAGAACATTTAATGATAGAAAAATTTCAGATTACAAGTGTTCGATGGTCTAAGCAATACTTTGCCCTCATCATCTTCAAGTCGATAGGCTCCATTGCCTAATACCGAAGGGATTCTGTAGGGTCCTTTCTAGTTTGGGCCAAGCTTGCCCTCTCTGGGATCCTTTTTGTTGCCGACGACTTTTCTCAGGACTAGGTCGCCGATTTGAAAATTCCTTGGATTGACCTTCTTGTTGTAAGCTCTGGCAAGTTGTTGCTGGTATGATGCGAGCTGAATTGCAGCTTTCTCTCTTCGTTATTCCAAAAGATCCAGATCTCAGGCTAAGAGTATGTCATTAGTCCCATTCTCAACTCCCTGGGTTCGGATCCCTAGGATGCCGACTTCCAGTGGAATGACTGCTTCTGTGCTATAAGCCATAGCAAAGGGGGATTCCCCTGTTGATCTTCTCAGCATAGTCCGATATGGACAAAGCACGTTGGGTAATTCGTCTACCCACTTTCCTTTTGTTGCCTGTAGCCTCTTCTTTATTCCATCCAAAATTACTTTGTTGGATGCTTCTGTTTGCCCATTACTTTGGGGAAAACTTGGTGTTGAAAAGTAATTTTTGATTTTGAATTTTGCACAAAAGTTCTTGATGAGTTTGCTGTTAGATCGCGTTCGTTTCAAGAACTATGGCTCTTGGAATGCCAAATCTGGTGATGATGTTTCTCCATATAAAGTTCTTGACGTCCACATCCCGGATTTTGGCAAAAGGTTTTGCCTCTATCCATTTCGTGAAGTAATCTGTTGCTACCAGCAAGTATTTTCTTTGCCCAGTTGCCTGGGAAAGTTGTCTAACAAGATCCATGCCCCACTGGGTAAACGGCCAAGGGCTGGATACTGGATTCAGGTCAGCAGCTGGCTGGTGTATCAAAGGTGCAAACTTTTGGCATTGTTCGCACTTTTTCACGTATGTTTCTGCATCTTTTTGCATGTAGGGCCACTAATACCCCTGGGTAATGGCCCTATGAGCTAGTGATCTGCCCCCAGCGTGGCTTCCACAAACTCCTTCATGAATTTCATATAAAAAATCTTCAACCTGCAAAGGGTGTACGCACCTTAAAAGGGGTCCAGTGAAGGACCTTCTGTAGAGATGTTCGTCCGCAGTCAGACTGAATCTTGCCGACTTCAATCTGACTTTGTATGCCTCCTTGTGGTCTTCTGGCAACTTTCCTTCTTTCAGGAATGCAACAATTGAATCCATCTAGCTTAGCCCCATGTCTACACACATTGCTTCATGCTCTGTGTTCTGTGGTTCTATGCTCGGGCCCGACATATAGTCAATCATAATTGTCCTTGTTTTTCCAGTCTGCATTGAACTTGCCAGGTTGGCCAACGTATCGGCGTGGCTGTTATCATTTCGGCTTACTTGGAGTAGTCAGCAGTTCTGAAATAAGGCTGCCAATCTAATGACCTCTTTTGTATATGGCGACATCATTTCGTCTCTGGCTGTAAATTCTCCTGTTGACTGGCTAACAATAAACTGTGAATCACAAAAAACTATTACCTCATCTGCTTCTGCTGTTGTTGCCAGCTTCAGCCCTGCAATTAAGGCTTCGTATTCCGCTTCATTGTTTGAGGCTTTGAACCCCAAATGGATGGACTGTTCTATTATTTCTCCATCTGGAGATATCAGTAGTACCCCTGCCCCTGCTCCTTGCCGGTTTGAACTTCCATCGACAAATAGTCTGAAGGAGACGCCGATGTAGATGCTGCAGGGTCTGAGTTTTTCCTTCCTTTGCTCTTTTGCCTTTGGCTGGGATTCTTCTTGCTTGCTAGGACAACGTTCATCTTGGCTCAACGGAGCCCAATGTTTGATGGATTCTGGCGTGAACTCGGCCACGAAGTCGGCCAGAACTTGGCCCTTAATTGCTGTTCTCGGCTTGAACTCCAGGTCATACTGGCCCAGGGTTACTGCCCATCTTGCTATTTTTCCTGTTAAGTCTCCTTGTTATAACAAGGACTTTAGTGGGTGCTCTGTTAGGACCACAATCTTGTGCGCCTGAAAGTAATGGTTCAATTTTTTTGAAGCCATTACTAAGGCTAGTATTAATTTCTCTAGGGATAGATACCTTGTTTCTGCGTTGGCCAAGGTCTTGCTTACATAGTAAACAGCCTTTTGTTCCCTTTTTTCTTCTCGGATTAGCACCACACTTACTGCGTGTTCTGAAACTGCTAGGTACAAAAACAGCTCTTCCCTGTGTCCGTGTGTTGTCGATCGGAGCCGTAGTCGATACTTCTTTAGGTCACCAATGCGTCTCACATTCCTCTGTCTCAAGGAAATTCGTGGCTTTCTTACTGAGTTGAAGAAAGGTTTGCATTTGTTTGAGCTTCGGCTAATGAACCTGTTTAGGGTTGCGGCCCTTCCGGTAAGCATCTGTACCTGTTTAGCCAATGTCGGGCTCTGTAAATCTAGGATGGCCTTGATTTGATTTGGGCTGGCCTCAATGCCCCTTCTTGTCACCAGGTACCCCAAGAACTTACCAGATCCAACTCCAAATGCGCACTTTGATGCGTTGAGTCAGAGTCGATATATTTTGAGGATTTCAAAGACCTCTTTTAGGTCAGAAAGATGATCCTTAGGCTCCTTGGTCTTTACGACCATGTCATCGATGTAGACTTCTATTGTTTGGCTGATCAGGTGTTTAAACATCTTGGTTACCAGTCTTTGGTAAGTCGCTCCTGCGTTTTTCAACCCAAAAGGCATTACTCTATAATAGTACAGGCCTTTTGGGGTGATGAACGCTGTCTTCTCCTCATCTGGGGGGTACATGGCTATCTGGTGGTACCCCCTATAAGCATCCAGAAAGCTCATCCTTCCATGTCCAGATGTGGCATCCACCAGCTGGTCAATCTTGGGCAGAGGAAAGCTGTCTTTGGGACAGGCTTGTAAAATCTATGCAGACCCTCCATTTACCGTTTTTCTTTTTCACCACCATAGTGTTCGATAACCATGTCAGATAATTAACTTCTCTGATGGCCCTGGCTTCCAGAAGTCTATCTACTTCTTCCTCCACTGCTTCGACGTGCATCAACGTCGGTCTTCTGGCTCGTTGTATTACAGGTTTGGCCGACCTATCGACGTTCAGTCTGTGACATGTGACCTCGGGGTCAATGCCAGGCATTTCATAAGGTGTCCAAGCGAACACCTCTATGTTTGTTCTAAGAAAAGCTCCTGAGCCGAGAAGAAAGAAGCGTTCTTCATCGCCGTCCTGGACGAGGATTTTTTTTAGTGTTTCTTCACTTTTTTCGGCTGGCTCATTGCCGACATCATCTAGGACCTCCATGTCCTCATCTTCAATCTCTGCCTTCCCTGGTTCTTGAATGTTGCATGTAGTTTTCATTGCTGCCATGGAGCAAGTTTTTGCCTGCAGTTAATCTCCTCTGATTTCTTCAATCCCCAGCTCTGTTGGGAACCGCAATAGTTGATGCAACGTTGAGGGAACTGCCCCCATTGCATGCAACCATGGCCTTCCCAAGATGATGTTGTATGGTGAGGGTGTGTCAATCACAATGAATTCCGTCTTGATTTTCTTTGTGCCGGCTTGTACCTCCAAGCTTGTTGCGTCTAGTGGCCATGTCGGCGTTCCATTGAAGCCGACCATCGGGCCATTGGATCCTTCCATGTCATCTGGGTGAAGGCCCAGCTCCTTGTATCATCTAATGTACATGATATCGTAAGAGCTACCTTGATCAATCAAGATGCGCTTTACTTGGCACTTCCCAACCTGGAGGGATACTACCAAGGCATCATTATGCGGGTGTTGGACCATCTCTAGGTCGGCTTCAGTAAAAGCTATCATCGGTCCTTGGCACTCCTCTGGCCGATGTCTCTTTTCCCCGACTAGGTAGACATGTTTTAAATGCCTTACCTTTTGGGTCTCTCCTCTGACTTCATTCTCGTTGACCCTTGAGTGGATCACATTAACCACCCGTGGTCTCTCTGCCTGTGTTGGGGGAGGTGAGGCTGCCGGTGCTTGAGGCAATCTTGCCTATTCTTCTCTTGTCCTGGCTTCATCGACAAGGTCTCCCAGATGACCCTGTCTTACTAAGTCCTCTAAGTATGCTCTTAGGGCTCTGCAGCCCTGGGTTGGGTGCCCCTCTTCATTGTGGTAAGCACAACGCCTACCAACGTTTCTTCCCATGTATTCTCCTGGGGCCTTTGCTGGTGCTCTGAAATAGGGTTGGTTTCGGATTTGATCCAGGACTTTGTGGACGGATTCGAACACACTGCCATCGCCTGTTTGGCCCTCAATTCTGTTTCTTGTTTGTTGAACCCGTTGTTACCTCGGCCTTGCTTCGGCGAGCCGTTGGTTCTTTCTTGTTTTATCTCTTTATTCCCCGATATATCTTCCTCGGCTCTGGCATACTTCTCGATTCTTTCCATGAGTTCCTCCATGCTTTTTGGCAATGTCTTTGCCAAAGATTTCCTCAGTGAACAATCATCTTTCAGGCCGTTCTTGAAAGACATGACCGCTACTTCTTGGTTGCATTCGGGTATTCGATTGAACACCTCGTTGTATCTTTTTGCATAGGCCCTAAGGCCTTCATCCTTGCTGATCTTCAGAGCCATCAATGCATCCACCCTTAATGGCTGCAACTTGTTTGTCACGAACCTGGCCACGAACATCTCGGCCAGGCCTTTCCATGTCTTTACGCTTCCCCTTGGCAGTTTGTGGAACCAATCTGATGCAATCTCCCCAAAGGACGAGGGGAACACTTTGCAGAGCAACGGCTCGTTTTCACTGTATAATGCCATTGAGTTCAAGAATAATCCAACGTGGAAGTTAGGGTCTGATTTACCATCATATATTTGAAACCTCGGCATACTGAATCTCTTCAGTGCCTCAAATTTGTCTAGCTCTACCGAGAACGGTGTCCTCGGCTTGTCGGGTGAGTTAACCTCGGCTTCAGCGTTCTGTTCCTTCCTCTTGAGGTAATTTCTCAAGTCTTCTTTACTCCTCCCCGGGGCTCGGCTATCTTTGGACTTCAGTCTTTTCGGTACACTACTTTCGGCCTCGTGGTGGGCCCGTTTTGATCTTTCTCCATGGGTTGTGTCAAAGCAGAGCGCCTGCCCTTGGATATGCCGATGTTCTTTGGGCTCTTGGCGGGTGAGAGTGCCTTCCGCTCTTGGTGTGTTGAGGTGCTTCGGGAATTATTTTCCTTCCTCCCTTCTGGGTATTAATTGCTGGAATCGGCGTGTCCTGCAGTGGGTACGGTGGCTGCATGACATTGTTTTGCATCATGAAGTTGACGATCGACTGCAGGTCTGCCAATTTGTCTACCAAATCTTTTACTTCCTCATCCCTCCGTAGGCACCTATCCCTCCATACCTGGAGGTTATCTTCGTTACAGTACTTGCTTTGGTCTGTTTTCTTTGAAGTGTCGCTGTCGCCCTCTTGGCCGACGTCTTTTCCTCCATGCCCCTGGTTACGATTTTCTTCGTTGTGGTTGTCTCCTTTAATGTCAAGGTCGATAGGCCTACCACTCCCAGCGGGAGAGTCGTCTCCAACCTTTTCTTTTTGTGCGTTACTGGCCATCTATTCGTCTTTCTTTCCCATAGACGGCGCCAAATTGTGTGAGTGATTTTCCGATCACACTGCCCACCTTAGTAATTCAGCTGTAGAACACAAGCAGAATAGATGGCACCTTCGTCTGCATGAAAAGAGAAGGCTCCAATGGTTCTTCCACTGGGGGCACTCCGACGATCAAGTCAAGATATCTTTCAAAGATAATGAAGTACTCAACTTACTAGCTTGAGTATATAAAATCATACCTTAGACCCATGGGGTGCTTCTCTTTATAGTCAATACAATCCTAGTCCTACTAGAAGCCTGACTTCTATGAACTCCAATTCTGTACTTACTTTGGACTCCTCAAGAGATAAGGATAGACTCCCTAAGAGTGTTGTCCTTATCCATCCTAAAGTCTTTCTTCATCCTAGGACTCTTGTCCTTCATCTGTTTATCTCGGATTCCGATATCTTCGGAGGTAACCTCGGCCTTACCGAGATAACCTCAGCATGACTATTACGACACGTGGTACCTCGGCTGACACGTCGGCGTCACCTTGCCACGTGTTGGTACTCAGAAAATATATCTCCACATAATCATTAATTTTTTTAATAAAAAAATGTGCTTTTGTTATAAGGCTGCGAATATCTAATTAACTTGATTTTTTGCATGAATGATCTACTCAAAGAATCCTACAATATGAATGGTTTGGATTATCGAAAGAGACTTGGAACAAGACTCCACACGGGTGAATGACCTACTCGACGAATTCTACAATATGTATGGTTCGAATTATCAAAAGAGACTTGGCACAAGTCTCCACATGGAAGCACAACAGCCTGTCTTTGAGCACAACAAGATCCCTAAATCCTTAAAATAAAGGGAAATAACTCACAGTGGGTATTAAAAAAAAATTATAAATTAATATTAAAATTTATACACTTTAATAATTAAAATACTATCCTATTTTCCCTTAAAATAAAAACCTCCCTCTCAGAGACGCCCTAGAAGTTCCAATCGATGATACTATTCTTTTTTATATCTCATTTTTCTTATTACGAAAAGGAATAGAAAAATATCAAAATGGGTAGGCAAACTTCACAATCTTGTAAGCCTTGCAAATTTGACTTTTCCTTCATATAATCAACATTTGTGGATTTGATTACCACTATATAATTTAAAAAATAAGATACTTAGATTTGTAAGATAATTATGATTACATAATTTTATAATATTTATTTTTTAAAAAATTAATAAATTTCAACATTTATTATTCCTTTTCTAAAGACAAATGCAATGAAATTAACGTTATCACAATAATTGAATCAATTTTTAAATTTTGTTTTTTACACTGAGGGACTTAAAACATCATTGAATTTCCGGTAGACTTATGAGCTCAGATTAAACGATCTAAGAGAGAGACAAGCTGAGTCTAAGGTCTCGTTTGACAAGTTAATGTTTTAGTCAAAGAGTTATTAAAAAAGTCAAAAAGTCTATAACTTATATAAAAAAGTCAAATATTTTTTTTTCTCTTTACTTTTGCCACATCTTTTCGTAAAAAGTCAAAAAGTCATCTCAAATATACTTGTTTTTTTTACCTCATATTTTAGTCAAAAAGTCAAAAAATTACTAAGGGCCTGATTGGTAACGTTTACGTTTTCAGTTTATATTTATAAAAATTTTATAAATTGGTTCTTGTTTATTTTTAGAAAAACATAAACTACAAACGCGTTTGGTTTAGACAAAATGTTTGAAAAAATTTAAAAATATAAAAAAGAATGAGAAATGGCAAGTGGTGGCGGGTTGTGGGTAGAGACGAGTGGTGACGGCGAAAGACGGTGGTGGAAAATGATGGCGGGTGGTGGTGGCGGAAGGCGGTGGTGGAAAATGATGGTGGTGGGTGGTGGTAGTGGTGGTGTGGTGTGGTGGAGTGAGTGGTGTGGGTAGTGGTGGTGGTGGTGTGGTGGTGGTGGTAGTGGCGGGTGGTGGTGGTGGTGGTGGTAGTGACGGTGGTGGTGGCAGGTTGGTGGCGGATGGCGGGTGGTGGTGGTGGGTAGGTGAGTGACGATGGGTGGTGGTGGCAGGTGGGTGGCGGATGGCGGGTGGTGGTGGCTGGTGGCGGGTGAGTGGGTGGGTAGCGAGTGGCAGTGGTGGGTGACAGGTGGTGGTGGTGGCAAGTGGGTGGCGGATGGTGGTGGGTGGATAGTGGTGGTGGTGGTGGGTGGGTGGACGTGACGGTGGCGGGTGGTAGCGAGTGGGGGTTGGTGGTGGTGGTGGTGGTGCCAGTGGCGGGTGGTGGTGGTAGGTGGGTGACGGGTGGATAATAGTGGTAGTGGTGGTGGTGGTGGGTGGTGGTAGCGAAAGATGGTGGTGGAAAATGGTAGCAAGTGGTGGCTAGTGTTGGGTAGCAAAAAAAAAAAAACTCAAAACTTAAAACGTAAACTCATTTTTTGAGTTTATATTTTTTGGTCAAATTTATTAACTGAGACCATTAATTTATAAATAAAAAATTTATCAAATAAGTTTTTATTTGAATTTTTAAAATTTTTATAAATATAAATTAAGAACTGAAGATATAAGTATTATCAAACAGTACTTAAAATAGTCGGATCCTAGACGACTCCTAAATAATTTAAAGAAAAGAAAATGCTTAATCTATCTTGCTGGGATTGATATGGGTCAAGCTCAACTTGACATTTTGGGGACAATCTTGGGAGATGATAATATAATGAAGTGGTTTGGTACTTTATGTCTTTGACTACAGTGGTATTATTATTATTGTTTTATTGCTAGTCTACAGTCCTAGCACTTGGACCATAAGCTTTACAATCAATCCATAATTCATGTGGATTATTCAAATGTGGGTCATGATTCTCCATTAATTATATGATGATGGTAATATAATTGGATGATTTTTCATTCTATTTCTTCACCTCCTCATCATATGTAAGGTTTTTTTTTTTTTTTTTTTTTTTTTTTTTTTTTTTTTTTTCCTTAAGGATTGGCCTACTGATGTAGACTTGAGATTTAAGAGTTTGCTCCTCTTTAGATTTTATATTCAAAACCTCTTAAGTGCTATTAATTCTTGTGTTAGGCCAGTCCATACGGAACTTTGTTCTGACTTTAAATAGGTCCTTGTTAGTGGACGGTGAGATTAGTCGAGATGCATGTAAATTATCCTGGACACTTTGAATCATCAAAAAATATATATATATATATGTAAGTTTTGTTTTCTTCATAATTTGGTTTTATTATTTTTTATTTAAATATATTCTCTTTCATAGACCACGCAATAATGGGAGTGGATTATTTAGTGCAAGGTAGACTGAATTTGAATTTGAATTTGAATTTAAATTTAAAACGAACGGTTAATATGGGGCTATCCAAAGAAAAGTCATGGTAGTCCGAGAACCATACGTGCACCGCGGTATTTCCATGAAGCTTCAACATTTATAACGTGCAAGTTAAGAAAGTTGTGATTCCAAAGAATATTAGGTTACCTATTTATAATATAAAAAAAAAAAAAAAAAATTTAGAGTTTGACTCTTATAATAAAATAAAATATTAATTTTATTAATTTTAATTATAATATTTTAATTTGTTTACAATATAATTCATGTGTCTATTTTTATTAAATAAAATTAATAAAAAATAATATTTTAATCATTAAACTTGATACAAATGTATATAAATTATTTAGAATACTAACAATTTAAATTGTGTATAGTATTTTAAAATGTAAATGGTTTAGATTGCATACAAATCAAAAGATTAAGTTTTAAACTGACAAAATTAAAAATTTGAGATCTATTTTATTACAAAAGTCAAATCTTAATTTTTTTTTTATAATTTTCTTAAAAATAAAATAAAATTATACTAACTTTCTTTAAAATTTAGAGTAATGTTAGAGATTTTCAAAAATTTTACCAAATGTCTCACATGCCACACAATATGGGTCCCATGTAGATCCTACACTCATGTAACACATTTGATAAAACTTTTGGTAAAATTTTTTAGATCTTTAGTAGTTTTGTAAAATTTAAATAAATGCATTAAATTTTAATGTTTTATCAATTTTTAACTTTTTTAAAATACTCATTTAAGAAAAACTACAGCATTATATGGCCTTGTTCAGAGATTTGCTATTTTAGTTGGTAATTGGCTTTTTAACTATTTTAGTGGGATTAAAAAAGTTGTATTTGAAAAATTTGTTAGTTTTTTTTTTTTTTTTTGTAGTTGATTTGATGATTGTGAGAAAAAAATGAAATAATTATGGATTAAATGTTATATTTTGTCTTATTAATTATTTTAATTTATTGGGTAAATTACACTCACCTCCCTTGAGGTTTCTGACAATTACAAGGGCATCCCCTGTAGTTTCAATAATTACAGAAATCACCCCTATTTTTGAAATTATTATTAAGATTCTCCCACCGTTAATCTGTAGTTAATTTATTTAACAGAATATGATGACGTCATGCTGATGTCATGTACTATGAGTAATAAAATTACAAAATTGCCCTTATATATTCAAATAGTAAATTTCACTCACCTCCCTTTAGGTTTTACAAAAAATTAATAAAGGCCCATACATTATTTTAATAATGTTAAACAAAATTATTAAATTCTATAAAATATTTTTAAAAAATTCTAAATTGTTAAGGAAAGCATATATATAGTAGAATAACCAAACATTACTTTATCTAAAAAAAGAGAGCTAATAAATTGATCACTATTAAGCCTTATATTAGATTAAATACAATCATTTATTTAAAAATTATGAAACAAAGTATGAAAGATGTTTTATTTTTTAAAAAGACCACCAATTTTATAAATAATTATTTTGAGAAATTCGAGTTTGAATAAAAATTTAAATATACATATAGGTATTTGATTTTTTTTTTCTCTATGAAAAATACATATTTGGAGAAATTATCTATCTCTTTCCATTTTTTTTTTATTTTATTTCTTTCATTTCTCTTTCTATTTATTTTTTCATTATTTTTTCATAGTGTCATTGGAACAAATAGCAACACTATATACTTTATTATTATTATTTATTCTATTCCCTATGTTTTTTCCTCAATTTTTTTTTCATTATTTTTTAGCATCACCCAATACCATAGCAATTTACAAAACATGAATTTTTCTTTTGTTTTGTAAATATATTTGTGTATTAATTTTTTTTAAGAAAATAAACATAATAACATTTCATATTTATAATAAAAAAAATTGACTCATAAAAATTACCAAATGTTACCTCATAAATATATATAAAAAAATTATCATTTTATCTTTTCACAAACCTATATTATTCTCAAATTTTAATTATCATTAAAAAAATAAGTCAATATTTCTCACCTTAATAATAATTTTTTTAAAAATAAATATAAAAGTGAAAAAATATCTAATTACGTTACAATAAATTAAAATTAGGTGATAGGTAATGAAGGATAAAGAAATTATTTGAGAATAATAAACTGTTTAAATTTGTCATTTCTTACATCTAATTGAAATAGAATTTTACTTGAAGAAATAAATTATTTGAAAATAATAAAATACTCAAATAATTTGTTATTTATTATATCTAAAATCCATATCTTCATCTTTCTTTCTTTCATTTAAATTATTTTTATTAAATTAAATCTCAAAATTAATTCAAATAATAAACATGAATATTCTTTCTTAATTTTATTAATGGTTAATTTTTTTTTTTTTTAAACTTATAAAAGTTCAAAACTTATAGTGGAAAACAAAAATACAAAGTCAAAGAAATACAAAAAAAAAATTGTGAGAAATAAAATGATAATAATATAGGGGAATTGACTGGTAAATCTCCTTTTTTGAACTTATGGTGTGGATAGTCCCAAATGTTTTCTTATGCACCATTTGGTCCTCATGTACATTGAATGACTATAATGCCATTAAGTTCAAACCCGTGTGGGGGTTTCACTAATACTGTTTTTTAATTTAGTAAGTGTGTAAAACGCAGAACATGAGACGTGGGTTGTGACGTGAACACAAGTAATTTCACACAAATTTTTTTTTTTTTTTTTTTCTGTGACGTGGGTTGTGTCACGTTTCGGCTTCCCCACAATTTGACCCTTTGTTTTCCAATTACCATTTGTGACGTTTCTACAATTGAAGTTCATACAATCTTTTTGTTCCTTAATCTAGGAATTACAAGGCCCATTGTTCATGAGTTGCCCATTGTTCCTAAATCATGAGTTCACATTGCTTGTGCCCAAGAACACATTGTTCAAGTTGATTACCAGATTTCAAGAAACTTGGATCGCTCAGGTCCCAACAATTTCGAAGATGGATTACCAGATACCAAGAACCCATTGTTCATGTCGATCTGCCCGATTTCTTCATCAGCGTCTTGTACTCTGTTTGAGGGTCCATATGACGACGTTGACGTGGTACACTGACCTGAGGGATTGACGATCATCTTGTGCCCATTGTTCACGCCGACATGGTACACCGACCTGACGGATTGACGATCATCTTGTGCCAATTGTTCACGTCGATTTGGGATTGACATTCACGTTCACGTTTCTGTGCAGCAAACAAAGTTCACATTCACGTTTTTGTGCAGCAAACGAAGTTCACATTTCCTTTGCCTGCGACGACAGTGAGTCACGTTTGGTAATTTGGGTCTCATGTTTTGAACATGGATGAACACTGCGACGACGTGGGTTGTGACGTGAACACAAGTATTTTGACATTTTCGTTTATGTGCACGACGTAGGTTGTGACGTGAACACAAGTATTTTGACATTTTTGTTTGTGTGCACGACGTGGGTTGTGACGTGAACACGATCATTGCCTTTGTTTCCTTCACTTTATCTTCTTAGAACACTATCAAATTTCAATTTGACTCTGGAACACATCGGCTATGGAGGCAGCTTTGTCACATTCGTCTCTAGATCAATCAATCTCTCCCAACAAGCAGCTCACAAACCCTAAGAGAAACAACCAGCCTCTTATTTCACGAAGCTCTGATAACTTCACTCCTTCAAACTTCCATGGCGGTCTTCTTCATGCGCCCTGTCGTTCTCTTTCACTTCTCAATCCTTAGCCACCTCTTCTTCCTCTTCTGATCCCCAAACCTAACATTAACCCTCTCAGCAGAGGCCTTTCGTGCCCTTCCAAAAAAATCAAAAACCGAAAGAAATCGAAGATACCAGTGAATTCAGATTCAAAACCAGATCTGAAATCGACGGAGTGTATGCTTATTGGACCATCAATTGGCAGGTATTGCTATGGCTAACCATCAATTGGTAGGTACTGCAGGTACGACGTGGGTTGTGCGTGAACACGAGAATCGGTGGGATTGATTGAAGCATCACCCGTCGTACCTCGCCGGAACAGGCGATCGGATTTTGCGTGAACCCTAAGGTTCACGTCGAAACGTCACAGATGGCAATTGCAAAACAGAGGGCCAAACTGTGGGAAACTGAGTAACTGAGTTCTGGTTCCTATCTCGGACCGGCACGCTGAATGGTCCGAAGAACGCCGGCAAGAATGGCTTTCGCTTGAACTCAGCGGGAAACGCCCACTCTTCGGTCCAGACCAATGGCCACTTTACCGTCCAATGTACTTATGGTTCACAATAATTGATGATTTGTTGGGTTCACATTTGTTGGTCCACGCAGTATTGTGTGACTCCATAACCCAAAAACATGGATCCAATTACCAAACGTGGATGAGGAAATGTATCCCACAAAATTTGCATTCAATCCCAATATACACCTATAAAAAAAAAACAAAGAAGGTGAAACCCGTCCACACACACATCACGTAAATTTAAAACGGGACCTGACTGTCCACAAAACATACCAATAACAGGACTTGTCAATCCAAGAGAATAAATGTGGGACTAGATGGAGTAATAGATTGGTAAATAGGATTTTCTGATAATTTCCCCAATAATATATAGGTAAATTATAATTAAAAGGTATTAAGTGTAAAGGGTATTATGGTCAATTGAATAGCCAAGTTAACACCATTTGACTTAAATTAACAGGAGGGGAGAATCTTGACAATGTCAGAAAAAATATAGGAAGTTTTTGTAATTATTGAAACTATAAAAAACATCCCTGTAATTATCAGAAATTTTAAAGGAGATGAATGTAATTTATCCTAATTTATTTTATTTTTTAATAGGTTATTTTATATATATTAATATTATAGCTTATTAAAGAAAAAGTTAAAAAAGTCAGGTGAGTGCCGCTTCGGCGTGAAATTTTAAGGCTACATTTTATTTATTTATTTATTTTTTTAAGGCTACACTTTGGTAGCATTTCTTTTGGTTAAAAAAGTTTTCAAAATTCAAAAAATCAAAATGTTACATTACATATATCAATTAAATTTTTTTATAATATATTTACTCAATTAAAAAATTATTCCAAATACATTAATTTTTTTAACTTCATAAAAAAGTCAAGTTACCATATGGGCATTAAATTTACAATGATTTTAGATACTCCCTCCGTCCCAAAATAATTGTATCTGTTAAAGAATTTAACTTTTTTTGATAAAATAATTATTACCTTTTAAATGTATTAATTTTTCAAAAATTACCCTTTGATAGTACATTTTTTTGAAAATATCAATTGTCATAATATACTTTTTATGTTATTAATGAATTTAAAAGAAAGACAAAGGGCTGTTTTGGGAAGATGGTAAAAAGCTGGCTTTTGGCTTTTTATGAAGTTTTTTGGCTTTTTGGGATGTGGTTTGGGAAGTTGGTAAAAAGCTGGCTTTTTAGATTTTTTTTTTAATATTTATTAAATCTGTCAAATCAGTGCAGAATTACGAAAATACCCTTGGCTGTTGGCTGAAATTACGGTTCTACCCTTCAGATGAAATCTGCAGTGTTGTGGCGGGAGGGCACACGTGTGCAACTGTTTTTCTTCCGTTTTTAATTTTTTTTTTTTTTTTTTTTTTATATATGCAACCATTTCTATATATTTAATACTTTACAAATGTATTACTCTCTTTTTTTTGATTTCTTTTTGTTAATACAAGTTTATTATTTAAAATTTATGCTATAATTTTCAATGTTTTTTTTTATGATTATAAGTTGATATTTTAATTATTATTATTATTATAATATTTATTATTCTATATTTTTTTTATGAATTTGTATATAAAATTTATTACTCTATGCTTTTTTAATTTTTTATTATTATTATTACAAGTTTATTAGTAAATGTATTATTTTTTTGATACAAACAATGACCGAATTATCCAAACAAATACTGTCAATTGACAGTACGCCAGTTTGGTTAATTCTTTGAAATTATTATGAGAGTTCGGTTAAATATTTTTATGATTATTCTTGCATGACATATTTATGTACTAAATTTTGCCCAACGACTTACGCTCTTACATTCATTAATTTGCACATTACAAGTTCGAACATGCCGTTCAAAACCTGCAACTTACCAACCGAACCGTACAATTTGCTTCACAATTTGAATAGGTTTACAAATTCATTTCATTTGCCATGACCTCGTAATGTGGCAACGGGATTTACAACCCAAGTTCACGACGATGTCGCACTAATTCATTCCGTATTGATTTCCTGACTTCGTTCATATGTACGTCATCGTCGCCCTCTGGTTCGGCATCATCATCGTCAGCAAGGCCGTCAACATTTGGCATGTCGTTGAATGTAAAATTCTCTGCATTGGCGACCTTGTTGAATGCTGGATCCTCGCTCGAGTTGCGGCGTATAAAATTATGTATCGCCATTGAAGCCCCAACCAATGGCACCTGCACTTTTCCAAAATCATATCGCGGCATGTTATGTAGGAATCCCCATCGCGCTTTCCAAACGCCGAACGTACGTTCAATTGCACTCCGTAACGAGGAGTGCACCGTGTTGAAAAGTTCGTTTGGATTTTTTGGCCGTCCGGTTGCGCGAAAAACTTCCTGGTGATATCGGCATCCCTTATACGGCGCCAAAAATCCTTTTTGGTTCTTGTATCCCGCGTCAACAAGGTAATATTTCCCTGCATGCATGTCGATTATTTGACATTACCATGGTGGTTAATTGGAAATATCAAATGCACACACCAACTACAAACAATAATAATAAAATGGTTCATCCTACCTTCCTCTGGCATGGGGAATTGTTTTGCTGGGTCCTGTGTAACTTCGTTAAAAACTCTACTGTCATGCATACTTCCCTCCCATCCGCAAGATATAAAAATAAAACACAAATCGAAATCACACGCATGAGTATGTTTTATGATGTGCCGCCTTTACGGCTAAAATATGGTGGCGCCTCCTCAGGAGAGAGATGTGCCTCCACGTGTGTGCCGTCAAGCGCGCCAATACAGTCCTAAAATTTGAAACATCATAACAACTAAAATTTAAATGGTACTACCCAAAATAAGTTTGCCAAAGTGCTCCGAAAGCGGCTACTACGCATAATTAAATGTGCCAATATTAAAGACTCTCACTTTCAATGGGAAATATTTTCGTCGGGACTCCAAGTACGGATGTATACTTGCATGACCTTGTCGATTGGCGAAGTTGTACTCGCGTGAACAACTTCATCGCTTTAAGAACTCGCATTACATGACGCCAGACTGTTTCCCCCGAGTGTTGAAAACGGTCTTCTATGTCCCAACTAGTGAAGCCCCGTAACACGAATATGAACATGCCGACACTCTCAACTACGTCTATACCATGAGGACGCTGTGGTACTGGAAGGCAGAAATCTTCAACTAATGTCTTGCACAACAACAAGAAGACCTCCTGTGACATTCGAAAATTGCGTTGAAATGCTTCATTCCTTCCTCCAAGCATCTCCTGCATCCACATGTTACCAGTCAATGCGGATGTGTGAAACGGAGTCCTGTCAACATACGCGTACTCCCTGGCAACGCGAGCAATTTCCATCCAAATCATTGATGTCGTCGACTCCATTTCTCCGATCGTCTCCCGTATCCAAGCATTTATTTCACCTCTGCGTACGCCTCCGGAGCTAGTACCCTCTTGTGCATCCATACACGTTGCACTATAAATGAAAGCAGAACTACGGGTTGTAACTTTTACTTGATAACATGAGTTGCACAACTCCTATATTTATAACACTCTTGCACAGGCATGATCAAGGAGCACGTAAGCACGAGAATACTGTGCGCATGTGATTGAGCACATGAACGTAGCCTACTGTTGCCTTGTGAATGCTACTACAAAGTCAGGTAACAAGCAAGTACGAATGCAAAACTTCATCTAACTTTAGGCTACTGTTGCCTTGTGAATGCTACTACAAAGGCAGGTAAGAAGCAACTACGAATGCCATGCTTCCATCTAACTTTAGCCTACTGTTGCCTTCTGACATCCACTTTTAGCCTACTGTTGCCTTGTGACTTCCACTTTTTTAATATAAACATGTGCACTGCTTTATTAATCAAATCATGTACATATTGAGCACTATAAAATGTGTTTGCATTTTTTATTTTCATTGACATGTGAGGAATTTTACTACCACGCTGAAATAATTTCAATTAATACCTGTACACAATAAATCAAATAAAGAAAAAGTAAATAATATAAATTCAAAATATGTAACTACTTTTCGTCCCTTTTTTTTTTTTTTGGCATTAAATAAATAATAAGCACCCAATGGTTAACTAATTTGTTTATTTATTGAAATATACGTACCTTTCAAACCTATATTCAATAATGTGAATACAACGTCAATTAAATAATTTCAATTGTATCGCATCATTTTCATCCTGTTTTGGTTATTTTTTCAAATTGATTAAATATTTGTATGCAAAGATAAGTTCATACTATTTTGTATCCGAAGATAAATAATTTAATACTACTTTGTATCCAATCATAAATCAATGAAGTTGAGACTATGAAATAAATTAATACTGTAAACAAATTAATACTATACGAATAGAATCAATCAAATTGATACTATTTTGTAGCCAAAGATAAAAAAATTAATACTATAAATAAAAAAATTATTACTACAAACAAAATTAATACTAAACGTACGAAATAAATGATGGAAGTGCAATTTTGTATCCAAAGATAAAAAACCTGCAACGTCCAAATAAACCTGCAACGTCCAAATATAAGCGTCCATACAAGTCTACACAGAAATTAAAGAAATGTAAACTGTCTACAGACTTCACCATCCCAACAAAAAAAAAAACAAAACAAGCACCATAAAAACACACATAACATACTACAGTACCATGATAAGCAAATAGTAACAGAACAAGCACCCCGAAGGCCTAATCCAAGTCAACAGCACCACCACTCCCGAATGTACCGTGTCCCCTGGACGATCCATCCCAATATTGTGCGGGTGCAGACGCTTCTCAACCAGCTTGACAATGCAATTCGTGGAGGGCCATGATGATGTCCCGATTATCGGGTGAATCCATGATGCCGCATGCAAATGAGAACAACCGACCGCTGTCTCCAATCCAGCGTGCTCATAAGCCGTGCAAGACACTCCCCACGTTGTTCTCACCTTTACCCGTGACAACATATCGCGTGATTTTGACTCCTGCTTTGTTTGTCGACAACTTCAACAAGATTGTCCATGCCGCTAGCAATGATGCAGAGTTGACCGCTGCCGCTTTTGATTGGCCGATCCGTCCCACTACCGACCGGGGAGCATCCTCAAAAAGGCTACTGTCCACCACGTTCTCCCCGACAGTGTCATGGCCCGGCTGAGGTGGTGTGCCTGCACTCAGTGGTCCCATCCCGCTATCCACGTCCATGGCATTGGTCGCAGGAGTAGCATCATCTTGCACTTCTGTTGGAGTCCATGCATGTTTCCCAGTCGCAGCTGCACCAGAGTACACCCGCTCCATCAGGTCCACGTGCTCTAGTGGCTTAGTCCTGAATTTAGCACATCGGTTGTTCATCTGTGAATGAGAAATGACACATATTTAGTGTAGCTTGAAATGTAATATAAAAATAATAAATGCATGTCAACAAAATGGAAGTGTTGTCAAAACATACCGCTTGCATTTTCGCCCACCAATGGTCAGTCGATGATCAAGCGATCTCATGGTCATACCCAAGGCTGTCAGCCGTGGTGGCATTCTCCAACTTCTTCCAGCGACCCAATCTTTCTTCAAGTTGTCAAACTTGTTTTTCATTGTTTGGCGGAATGTAGTAGGCCGTTTTCTCTAGAAACTTGTTTGCAACGTTCTTATACCTGCCATGGACAACCCGACGGTTGTCGATTACCACCTTCCATTTCAAAGAATGATGAGTTGAAGAAACAACCGTATTGTCATTTGTCAAATTGGCATTTGTGGAATTTGGTGGGGTTGGGTTGATTTCATGGCGTTACCTCGACACTTTGAAGGCGTACGGGGTGATGTTCGGTTTGTTGCCATGAGTACTCCTGTCCTGGTTGTAACAAGTGCATTAGCAGAAATAAATGAAGTACAGCACATATTAGTTTGCATGGCCAAAAGTGAAATAAATGTGTAAACCCGATTACAACACATAAGCATGAGAACACTGTTCGAAAGCCAAAGTGCATATGTAGTACACGTTGGGGAAATAAATTAAGTACAGTACATATTACTTTAACGGACACCAACGTACATAAGCGTCTGAAAATAACTACGCAGTTCATATCCATGTCAATACATCACATGCGAAACAACAAGACCAAAACAACAAAACACAAAAACCCCACGACAGTCCTAAGCATACGTAGGCTCTGATCTATGCGCGCAACGTCTGCTCGTAACCCCTGATCTACATGATTATGCGGCTGCTCAGCACGCAAATTGGTGCTGTGAAACTCGTCACACCAACCAACCCACGACGCACATCTCTGCTCGAAAAAATTGCAGCACATAGTTAGCATGTATACTATATCAGACAACGACAAATGCACGATGACTTTTGTGACTTAATTTAAGAGAGTGGCAACACGAACGCACCATAGGTCTAGGGCAAACGTAGAATGCACGACCAGGGTTCTTGGCGGATCTTGATATCTTTACAACGCAGTATCCAAACCCACAAGCACACATCCTTAGTGGCAAGGATGAAGTAGCACTTGACGTGGAGGACGCCATCTGTATACTCAGTTGTTTTTTTTGTTGTAATGTTATAAATTGAACTAACACAATCTACTGTGCGGAATGAAAGACCATCAAAGCATTGTCATTTTCAAACTTAAGGCATAAATAGTTGAAGGTGAATGCACTTTGAATTTAGGATGGTAGTTGAACAGGAATGCATTGTCATACATCATGGAATTGGTAATGGAACCTCAGGGGAAGAATAAAATAACCTTTATTCAAAATTATGATTATAACTTAAGTAAAGCTTGTAATACAAATATTTAACAAAATTTAAATGTTTTCTTAGATCATGAATACATCATCAAACGTCCAAATTGGATTACAGAAAATATCTATTCAATGAAGAGATAGGTTGCTTAATTATGGGGAATTAATTAAGAAAATATCTATTACGAGATAGGTTGCTTAATTATGGGGAATTAATTAAGAGATATCTATGAAAGACAAATACAAATTAATTTCTAGCATAAAAAAAAATATGAATTACACACTATATAAATTACACACTATATAAATTAATATATATCATACAATCATCCATCAAAATTTTTGTGGATGGATTAATCGTGGTCCATAGCTTTTCCCATATGCATAAGAACTTTCAGGCAAGTGCCCATCAACTCACAAATTTTTGTTTATTGGCCGTACGTGTATAAAATATTTGAAACATATATATAGATGTTTGAGATAAAAACCATATTAACATATGTAATTACAAATATATATGTCATATATGTACATTCTGTATTTGAAACTTTCTGTGGACTTAGTATCAAAACCTTCTATTTGTGTAAAGTTGTGTTTCAACAGCTCATTTTTCCTTCCCTTGTGACTAATGTATATTATTTTTATTAATTTTGTAGAGCTACTGGTTGTTTAGTTGTTTATTTTGTAAGTTCTAATGTAATAAATTTTTACTCAAAAAATTAGGTCCATAGTCTTGTGGTGGGCACAATTGATCTCGACAATATTGTTAAGTCTACATTCTGAAAAAAAATTCAATTAACGTTATTATTGACACATACAAATAAACTATGAAATGTACATGGACCACTAACAAAGGCAATGACAGAAAAGGCCATCAAAGCAAATAGCAAAAAATTTCATTAGATGGCACAACAATCAGAAATAATTGAATTGCATACAAGTACTTGGCTAAACATACAGAATATGAAAAGAAACAAATGAGTGTCCCCCACATAAGCAAATTCGTTTTTAACATATATTTCATAAATTGCATTTGAATCTAACATCTTCACATTACTAATCAAAACAAACAAAAACAAAAAAAAAGTTAAAATTCAGCATGTCAGAACAATAGCTGTGAATGAAATTAAAATTCAGAATCAGCTTCATAGCTATCTCCTGCCCAATTACAGACTTATCAACCAATTTTCAATATCTCTTTCGGGGTCGGAAAACTACCACCTAAATTCAACCCTCCCCAACACCCATCTTTCGAATTGGCCCCATACCCTCCACCCGAACCCGTGCTCCCACCGCCCCCACCATCGATCGCTCAACCAGCCACACCAGTGCCGACCGCAATTCCATCCCCAGGAGGTTGCCAAACCGCAGGGGGTTCCCATAACAATTAAATACACAAAAAAATTGCCCAGATTTCGTCCTATTCTTTACATAACTAGGCAAAAACCTTTAAGAACTCGCTAATCCCAGTGCCCTTTTCGACGAATTCGCCGCGAAGCGATACGGTTCTAGGTTATTTTTTTTTAACCTTGTGAATGATCTAATCTACAGGTCGTTCGTGTTGCAGATCAAATCTGCAGGTCCTCAGCAAGTACGAAGAAGTCGTTCAGTTTCGAGTTTGGGTCCGTCAAACTCTTGCGAGAAGATACGAAATGGAAGATGTTTAGCGGCGTACCTGATGGTGCAGATCCGGCGAAGGCGAGTACGTGGAGCTTCAATCCGGTGGTTCACTCGGCGGGGGACGGCGGGCTCGTCCCTTCTTCCACGAACTCTGCAATGTATCGCTTCACAGAGGCGTATGGAAGATACAAACAAAGTGAAAGAGGCAACTGAGAGATGAGAGTTTGCCCTAGGTACCCATTTATGAGATGTGAGGGTAGTTTCGTAAAATCATAGAGCTGCGTTTCCTTATCTTCCCAAATGGTAGTTCTGCGTTTTTTGACACTGGAGCGTTTTTTTTTATGGACCAAGAACGCAGCGTTCTTCCATCTTCCCAAAACGGCACAAAATAGAAAATTCATATTATTTTATTCCTTAATTTTTGAAAAGAAATTAATATTTTGAGACAATAAAAAATGAAATAAGGGATTAATATTTTGAGACGAAGGGAGTCTGATTCATTTTTTTGAATTTTTTACTTATTACAAGAAGGTGTGCAAAAAACAAAGAAATAATATGATTTAAATAAGCCAATAAGTTGTTTATTTTTGGTGTTGTCAAAAGGGACCTATGATAGTGTTATATCATGACTAATGCTAAGCAATGCGGTTTGGACGGTAAATGTGTCAAATTTATTAATTTGTTTAAATTTAACTAAATTTAAAATGTGGAGTTATTTGTAATGTTCTAAATAAATGTACTTTTTGACTTTTTATGAAATATGAATTGGGTTTGAAGTGATGTAGTAGAGAGGTGATGTGACTTAAATAAGATGATGTGACTTAAATATGATAGTGATTTTTTGATATTTTGACTTTTTTTGAAGATGCCAAACTTAACCTTAATTTGTTCACATAATACGTCAAATATGAATTAAGTTTGAGTAACTTAAATTTTTATAATATATATAAATTTATCAAGTCAAATAGTATATTGTTTAGATTTTATTTTAATAACTTATCAAATTTTAAAATTTATTTAAATTTGACTTAGCCATATAAATTCATATAAAGGTAAGATGGTGGTGTTATTATCAATCATAAACTCATATGACGATAATATAAAATTATTTACTTGAATTATTGGGAAATAAGGAATGTTTAGGGGTTGTTTGGAATAATTTAAATAAGTATATTTTTTTTATTTTTTTATGAAAAAATATAAAATGTGATAGAGATGTGATATGACCAAAATAAGATATGACTCAAATAAGATAAAAATATAAAGATGTGCTATTCTAGCACATCCCAAACAAGGCCTTAATTTAATTTTAGGATAAATTATAAATACACTCTCTAAGATTTGTCTAAAATACGATTTACCTTTTATAATTTTGGAAATTATAACATATCCCTTAAAGTTTCAAATTTAATAACAAATAACTCATTTTTTTGAAAATATCATCAAGTCAATTAATAGTTTTTAATGATGTTAAAAATTTATTTCAATTAATAATTTAATTAATTTTATTATTATATAGGAGAGCAGTTAAAAATTTTATTTTTTAAATTAATTCTGTTAAATAAATTTTTTTAAGAATGAAATATTTATAATTTTTCAAATTACATAAAGCACTTTGTATTTTAAGTGTATTTTTAATTTATTCTTAATTTTATTTATTTATGTAGTTTACCAACAATGACATTTTGTAAGATAATATTGTCACAATCAATATCTAATCGAATAAATGGACACATTTGTGAATAAAAAAGAAAAAATAAAAAAAATGCATGAACTTGGCGTGGAGTTGGCGGATTCCAACTTGATCTGAAACACCTTCGCATCACAGCCGCCAAAAATCACGTTTTGTAATCTCCAAAATGCCCTTCCCTTGTTAAGGCCAAGTTTGGGTAGTATGAAAAAAGTCAAAAAATTAAAAAGTTATTCAAAAAATTAAAAAGTTAACACTAGTCACCAAAAGTCAATAATTACGATTTTTTCCCCTACAAATCAATTTTTACAATTTTTTATTATACATTTTTTCATAAAAAGTTAAAAAATTAACCCAAACATCCATATTTTTTTCCTCAACTTTTTAGTCTAAAAAGACAAAAAGTACACTTATTTAAGACACCCCAAACAAGGACCAAAAAATTAGCAAGGATTTGGTCACAAGTCCCAAAGTTATCTCTCGTTTATTTGCCAATGGATTATTTTGATTAATTTTTTATAAAAAAATATACAAAAAAAACTAAAAAATGATGTGATAATTTATAATAATTTTTTTTTTTGGACTTCAAACTTATATTGTTCTATCAACTCGAATTCTGACTTTTCACTCATCACACTCTAAGATATAACTATTAAGCCATTAAATCACACTCTAATATTTAATTAATTATGATTAATAATTATTATTTTTAATTATAACTAAAAATAATTTTAATTATAATATTTATAATAATTAACCTTATAAATATCATAACTTGTCTAGACATTACAAAAAAGAGTGTAGTTGCTCTTACAACAACTTTTTGAATTTATAAGAGATGAATTAAATTTCTGAGGTTTAGCACCAGAACTCAAACATCCATGGGGAAATTTCAAACAAAATTCAAAAATTTGACAAAACAATAGATAAATCATAAAACAACATATTATATTTGTATACATAGTACGAAAGAACTTACATAAAACCATACAAATATATAGATAAATCATAAAACAATATATTATATTCGTATACATAATACATATCAAAAAGAACTTACATAAAATTTGATTATTGTAATAAAATAAATTTTTAATTTTTAATTTTGTTAATTTAAATTTTAAAATTTTGATTTGTTTTCAATCTAAACAATTTGCTTATTTTCCTTCCGTAAAATAGACCGAAAAATAGTATTTTAGTCATTTAAATTAAATTAAAAATAATATTTTAGACATTTTATATATACCTACATTCAGTTTAATAATTAAAATATTATCTTTTTCATTGGTTTTGTTTAACAAAAAATAATAAATGATTTAAATTAAAAACAAATTACAAAATTATGATTCAAATTGATAAAATTAAAAATTTAATATTTATTTTATTAAATGACTCAAACCTTAGATTTTTATTTTTGTAATTGTCCCAATAACCATTTTATTTATAAAAACGGTTTTTTAATGGAAATTTCCATCTGAGGGGCGAACAAGACTACCGCGTTAAGTTTTTTTTTTTATTGGAATTAATAAAAAAAGGATGTTCGCGCGAATCAATGCGCTGTCGACGAGGTGGTCCCTGTCAAGTTAAGGTTGGTAAAATTATATTTTAATTTAAAAATTAAAAATCTAATAAATTATATAAAAAAGATAAAAAAAAAAAAAATTTCTCTCTATTTTGTATCTATTTCTTCGTAAAAAATTATTCTAAATATATTAATTTTTTTGTTTTATATTTTAATTATAAATTTAAAAAATTAATAATTACCGCGTCATTTCTCAAATATATTAACAGTAATGCTAGGTATCATGAAAAATCTTTCATAAAAATAATCATAAAAGTTTTGTGACCCTTATGCTGTGTTTGGTTGGGGGATTTGAGGAGGGATTTGGAAAGGGAAATGAAAAAGGTAGGTGAAATGTGAATAAAATATGTATATATCTCATATAATTTCACACACCTTTTCCCTTTCCCTTTCCAAATCCCTTCCCAAATCCCCCAACCAAACACAGCATTAAATTACACTTAGAATAAAGTATCACACATTAATCAAGATAATTTAATAATTATAAATTTTTAATGAACATTTTCATAATAAAATTTTTATAATTCCTAACTTTTTTTCATATATTAACGCAGCCTAATCCCGTAATTAAACTCACTCCAGTCCCTAATTACCGCGTCATTTCTCAAATAAAATCTTCTTCCTAAAAATGCTCATAACACATGCATATCTCTCTCTCTCTCTCTCTCAAAACCTCTCCTCCACAAACCGTTTTTCAGGTCCCAAACCACCGTTCTCTCTCTCTCTCTCTCTCTCTCTCTATATATATATATATATATACACATCTATTATCTCTATACATCGTCTTGTCTGCGGAGGTGCGGTCAGGCTTTGCGGTGGTGGTGGTGGTGGAGGAGGAGTGCGCATGGGTCGGCGGTGCTCTCATTGCAGCCACAAGGGGCACAACTCGCGAACATGCCCTTGGAGAGGCGGTGGTGGTTGTGTGAAGCTGTTTGGGGTTAGACTCACCGACGGCTCAATCATCAAGAAGAGTGCGAGTATGGGCAACCTCTCTGCTCACTACCATTCCTCTTCCTCCGCCGCCGCAGCTTCACCCAATCCCACCACCTCTCCTTCAGAGGACCCTATTCCCGACCCGGATGGATACCTCTCCGACGACCCTGCTCACGCCACCAATCGCCGCAAGAAAGGTACTTTGATTCCATTCCAGTCCTATCAAATCATTTTTTAATAATTATTATTGTTATTTTTATGGTTTATTAATTTAAATTAAATTCTGATGATTTTAATAGATTTCTTTAATTTGGATATGTTTTGGATAAGGTTGAGATTTGACTCTGTTTATTAGCTTAATTTGGATATTGTTGTGTTTGTAATTTGCGTGTAATGCAATAATGAAGGTGGTGTGTGTGTCTTGTGATTTCTAGTTGGACTTCTTTATTAATTTTTTAAATTTGATCAAAGTACTTTTTTTTTTTATCTTAAAAAAACCATTGTTGTTAATTTTGTCTCACGCTTTTCTTTACTTTTCTTTTTTTGATATCCAATATGGAGGTGCATAAATTATAATTGTCTATTTAGTTTACTGGAATGGAATGAGATAGAATGAAACGGAAAGATCATTCCTTAGTTCTCCTATGGAATAATCATTCATTTACGGTGGTGAATGATGATTTTATTTACAATGTATTTTTTATTATTTTTTTGTCAACCAAATACCATTTTGATGGCATGATCATTCTAAGGGTACAAATTATCGGTAAGTGTTACTGTTCTTTCCATTTCTACAATTAGCTGTAGCTCAAAACCGCGGAGAAAAGTAAAACAAAGGTACTTTGATTGATAAATAGATTTAACCTGTTTTTCTTGCACTTTGATTCCATGGGTAGTAAAATTTTCTTTTTAAAATCATTTTGAGCTCATTTGGCCATTTCCCACGCTTTATTTATGCTTTAAAATTGAGGAGAAGTTTGTGTAAAATGGAACATTTGATATGAAGCACTCCAATGAATAAACTCAAATTTGAGTAAAATGGGTAAGTGTTGAGTTTGAGTGGAAGCTGTGGGTTGGAGTAAGGAGATTAGTGGAAAGTTTGGGTAAAATTGTTCAAGTGTCAAGTTTGAATTGGCTCGAAATTTGAGTTAAATTCAATTTAATATAAGTTTGGGTGGATGGAATTTTTAATGGCTTTTTAAGCAAATTTAAGTTTGGGTTAAGATTTGATTATATTTTGACGCTCATATACTCCCACCTAACTAGGATTTTAAGAAAATGATACTTCAATTTGGAGCTACTGATATTGAAGGGGGATTATTAAAAGGGCGTTCAAAATGTAGGAGCTCTTGACAACGAGTTGAAAGTGGACACTTACAACTGCTGTCAAGTGCTTCAGCTCTCTAGCTTTCTCACTGGGTTTTGGTGAACAACTATTATTGTGCTTATGTCATGTTGGAGCGCAGAATATTTCAATCGTACGAGTCTGTTTATTCTTGTTTCAAGAGGGCGAGGTGTGCTAAAAATTGATTTCATTCATGGATTTCTATCTTATGTGTTAGTTTATAGGAGTAATTGGTTCATTTTCATAGTTGCCTCCTGTAAGAGGAGTTAATTTGAGCCCACTAAATTAATTAGGCCCAATAGTCCAAGGTTAGTGAGCCTGAATTTATCGCAAGTCCAAGATTGGTGAGCCCGGATTTATCGCCATCAAACGGACTGAATAGCTCTAAGCCTCGAAAAGGTTCGGATCCACGAACTTAGAAACTTACTCGGGCCCGGACTCGAAAGGGTTCGGATCTACGAACTTAGAGACTTAGGCCAAGTTTGGGAAGACTAAATAAGTGCACTTTTTGACTTTTTATGAAATATGGGTTGGGTTTGGGTTGGGTTTGAAGTGATGTGTTAGAGAGGTGATGTGACTTAAATAAGATGATGTGACTTAAATAGAATAGTGACTTTTTGACTTTTTCTAAACATCCCAAACTTGGCCTTACTCAGGCTCGGACTCGAAAAGGTATTGAGCAAGCCTAGAGATCCGAGGCACTCGGACTCGAAAGGGTTCGGATTCACGAACCTAGAGGTCCGAAGCACTTGGCTTCGAACGGATTCAGACGCAATCTAGAAGTCGCTCCATTAATGAGTCCCAAAACACTTGCGGGCTCGGAGCTTTCCGGGATCTACGCACCAGAGCCATGGGCGTAATGGAGTCCGAACAAAGGACCCGATTCTGAGGACGGTGAGTGGAGATAAATTTATTCTTTGGTTAAATTAGCCTATACCCGGGTTGAGATGGCACGATCTAAGAGGTCCCTGAGACTCGGCAATATTGGCGGCAGGGCGTTCTCTTGAACTACCCCTGACCCTTATGCGGCAGGACGTCCTCTGGGACTACTCCTGACCCTTTGGGATGATTGAGGATCATTGGTTAGGTGTGGCTAAGAAGAAGGGTTCGCCGAGGGATTGATCTCCTCTTCAGGGTTTTTCTCATCCTCGGAGAGATCACCTCCTCGGACAAGGTGGTTAGAGAGAATATTCCCCATGTGCCTTGCACATGGGCTCCATCTTACATCATGAGGTGCCTATAAATAGCACCCACCCATAGCTTTACAAGGGATGGATTTTGGAGAGAAAACTCTTGGGAAAGAACTAATTTCCCTTCTCCATTATCAACCTTGAGAGTGAAAGTGGGAGATCCATGGGAGAGCCTTGCCATTATTCTCTCTCTAGCTACTTTGCCTTCTTATTCATCCAATCTCTTATCTTCATCATCTCCTTTACTCTCGTGTTCTTAAGTTGAGACTATTGAAGAATCTAAATCTCTCATCATCTTCTAGAGAATTCGAAGTTGTTTTTCGAAGATCTTCGAATTTTCCAACGACATTCTTGAACCCTTTCATACACCTCCCTACGTGAGGAAAAGAAAAAGATTTTGACACGCTCTACACAACAGACAAAGAAACACGTTTGCCATGCCATGCTATTACACGTCAATCTAGACTGGCCTCGTTTGGAAATAGAGTATTTTAGTAATTTTTTGATTAAAATATGAGATTAAAAAAATTAGTATGTTTGGAATGACTTTTGATTTTTTATGAAAAGATGGACAAAAAGTAGAGAGAAAAGGGAATCTTTGACTTTTTGGTATAAGTTGTTGGCTTTTTAATTTTTTTTGTGACTTTTTGACTTTTAGGCTAAAACAATGAGTTGCCAAACGAGGCCGAAGGTTACCGTGATCATTCTTTGGCATCCTATTTTGCTAATGGTGAATCAAACTAGATGAATACAAAATTAAAAATCAATTGTTTTATAAGCTTTCCACACAAATCATGGATGAATATCATCATCATCACCACTGCTTTTTCAAATTTAGTGTGTGATATGTTTCAACTTATTGTAGTTAGTTTCGTTGCTAAGTGATCAGACAATTTATTGTTTAACTAGTCAATAAAAATAAATTTAAAAAAAAATCATCGAACTACAAGATTTTGCACATCTCATCTATTATCAGTTTGGAGCAAAAAGCAAGTTGGGTGCCTTCCTAAAATTGCTTGTATTCATTGTGCATTTCTTTCTATAGCTGCCTCCACTATATTCTAGTGGCTTTTACTTTTACATCACAACTTCTAAAATCATGTAAAAATATATAGTTCATTATTTTGTTCTTCTTCAGGCTGTGTTAATTGTTCAGCATTCTTATTTACTACATTTGATTGTCTTCGTAGGCTTTTTTGGTGTTGTACATTGTTTGCAATTGAATTCCAGGATTTCAACCAATAGTGAAACTGTAGAATTCCTTATATTTTCATGAACACTTGAAGTGTTCCACGATATTACGTGGCTTTACTGATTGAGATGCAAACAATGCACGTGCAGAGTTCTTTTCGGATGGTAATAGTTATATGTTTTGTGGTGATAAGGAGCAACTATGTAATAAATGGGGTGGTAATGGTGATTTGATATGAGCTGTGACAGCAGCAGGGGGCTGCAGTGGCAACACCGCCAGTGTTCGGGGGTGGTGGTAGTGGCATAATGGTAGCAGTAGAATGAGGTAGCAGTTGCATTTGTTACTACTGTGAAATATTTAGTTTTTGAAGGGTTTGGAATTTGATTAAACTAGTGATACCAGACACTTGTTAATTTCATTTTGTGAGAAATCAACCATCTATGTTTGTTTTTTTTTTTTTTTAATATTTAATTTTGGAATCTTTCTTATGATTTTAGTATCTTCTCATCTGTACCAAGTCTACTGACCTAAAAACAAAAATAGTTAAAATCCAGGGTACTTAAGATATCACATTTGCTGAAGAAAATTGCTTTAAATATGAACTTTAATACCTTGTGAAAATCGCCGTCAAGCATTTCAGCTGCATGTAAAAGGCATCTAAGCAAGTATCTGTGGTTGATCTCCACCTTTTGACTATTTGCAGTTGAAACTTGGGAGTGTTTCATTGACTTTTGGGAAGTAGTTTCTTGCTTATTATAGCACATTTTTGCTTTGAAGAAGATAAGTATCAATAGAATGCTTTATTTGCTTGGGTCATTTAATGTATTGCTCTGGAATATTTTCTCTAATGTGTAG
Source organism: Camellia lanceoleosa (assembly GCA_025200525.1). Classification (NCBI taxonomy): domain Eukaryota; kingdom Viridiplantae; phylum Streptophyta; class Magnoliopsida; order Ericales; family Theaceae; genus Camellia; species Camellia lanceoleosa. The sequence continues at coordinate 119,036,335 of CM045772.1, forward strand.
AACCATCTTACATTTTATGAATATCATATAGGATACTTACTATGTCCTTCCCTAATGAATGGTTTACAAAGATAAAGAGCAGTGTGAAACTTTCTTTTCGGATAATCATCATAAATGTCCTCTTATATTTATAAAGTTTGGTTTCCAGGTGTACCATGGACGGAAGAGGAACATAGGCTGTTCTTACTTGGTCTTCAGAAGTTAGGGAAAGGAGACTGGCGTGGGATATCACGTAATTTTGTAACGTCAAGGACTCCTACCCAAGTAGCAAGCCATGCCCAGAAGTATTTTATCCGACACAGTAATGCTACTCGAAGAAAGAGGCGATCCAGCCTTTTCGACATGGTTCCAGAAATGGTTTGTCTTGCCTTGTTAATCTTTATATTAAATTTTGCATGAACCACACTCATGTGTCGACATACTTTTAAAAGCGGTTCACACACCATAGACACAAATAGCCTCTGGCACCAGTTTGGCATGCCTCTTAAGTTTGTCAGCTCAAAATTCACACTTCAGAACATCTTTTGAATGATCAAACCTTATTAACTCTGAGCAGAGTGAATTCATGTAAAACTACCCTGCCCTTTCACTTCGGCGCATTGGAATTGGTAATTGGTTTTAACAGTTCCCTTGTTTCATATTGCCATAACATTCTTTAGAAATGCATTATCTCACTGGAATAAATGGTGTCTTGGGAAATTCTTTTATCATATCTGTTGTGGGTGTGCCTCGAATTTGACCTGGATAATGATTATTAGCTACTGGTGGGCCACACGGCCTGATTAATGGGCAAATACCCTGTATTTATATTTTGGGTCTATTTTGATTTAGTTTGCTACTTTTGAATCCTTATCTATATTGAGTTATTTTGCGGTTCTAGGGTTGGTGATGATCTTGTCAGCTATGGTTCGACAAAGACCCGGCTTGTTATAATCTCTACATCACAGTGAAAACTCCGTTGTTTTTTACCCATGGATGTATTGTAAATCCTTGTGCTTGTGCTGTTGTAGTGTTTTATTTCCTGATCTTCACCTTTGCCATAACACTTTCAGTGGTAGAACACGAATCTTTTGGACCCAAAAAAAAAAAAAAAAAAAGCCGAAAAAAAAACACGAATTTGATTTCTGTCTTACTGACCAGTAACCTCAAATCATTCTTTTTTCATTATTATTTTTTTCTTCTGATTATTATGTTATTTGTCAGGGCACAGATCCGCCAACGGTCCCAGAAGAACAATTCATGCTCCCTCCCTCTCAAGCAGTAGATACTGATCCTTTTCACTCATTACCATTGTTGAATCTCTCTCTCAATCGAGACTTTGAACACATGGAAGCCACTTCTGATGAAAAGGTCAAAGGCTACAAAGAAACTGCAATGGCATCAAATGCAGGGGCTTCTGTGTTCTTCCCCGCTCATCTACCTGTTCCATTTCCATTGTGGCCATCAAATACAGCCCCTCTTGAAGAAGAAAGCGCAGTAGAGATGTCTCGTCATCAGGTTCTTAGACCTATTCCTCTACTTCCGACAGAACCAGTAAATGTAGATGAGCTAGTGGGCATGTCCCAGCTCAGTTTGGGAGAGACTGAATCGCGAGGTATAGAGTCTTCAACACTTTGCTTAAACCTGTTTTTAGGAGCCCCGTCAAGACCGTCTGCATTTCATGCAAGCGCTCCAGTTAACAGGTCATATGTAAGTAAAGGGAAGAGCAATGCAATACAAGCAGTTTGAAAGGTGGAGAAGCTGACTGTTATTTCAGGTTCTTTTCTTTTCGGTCAACTTCTGTACAATTGCAATTCTCTCTCTCTCTCTCTCTGTCCCTCATGGTATTTAGTTTTATTTAACTGTCTCAGTGTCTATGTAGTTTTATGGTTCTGTGGGAAAGGTAGGTTAATCTTATTGGGTATAATTATTCTTTCTTCATTGTGAACAGGTAGAAGTTCAAATAATTTAATTAGTTGGGTACAACATACTCTTTTTTTCCTTTTAAAAAGGAGAATACTTATAGTTTTATGGTTTTGAGCATTTTTATATAGAAACCCTTTGGGAGCATTTGGATACATCATTATAAATGAAGATAAACTAAGCAGCCATGTACAAGCTATTTATTTTTGTAGTTGTTCATGAACAATTACATCATTCTTTAATCAAATTTGTGTTCTACATCACCATCTAAACGAGACCCCCAAAGAGCACATGAGAAAAGTATAACTTTAAAAATCCATACTATAATTATTTATCAAAAGAAAAAAAGAAAAAAAAATCCATACTATAATTAGTTGTAGAGCAAAATTCTAGAACAAGAAGTAATTATTCTATAAGAACTACAAAAAATTGTACTATGATATAGTATATAGATTAAATCAGTGTGGAATGACAAAGGGACACAGTGGACACAAGTTACTAGTTTTGAGCCAGCAAACAATACAATTCCCATGATAGATATCGGAACACAGCATGCAAGTAACCTCCAAGCAAATCATACACATTGCCGTCTCGTGTCACAACTCTCTGTAATGCTTCAATGGACGATTTACACTATGTTTGGTTAAAAGATTTGAGAAGGAATTTGAAAAAAAATATATATATATATATATATAATTAAATAAAATATCGGTATATTTTATTAACATTTTACTTATTTTTTTTTCATTTTTTCTTTTTTATCAAATCTTCTAACTAAGTACAACGTTAGTGACGAGCACAAAATTGAAACAATTCCTTTTTATTGCGTTGCTCATAGCCCTAGCAGTCAGCCTCGTCTTCTCCAATTTAGAGTAGGATTAAGCGATTGTCCAATTAATACTGAAAAGGTTGCCTTTTGGTTTTAAAAAATCAAAAAATACAAGTATGCTTGGAAAGAGTGAAAAAAAAAATTTAATTTAATTAAAAAAGTTTTTAACTATTTCATAAAAAAAATCTCAAACATATTAACTGTTTTAAATTCAAAAAAATGTCAAAAAAATCTCCTTTGGTAATCGTTTTATAAGTTAATTTATCGACTGAAAATAATCTCACACATAAGTTAAGTGCTTTAAACAGTTAATTCATTTGACATTTTTAAAAAAAAAACTTTTTATTGACTTTTTAAAGTGATTTAAGTTGACTTTTTACCTGTGATCGAGCATGACAAACAATTTAAAAGAAAAATTGGCTGATAAGCAATTCCAAATAAGGCGGTCAAAATCTACTGTTGTCGCCTGATATATGTATTTTTTGGGTTGGGCTTGTACCTATGTATTGTTTAGGAGTGTAAAAATGACCTGAGGCCCGTGGGCGACTTGAAGCTTGTCCGGCTCGAGATGGGCTGGCCTGCTGCCTGGTTAAGTCAGTGTCTGAGCCGATCGTACCTTGGGTCTGGGCCATTCATTTTGGGGGCTGGCCCGGCTCAAAAAAAATTCGAGCCTTGCAGGAGGCTCTGCCCGGCCCAAACATCAAACCCTCTCTCTACCAATGATCAAATTTCAAAAAATAAAAATAAAAAATAACTTACAATAGTTAAATAATTAAAAAAATAAATAAAAAGATTAATCTTATAAAAATAAAAAAAATAAAATAATTAAATAAATAAAAAGATTGATCTTAAAAAAATAAAATAATTAAACAAATAAAAAGATTGATCTTATAAAAAAAAATTAATATAATTAAATAAATAACATTAATAATTTAAAAATAAAACAAAAATTAATAATAATTTATTAAATTAAAATCAAATTAATAATTGTTTGATGAAAAAAGATGATACACGCCAGTGGCAGTGCACAGACAGTCTGTGTGTGTGTGGCTGGTCTTATTTTTTATTTTTTTTAATTTCTTACTTCATTCATTGTTTGATGGGTGGGAAAGTGTACCCGTACCTAATGTGAAAAAAAAATAAAATTATATATATATATATTAATTTACTAAATTAGAAGGTAATATTGGGCTTGTGGGGGCTCACCACAAGTCCCATTTTGATAATCTGAACCGTTCAATGTGTAGAACTCTTCTATTACTATACGCCTGTAAAAAATTACGTTAATCGGATATCGCTAACTATATGATCAAATCAATTTGGTATAAAAATGCATAGTGTTATAGTTAATGGTTGACAAAAAAAAACTAATCCGATCAGATAGTTATAGATATTCGATCAACGTGATTTTTTACAAATATATAATACTTGACGAGTTGTACACATTGAACGGTTCCGATTAGCAAAACGGGACCCGTGATGGCTTACACTAGCCAAAGAGTACCGTCCAAATGATTGCCCGAAAAAGAGGCAACCATTTCCTAAAACTTTGCCATGCCACGGTACAGCCCCTACCTATTATTATAGTACCAGCCTAGTCTCAATTTTGAGCCGTTGCATTGCAATTTTGCATCTCCTACAACTCAAACGGATATATATATATAAAACGGTTATAATTCAAACGGTTAGATTTCAAACTACTATAAATATATTTCAATTTTTAAAATAAATTTCACAACAAATCATTCTCTCTCTCTCTCTTAAACTCTCTCAATCTCTCTCAACTCTTAATTAATTTTGAAGTGTCATCCCTAAGTGGCTATTGCAATTGTGCAATAAGAAACTTTTAGCAGAAGAAGAAAATTTCTATATCTCATTCTCCAGTCGGTAACATTAATTAGTTTAATTAAATTTATTAACTACTCATTTTTTTATTAATTATTTATACACATATATTAATTATTATTTTTTATTGATTGAATTTACACATTCTTTAAATTAATTGCTAATTCTTATATATTATTTTACTTGCATTACTATAGATTCTAATATGCTCAATGTTTATGTCGATGTTGATACGTATACTACATCACATGAATCTGTTGATTGTCCTTCTAATATCCATCTTCCAATAGTTTGATAATCATTTAGGAGCAGAAGTAGTAGTGTTTGCGAACATTTTGAAAAAATATTATAAATAATCCTGGTGGCACAATTACATTTAAAGCAAAATGTAAATATTGTGCGCGTTTACTTAGTGCTGCATCTGCAGGGGATATTAGTCATTTAAAAAGGCATTCTGACAAACATTTACAAAGTAAACAACCTGATATTCGAATTCAAATGCAATTAGGGGCTTTATCAGCTGGTAATTTGTAAACATTTTCATATGATCCTATACATGCACAAAATTCTGTAGTTGATTATATTATTAAAAAAGAACAACATTTTAGTACTAGTGAATGTCCTGATTTTACCGAAATGATTCACGAAAGTTTTTCACCGCAATATCAAAGTTTTTCAAGAAATACTACTAGAAACAAGATTTTAAAGAAATTTGAGAATATTAAAAGTGAATTATTTGATATCTTTAAAAATTTGAATGGAAGAATTTGTTTAACATCTGATTTGTGGTCAAATAATGGTTTTGAATATCAATGTATCACTGCATATTTTATTGATAATAATTGAAAATTAAATAAAAGAATTACTTTATTTAAATTAGTTGAACTTCCATACACTGGTCATTCGCTTGGTGTAGAAATAAGAAATGTATTATATGAGTGGGCTTTACAAAATAAAATATTTACGATTAGTTTAGATACTGCATCATATTATAATCAAACTGTAGCCCATTTAAAATCAACTTTACAATTACTTGTTGATGGTGATTTATTTCATATTCGTTATTGTATCCATATTTTAAATTTGATTGTTAAAGAAGCTATGTATGTATACGAAACTTCTGTGCTTGTAATAAAAAATGCAGTTGTTACTATTATGTCTTCTTGTAATCGAATTTCAGAATATAAAAAAATTCGTCAACGAGAAAATATGTCATTTAAAAAATTAATTTTAGATATAGATAGTAGGTAGAATTCAACATATAATATGTTAAAAATAGCTTATAAACAAAGAAGAGCAATAGATTTAGTTTTTTGCAACAACATCAATATGAGGAGTACTGACATTCACTGAACTTAATTGGCGCAAAATAACCTTATATAAAGATTTTTTTAAAAGTTTTTGGTAATTCAACAAAATTATTTTCTTATATATATATATTTCTACTTCACCATTTGTTTTACATATGTTAGTAGAAATAATTAAAATTTTCGTAAAATATATGGGTAATGAACTTTATGTAACCATTATTACTTCAATAAAAGAAAATTTTGATAAATATTTTAATCATTTGCCTCATCTATTAGGTTTAGCTATAATAATTGATCCTAGGTGTAAAAAGTTGGTTTACAAGAATTTTTAGAGCGTATTTTCGCTGATCAAATACAGTTTGCCCCTATTATGCAAACATGCAACATATTATTTCAAGAATACAGATACCAGATTTGATCTCTGCATCTCAGAATACACCTACACACACTACACTAGCAGTCCAATCTCGAGGCGGGAGATTAAGTATTTTCACAGCAATAAAAAGTAGAAGACTATCTCTACATACAAGTGTAAGTAGTTCTAAACTACAACGTTATTTGGAAAGCCCGTTAGTGAATGATTCCGATAATTTTGACATTTTGGAATGGTGGAAACAAAATGAATCTATGTGGTCTGTGCTTTCACAGATGGTCTATGATATACTAACCGTTCCTATTTCTACAGTTGCTTCAGAAACAGCTTTTAGTGCAGGTGGACGGGTGTTGAGTGACTACAGGAGCAGGCTTTCACCCAAAATAATTGAGGCATTAATGATATTCAGGGATCATATGCACGTGCTTACAAGAAGACAAAATTTTAGTTAAAAAGAGCGAATTCAATATGATTTAGATGACATATCATCGGGCAACGCGACTGAAATGTATGTCTTCTCTGATGATTGATCAACAATTTATTTTTTACTATTTCATTTCATTTCATTTTTTTCTTGGTTTTTGTTTTTGTTTTTGTTTTTGTATTAGATTATTGAGGTGGAGTATAATGCAAATGATTGATAGGCTAGTAGGTGCCAACCTAGTTGGGATGTATTTGACCTATAGTGATGCAATTGTTATACCATCATCAGTAATCTACATCTAATTTATTTAATAATATCAATTTTTGTAATATTTTATTTCATTTTGAAATAAAAATTATTCATTCAATAAATGTTATATAAATAATTTAATATTGTAATATTGAAAGCTTTAATTTCATATATATAAAATTATTCATTTCGAAAGAAAAAAATTACATAATTACATACTTTTTTAGTTATAAGTTCACAATTAAAAAAACATAAGTCATATATAATTAAATTTAAATATCATCATAAAACATTACATAACGAAACAAAATATCTCATTAATCGTAATTAAAATACTCTAGTATAATTTTTTTTTCTTTTAATTTTTTATTTCTAATATTAAAAAAAAACCCTGACTAGGCCCGGTTTGCGGGCCAAGGCCCGAGCCCAGGCCCTAGGCCCAACCCGCGACCCTAGGCCCGAGCCCAAGCCCTAGGCCCTATTATGAGTGGGTTTGGGCCTGTGCCCTACTTTTTGGCCCATGGGCCGATCCGGCCCGACCCGCTAAAAAACCGCGAGCTCACAAAGCCTGAATGGGACGGCCCAGGCCATTATTACACCCTTAGTATTGTCGAATTCGTGGGGTTTTCATTGACTCCATTTTGATGATCTAATTCATTTAAATTTTTAAGTCTAAAAAGTAATTAAATTACAAAAAAATTAAATTAATTCGATAATGACAACCACATGATTTAGTGTATTTGTCACATACATACACAAACAAAAAAATGCCAAGAATAATGATTTGCAAACTAGATGGTTTATTTTTGAAACAATTACAAAAAAAAAAAAAAACCCAGGTTTGAATTATTCAGTAAAATAAATTCGAAGTTTTCAATTTTGTTATTTAAACTCTAATCTTTTAATTTGTTTTCAATCAAAACATTCACGTATTTTTATTAGGTAAAACTAAAAAGGCCTGGCTTCCTCCAGTCTCAGATTGGATTGGAAGGTATTGTTGGGTCCATAAGGGTCTATCACGGGTCTCGTTTTGATAATTCAAACCGTTTAATGTGTAGAATTTGCCGAGTATAAGCTTGTAAAAAATCACATTAATAAGATATCAGTAATTATCTCATGATTGGATATTGATAATGACAGCCTCATGATTTAGTGTATTTGTCATATACATACACACACAAAAAAATGACGATAATAATGATTTGGAAACTAGATGGTTTATTTTTGGAACAATTACAAAAACAAAAAAAACCCAGGTTTGAATTCTTTAATAAAATAAATCCTACGTTTTCAATTTTGCTATTTAAACTCTAATATTTTAATTTGTTTTCAATCAAAACATTCATGTATTTTCATTAGGTGAAACTAAAAGGGCATGGCTTCCCTTTAGTTCCAAATCAGACTAGAGGTTGTTGGGCCCGTGGAAGTCCACCATGGGTCCTGTTTTGATAATCCGAATCGTTCAATGTGTAGAACTTGTTGAGTATTATATGCTTGTAAAAAATCACATTGATCGGATATCGATAACTATCTCATCAGATTAGTTCTTTGTCAATCATTTATTTTTTTACTGTCTATTTTTTTTAATACAAAACTGATTTGATCACGTAGCTATCGATATTTGATCAATATGATTTTTTATGGCATATGGTACTCGATGAGTTCTACACATTGAACGGTTTGGATTATCGAAACGGGATGAGCCCCCACGGACCCAACAGCACCTCTAGTCTGATCTGGAACTAGAGGGAAGCCAGTGCCAAGCTAAAATATTATTTTTTTCGATCGATTTTACTTAATAAAAATATCAAATAATTTAGATTGAAAACAAATCAAATTTAAAAATTTAAGAATTAAATTGATAAAATTAAAAATTTATTTTATTGTAAAAATCAAACTTTAAATTATTATTTTTTTTATTGTAATTGTCCCTTTATTTTTTTGGATTCTGTTAACTATGCCCTTAGGCTGGTACGTGTGGAAAAGAAATGTTTGAGAGATCTAGAAAAGAGCTCTAAATAGAACTCTAGATGTGAGATCTACAAAATGATGTGATATTTTAGCTTTAATTTTTATTTATTTATGTTTTTGGTTTGGTTTGGTTTAATTTGCTTGCCAGTTGTTTAGAACTAATTTAGAGCTCTAAATCACGGTTGCATATGGAAAACCTGTAATGAATATCTCCTAGTCTTGTAAAGACGCAGCTGGCTGACTTCCTTCAACCTCCTCCCAACCTTTCCCAGGTGGGGGTCATTTCTATGCACTCTAGTCTTTTGGGCTGGATTCCTGTTTTCTCATGGAAAACTTAGCCTTTGTTTGGGAATATATTATTTTAATAATTTTTTAACTTTTTGATTAAAATATAAGGTAAAAAAAATTAGTAGGTTTAGAATGATTTTTTATTTTTTTTACGAAAAGATGTGCAAAAAATAAAGAGAAAAGGAAATCTTTGACTTTTTTATATAAGTTCGTTTGGGAAGTGGGTTGACATTTCGACTTTTTAGCTATTTTAGTCTAGGGCTAAAATGCCTCGTTTGGGATAAGTTTTTTTTTACTTTTTTGACTTTGCCCTTGTTTGGGATAGGTTTTTTTTGGCTTTTTTGACTTTTTGTGAGAGAAAGAATGTAATGATTATGGATTGGATGTGTTTTGTTTTATTGAGCTAAAAAACCTATTTTGTCATTTTGTAGCTAAAATAGCCCCAAACCCAACCCATCTCTTCTTCCCAAACGAGTGCATAGATTATAGGCTTTTTGATGTTTTTAATAACTTTTTGACTTTTAGGCTAAAATTATTACTTGCCAAACGAGGCCTTATAATCAATTGTGATGCGGCCATAAATTGGCTATTTTTGGCTAAAATTTACAAAAAAAAAAAGAAAAGAAAAATAAAATAGACTAAAATAGTTAGAAAGAAAAAATGTCACATCAAATCTATAATTATTTTACTTTTTTCGTCACAAACATCATATCCAACTACGAAAAAATCTCCCCTTTCCAAAAATAAATATTTTAACTTATTAAATCAAAAATTAAAATAGCCCTACCATAGCCACTGTCATCAGAGATTCTCAAGGCAACTCATTGATGGCAATGTTAGATCTATCTATGCCTCTTCTGCCACCCCAGCCAAAGCACTAACGTGCGTATGGCTTGCCTCGTGGCTGCGACTTTCAATAGTTTGCTTGTGGAAATCAAGAGTGACAAGAAGTTGGTGATTCATTTGTGCGTCTCCAAAATGGTTCCACCCAGTCCATTGCTCAGGAGTTCGATCTTGTTCATATGCCTAACTGAAGGTATGAGCGGTGATCACACCGTAATATAGTGGACCCTCTCACACCAAATCAAAGCTTTATATGGTGATTCAATCTTCTCGCAGGAAGAAGTTACTGGAAGTAGGAAGTTTAAGATTTGAATAAAGAGTCACAATGTTTGGAAACATGGTGACCATTGAGTTTGAATTTTAATAGGTTGTAACCATTACTTAATAGCTACCATATGTTATAATTATATGGACAATACATAAGTTCATGACACTTGCATTTTTCTCTCGCTTTTCCTCTTCCAGATTATTTTCTTTTGCGTGATTAAACACCCTCATGGGAACTTCGATCCATTGCCATTGTTAAGTTAATTTTATAGTGGTATCAGAGCAAGGTTGTACACATAATCGCAGATGTCGAATTACAATTCGGAAGAATGAAAATTTTTCAAAAAGTTTTTACCAAAAATTCAGAAAATAATCCACTGTCAATCTTCGGTTTTGGTTAATTCCGTTTATTTATTTAATCATCACTACCGTGTTGTATTCCCAGAAAACTATCCAAAGAAAATAACCGTTGGTGGTGCTATTGTTCCGAATCTTGCCGAAAGTGAGGCCGAATTATACCATTGGAAGCAATTTTACAAAATATTTTTCGGTTCAAATTGTGTCTCCAAATTAGCACCATCTGGTTCTTTTCAGAATTTTGATCACAATAGTGAAATTCGTTGTGAAAAACAAAAAAAATTGACCCATACAGTTCAATTTTCAGTATTTGGTCTTCGATACCAGTTGCCGGAGAAGACGACCAGAAACATTCCGTTGGTGCATATGTTTTGCAAAGATCATCCATTGGGCCAATTTCAAAAATTAAGAGAAAAGGGCCAAAAATAAGAGTTACAGTAAGGAAATCAATTCCTTTGGGCCTAAGAATTAAAAAGGATTTGATTGGGCTGAAACCCAGCGCCACAGAGACCAAGCCAAGCAACCCAAAGCCACAGAGCCAACCCAGCCCAGTGACACAGCCAAGCAGCCCAAAGTCGCGGCCTAGCGTGCGCCCAGATCCGCGTGTCAACCCAGCGCACTGCGTCCGGACCTGTGTCCGTCTGTTTCATTTGACCCGCGTGGCACGCCGGTTCGGTCTTAGCCGATCCAAACCGGCCCAGCACAGTATTTGGACCGGCAGCAGCCTGGTCCAATCGATTTTTTGGCTTGTTCTTGCCATTTCAAGGCCATTTTTAGTCATTCAAAAGCCAAAATTTCCAAAATTTATCTAAGAATTTTTTGTGAGTACTAGTACTACATTTTCAAAAGAAAAAATTCGAGGAAAAGGCTATCCAAGGGCGTTACCCAGGAAAACATTCAAAGAAACAATTTTTAATAAGTGTCATTGTGTACCTTGGGCTCATAACTACTTTTACAATACTCATAAGCAAAGTATTGTGTTAAAAAGGCCATTGAGTTTTCATCATTCTTCCTACCCAAGGCAAAAGAACCGTTCTACTCTTTCACAGCATTTTTTTTTTTTTATCACAGGGACCGATTCAACAACTACAAGGCTTATCCTTATTAAGACCTGTTGTTGTCCTTAATTTTGCTTCTTATATATATATATATATATATTTTAGTTTGTAATATTCACATTTGAATTTTCATAGTAACACATTTTGTTTTTAGTATGGTTATTAAAAATAGCATGGATTTTTCAAGAATCGAGATACTTAATGGAAAAAATTTCCGAGCATGAAAATGTCACATTTCTTATCTTCTTACACATGAAAAAAACATTGCACACTTTATCTACTTCTAAACCAGATGATGATTCTAATTGGTTCCAAAATAAATGGATAGAAGATGATGCAATGGCAAAGACAACTATGTTACATAATATGAAAGATAACATTATTCCGCTTTTTGAAGAACATGAAACTACAAGACAATTAATGGAAGCACTAGAATGTAAGTATGGAGTTTGATCGGATACTCAAATTCAATTGCTTTTGGACAAATATAATAACACTCGTATGAGTGATAATGATAGTGTTTGTGATCATGTTAATCAAATGGAATTAATTGCTAAAGAATTATCCAACACGCTGGTCACTCTTAGTCGGACAAGATGCAAGTAACTACCATACTTAATAGTTTTCCATTGTCTTGGGATCATGTTATTATATCTTTAACTCACAGCGAACGAGAGATTTCAATGGTAACATTGCCTATACTCTTAGTTTTGGAAGAAGAAAGAATGAAGCGAAGGCGTAAAGAAGGTTTGTCTTCTAACTTGTTGATGGCACAATCTTCACCACAACCATAGAATAATATCCACACACCATTCAACAAGAAAAAGATGACTTATTTCAAGAAAAAATGGAAGAAGGGATTTCAGAAAGAATGGAAGAAACAGCAAGAATGGCAAAAATAACGACATCATAAGCATCAAATTGGCCCGTGTTACAAGTGTGGTAAAAAAGATCATATCAAAGTCACTTGTCCTTAGAGGAAGTAGAAGAAGGATCATAACCCTGTTGTCACGACAGTTTCTGAAGCAATGGTGCTTGAACCTTCATCAAATTCATGATGGATTGATTCTGTTGCAATTAGGCATATTGTGCAAAATAAAGACATGTTCGTGGAGTTTACTGACAAGAAGGTTGGTGAACACAAAATCTACATGGGCAATAACTCATATAGTGATATTTTGGGCATCGGCAACTATCAATTCTCTATTAATAAAACTTCCGTTATGCTTCATGATGTGCTTTATGTACTCAGCATTCGCCGAAATTTAATTTCAGTTCCGGTGTTAACCCAAAAGGGTTTTGAGGTTAATTTTAGGTTTAACACAGTATTGATTAAGAAAGGAAATGTATTAGTGAAAGGTGTAAGAGTGAATGACATGTACTCTCTTCCTATTGATAATAACAAAGTATGTATTTCTGATTATTTGCATGTTTCTACTAGTAATAGTTCTTATTTGTGGCATTTAAGGTTAGGTTACATTAATAAAAATAAAATGTCTCGAATGTTTAAAAGTGGTTCTTGCCTAAAGTATGTTCCGATGATTTTGATATATATGAACCATGTATCAAAGGCAAAATGACTAGCAAACCATTTTTCAAACATTGGAAATCATCGGAATTACTCGAAATAATTCATTCGGACATTTGTGGCCTTTTAAGAACTAAAAGTTATTGAGACATAGAATACTTTATTACTTTCACTGATGATTATTCAAGATATGGACATATCTACCTTCTTAAACACAAATTAGAGGCCATTGACAAGTTTAAGGAATATAAATTAGAGGTAGAAAAGCAACTTGGTCAGTCCATTAAACACTTGAATAATGATAGAGGTGGCAAATATGAAGCTATGAATTTTTTCTACAAGGACAATGGTATAAAACATTTGTTTACAATGCCATACACACCACAACAAAATGGGATTGCCGAAAGACGAAATCGTACTCTAATGAAAATGATAAGGTCTATGATGGCTTATGCTGATCTTCCTATTCATTTTTGGGGAGAAGCTTTGTCTACTGCTGCATACATTTTAAATCGAGTCGAAACAAAAGCCAAACCTCTAACTCCTTACGAATGTTGGCATGGCACTAAACCTCATATTCAAAATCTCAAAGTTTGGGATGTAAAGCACATGTACTTATTCCCAAACCTTTAAGGGATAAATTGGAAAGTAAAACTTGAGAATACAAGTTTATTAGCTACGTTGAAAATATGAGTGGTTATCGTTTTTACCATCCCGAATGTGGATTAATAGAAAGTAGAGATGCTATTTTTCTTGAATCTACTGATCTTAATACTCCTATTGAACAAATTGAATTGCTCTCTGAAGTATCTTAGGATTCTTCTCTTCTTTCGTTGTCACACGATCCACATATTCTCCCCGAGCCATCTAATAGTGGAAGAAAACGCAAATTACATGACGTTGTTTTACCTACTTCGAATCCTGAGATAAGTGAGAGTAAGAGAGCAAGACGTTCATCTACGTTTTTGAAAGATCATTATGTTTTTCAAATTGAAGAACTTAATAACTTAGTAGATGATCCTACTACTTATAATGAAGCAATGAGTAGCAGTGATGCTACACAATGGCTTAAGGCAATGAATGAAGAATTTGACTCGATCAAGAAAAATGATGTTTGGGAATTAACCGATCTCCTGAATGGAAGAAAAGCCATTGGTTGCAAATGGGTTCTTAGAAAGAAATTCAAAGTAGATGGAAGTTTGGAGAAATACAAGGCTAGGTTAGTAGTCAGGGGATTCACTCAACAACCTAGAATAGACTTCGTAGATACATATTCTCCTGTTGCAAAATTTGCCTCTATAAGGATTCTAATGGTGGTAATAGCCAAGATGGATTTGGAATTGCATCAATTAGATGTTAAAACTGTTTTTCTCAATGGAGAATTAAAAGAGGAAATTTATATAATTCAACCTGATGGTTTCTAGAACCAAGGCAACGAGGATAAAGTCTACAAGTTGAAGAAATCTCTATATGAACTTAAACAATCTTCAAGACAATGATACTTGAAATTCCACCAAGCCATTTTAGAAATGCGCTATGTTGTGAGTCCATTAGATCACTATGTTTATATTTGGAAAAATGATGACAAGTTAGCAATATTGTCTTTATACGTGGATGATATATTGTTAGTAGGAAATTGTCCAGATATGATTATAAAAACCAAAACTTTTTTGGCATCTAGATTTGAAAGGAAAGACATGGGTCTTGCAACCTATGTTCTAGGAATTAGAATTTCAAGAGATAGAAATTCAAATTTATTATATCTAGATCAAGAGAAATATCTAAACAAGGTGCTCAAAAGATTTAATATGGATAACTGTAATTCTTTAAACATGCTTGTTTGTAAGGGACAAAGTCTTAGTAAAAGTACGAGTCCTCAAACTAAGTCTGATGTTGAGGAAATGAGAAATGTCCCATATGCTCAGGCAGTAGGTAGCCTAATGTATGCTATGACAAGCACAAACCTGACATCTGTCATACAGTCGGATTGGTAAGTAGGTTTCAATCCATTCCAGGTAAGGAACATTGGCAAGCAGTCAAAAGAATATTTAGATATTTAAAAGGCACTAAAAATTTGAAGTTATGTTTTGGTTTGTGTGATCTAGACATAAAAGAATACACTAATGTGGATTTTGCAGGAGATGTAGATAATAGAAAATTTACTAGTGGTAATGTGTTTTTGTTTGGTAGAACAACAGTTTCTTAATTAAGTAAGAAATAGAGTTGTGTTGCAAAGTACACTATGGAAGTTAAATACATAGCTTGCAGCACATCCGTGAGTAATGCGAACTGGATAAAACGATTTGTTGACAGTTTACAATTAGGTATACCTGCCTAACCGGTCAATATGTTTTGTGACAATCAGTCCGCCATCTCATTAATAAAAAGTGGAGCGAATAACTCTAAAGGAAAACATATTGATGTAAGTTACCACTATATTCAGGATATAATGGAGAGAGGTGAAATTAAAGTCAACTATATTCCCTCAGAAGAGATGGTGGCCGACCCTATGACCCAAGGGTTGTCTCTGGAAAAATTCAGAGAACATGTAGCTAATATGGGATTGAAAAATGCCTAGCTGGGTGGTTTAGCTACTTATATAAGAGCATAGTCAGATGACTCTAGGGACGCCTAGATAACTGATGTCTTGTAGCTCTATCTTGCATGGAAATAATATGTTTGGTCAAGTAATAAGATAGAGGAACTGACAAGGTACAGACATTATAGTTTAGTATGAGATGTAAAGTCTATGATATGCAATGTGTTGACTAGATGGTGTTGTCTGCTTGATCAGCAAAAAGTCATTGATAAAGTGTGTTAAGGAAAACATTCAGGAATGGGTCTTAGAGGAAGTACTTAATAAAGATTTCGGCGCAGGTCGACACATGAGGAATGTGTGCAGCTGAAGTTGTCAATGGTGATTGGGTATGGACTATGAACCCAGCACTGAAAATTGATGCCGTTCATTTGAAATATAGTGAATTGAAGTCATCTGGAGTGTGTTGTCAGTAGGAGAATACATTCATATAGGTGCGGTCAGATTGGAGGCAAAAACATGTGGACATATAGCCAAGTCACAATCAAATGTCGATCTATGAGGTAATTTCATAGATGAAAGTGGGCATGAAGCAAAATTTTGGTACCAAGGTAACCATGCTCAAACTCAGGTTTTATCACTAATATTATAATGTGATCAAGTGGGAGACGAAGGTATGAGCGGTGATCACACCATAATATGGTGGACCCTCTCACACCAAATCAAAACTTTATATGGTGATTCAATCTTCCAACAGGAAGAAGTTACTGGAAGTAGGA
Source organism: Camellia lanceoleosa (assembly GCA_025200525.1). Lineage (NCBI taxonomy): Eukaryota > Viridiplantae > Streptophyta > Magnoliopsida > Ericales > Theaceae > Camellia > Camellia lanceoleosa. The sequence continues at coordinate 119,052,894 of CM045772.1, forward strand.
AGTTTAAGATTTGAATGAAGAGTCACAATGTTTGAAAACATGGTGACCATTGAGTTTGAATTTTAATAGGTTGTAACCATTGCTTAACAGCTACCATATGCCATAAATATATGGACAATACATAAGTTCAAGACATTTGCATTTTTCTCTCTGTTTTTTCTTTTCCATATTTTTTTTTTTTTGCGTAATTAAACACCCTCACCGGAACTTCGATCCATTGCCATTGTTAAGTTAATCTTACACTAACAACATATATGAATAAAACAATTAATCTTACACTAACAACATATATGAATAAAACAATCTTTGTCATTAATTAAAATGATATATTTTTTCATTTTAGGTGGTGGGATCTATTGCAAGTATTTTCATATATATATTTTAAACTAATCAATGAATGTGCTTTGTTCACTGTGAACAAAACAGTTTTCTCTACTCAATTTGCTTTTCGAGCAACATGACTCTTTGTTGTGCCGCATTTGTCCACTATGCCACTTTGCTATGCCATGCTGATTTAATGTATATTTTTGGTTAGACATTAGCACTACTCGGGTGCATTGCTACATAAATGTTGCTTTATTGATATAATTTTTGTTTTTTTGTTTTTTGTGTGAATGACACTTGTTTTTTCATTGGAAAATTAATTGTCCCACATCACGTTCCCTTTCAATTTATCAATAAATATTATGCTTCGTTGTGTGAATTGCTATTTCAAAATGAGCTTCTTCGATACCACAATGTCTGTTAAAACTTCATTACTTTGGAAGTTGAGTTAGCTTCTAAAATGTATAGAACAAATAGTTGTTCTTATAGAATAAGGAATTTTGCTTTATAACTAATGTCAATATTCCTCAGGTGAAAATTCAAATTAATATTGTTGTTAGTCCTAATGTGACCATCCATGATATTAGCAACTAATATAAGTTTGTGTTTGACAAATTGAGGGTTGGCGAGTTTGACTGTGAAGAGTTCACACAGTGCTTGAAGCAAGAGACTTGTGAAGAAACTTAATAGTATGAAATATAATCTTTGTTTAATATTTGAAATCATTTTGATTAGTGACTCGTACTGATGATGAAGTTAGTGTAACTGCAACATTTCAGTCTGATTGTATTAACTGTAAATTTCTTATATTTCATTGTTTATTGGATGGTTGTGCTTTGGACTGCTAGAAGATACACATGGTTATGCTACACTCCCCATATTTCTACTCTATGTTATGTTTACCATTTTATTTGTCAAATTGTAGATACACATGGTTATGCTATACTTCCCATATTTCTATTCCATGTTATGTTTACCATCTTATTTGCCACATTATCAATGCAATATTGGTGTAATGGGTCCCGACACTAATGTATATCATCAATGCAATATTGACAGCTAGAGTGACACCGATACATCAAATGGTAAGAAAAGACAGTAAAAATAGATAGCCATTGTAGCATTACTCTTTTTCATATTAGCTTTAGTCAATCAAGTCAATTATATTTCTTTCATTTTGTTAGGGGCTTGTGCTTGGCTGCGTAGTTTATCTTCGTTTATAAAGTATCTTTGAACATCAAACATGCAAATTTTGTGGATGCCTATCCTGTTAAGACTCATCATTGACTTTTCTAGAATTATCTTATAGCGATCCCGGTTTCCTTTGCTATAATTGTTGTATCTGAACTTGTTTCTGTGGATGTTAGAAGTTGCTTATATCTTATTTGCATCCTTTCGTACTTTGTATTTGAGTTATAGGATGTGTTGGGCAGGTTTGTTACAGTTGGTTGAACTTAGAAACCAAAAGTAGTTGCCCAAATTTTGCCTTTCACGCCGAGCGAGCTTTTAACGCTGAGCGGACCCTTCAAGTTGTTTTCTCCGCCGAAAGGTGTGTTTTGATGCTCGAGCGTGATTTTCCATCTCCTAGTATTTCCTCTGGTTGGACGCCGAAGCGTTTTGACGCCGAACGTGAGTTTAATGTGACGCCGAAAGGAGTTTTACGCCGAGTGGGGACCGGTTCACAAAAAAAGTTCTGTGTGTATCCCCGCCGAGGAAGTTTTGACACTCGAGCAGGAGTCTGTGAGTGACGCTCGAGCGGAGCTTTTGACGCTCGAGCGGGATGATTCTTATATAAAACCGAGATTTGACTTTTTGGATCACTTTTTCAACTCTATTTCTCTCTCTTACTTTTCCAAACCGCCATTAGAGACCTTCTTTCTCTAAAACCTCAACTTCTCTCTAAGTATTGATCTAGTAGGAGTGATTTCCTCACCTTGGGCCTTTGTAAAAGTTGTGTTGATCGTCGAGAGCTATCTTTTAATTCGAGAATTTTGGGATTTTGAGCATTTTCATTTTCTTCATCTTCTTCAAGGTGTCATCTTTTGAGATAGGGATTCCTACTCACTACTATGGGTCTTGACCTAGATTTTTGGGCAATTTGTTAAATGGTTGATTTTGGGAAGTTAGGGTTTAAAAATGTTGAAAGAGGGTTTGTTATTTTGATTCTAAAATGTGTATTTTGGGTTTCAAAATAATGATATTGTTGTTGGTTGTTGAAATATAGACCATTGGGTCGATATTGGGGAACAGGGTAGAAAACCCTAATTTGTTGTATAAATTATTTGGTATAATTAATTTGGAAGAATTGTGATTACTTGGAATTGAGTTGGAAATAATGAAATTGACTCATTATATTGTAAAACGGTGGAGTTGGATTTATAAATCGTTCACTTTTGAAAACTTTGATATTTTATCTGTTGGAGCTTTTATTATCTGTTTAGAAATAGTTGCTTTGGGCTACCGGTGGAGGATAGTTTTGATTGTTGTAGACAATGCATGATGATTAGGCAAACTAAAACTAATCGATTGAGTATGCTATCGAATATAGCGACTGGAATGATACATTAACTTTATGTATTGATTGATTGTATATGATCTATGCTTATATACATGTGTTGTGTGGGAAGAGATAGGGGATGTACTCCACGGTTTAGGGGAAGATGGGGGATGGACCTCTAAACTGGATTTTGTGTGACATTGATACAACACTACAATGTGTATCAAGTGTTGATTATGGAAGTGTTCGAATTGATTTGATATAGCACCAAAATGTATATCGTTATCAATTGTGAAGTATAGAAGTGGTTCTATGTTATGTTGATACGGCACTGAAATGTGTATCTTTCGTAAAGTGTGGAAATGATTTATGTGTTATCGATACAGCATTAAAATGTGTATCTATCATGAATTTTGAAAGTGTTTTAAAGATGAGTTTTAATCTCATTAAGTTATTTGGCTAGGTGTTCAGCCTTGTTTTCAAACTCAAAGTTGGAAAAGAAATGGGAAGTGAAATGAAACATGGACATAGTAGTCATGTAATGGAAACGGGTTATGAATTGATTTGTGGGAATTAAACATTTATCAATTGCTAATGTCTTAATTACTGCTCATACTGTGTTTAGCATATCTCTACTGGGCGTTGACTCACCTTTTATGAGACATTATTTTCAAGTACTGGTAACATGCCACCTCCAAGGACATAGCTTGGATGGTTATGGGAGTTGAAGACTCTTTTTGGTTATTTTGTTTGTATTACATGTATATCAAGCCAATGTCTTATTTTGTATAGAGTTAATACTCTTCTTTTGTGTAACCAAGTGTTGACTTGGAAAGTCAGAAGTCCGGAGGGCTTTTGCTTTTGTTGTTAACATGTAATTCTATTGTAAGAACTACTCTAATAAATGGAAAGGTGTTGTTTTTCTTATATTTCTGCATGTCTAAATGGTGGGTATGATGTATTATTTTGAGGGCGTTACATATCTAGACTATTAATTGCATATGTTGAATAATCTAGAAGACTAAAAAATCTAGAATACTCTAGAAAGATCTAAAGAAATCGAAGATTCTAGAACGTTGTAGAAGATTCCGTAACGTTAGAGAAGCTTGTAAAAATCTAGAGAAATCTAGAAGGTTCCAAGAGGTTCTAGAATATTTTAAAAGTATAGAAAATACTATAATATAATAGAATAGTTTAGAGAGTTCTAGAATATTGGAAAGTATATGTTAGAATATTCTAGAGGGTTAATAATAGCCCTTGGATCCTAGCCATCCATTGAGCAGGTGGATGACTATATAAAGGAAAATGATCTCATTTAGAAGGGAGAAGACACAACAATTAAGAGTGAAGTCAAGTGCTTGAGTGTGAGTGATTCCAAAAGTGAGGCGTCTTTGAGAGTCTTCTTTTATACTTGAGTGTATCTTTGCATCTAAATAAAGAATCATTTTTGTATAGCCATTGTGTTCTAACTCAACATATCCAAATACTTCAAAGGGTTTCTGCACAATGTTACCTTCACTTTTCATATCATATCAATACATCCCAAAACACTGTGAAACAAATGATGAATTTGATACTCTTTCTTTTAGGTCAAATGTACAGTCTTCATATCAAATGTTTTGTTGCCCCTATGCACTTTCCAATTTATTATTTGCCAGACAAATCTATAATTCTGAAACAGCATCTAGGATTCTTTATTCACATTATTCTGTTGATCTACTTAAGTTTAGTGCCATCTATGAATGACCATGCAAAACTATTTCTTAGAATTGACCCTAGTTGTTTATCATCGCTTAATTCTACACTTATTATTGAACCAAATGTGCAATTGCTCACTGACTAGAAGCAAATTGCAATGAAAGACATAATGAAGAATTCTAATTTAAATTATTGTTTCACTTCACTTCAGCTTGCCTTTGAGTTGGTGTTTTCTCTATAACAAGCCAACTTAGATCCACTTTGGGTCCATAATTTTTCAAGTTTCATTTTCCATTTCATCGAAGTTTTTGTATGTTTCTTGTAATTACTCATCAACCGTCCACCAATGGCCGATTCCATCATTCATGAGTAATTTAATTTTATGAAATGGCCTACTGATTTTGTATCTGATAGTAAGGAACCAAGGAACTTCTAACTTTTGTTATTTACAAGAAAAAAAATATTTGAATTTTTCATTCTATTAACTGTATCTGCCTACACAGGTAGAGTCTCTTGTCATTCCATATTGAAATTTACAATTTTGGGTCTGCCTTTGCTCTAAAGCTTTTCTATCATTGAATTGGCAAGTACTTGGTCATTCATAAACTTTCTGGATATTAATGATTTTTTTTTGTTGGTTTTGCTACTTGATTTTCTGGAATATGGACATATAGATTTAAGCTTATATAGGTTCTTTCATTTTGGGTGGATATGGAGGTTGAAGCTTTTGCTTTTCATATTTATTTGTTACCATCATAATTTGAAATTGCATAGACAGTACAACTTATGGCTAGACTTTGAGGCCAGAAAGAAATTAGCTCTTGTTGGAGTCGAGAAGGATTGTTCAAGAGCTTGTGTCTTTAGAAGGTTCTTTCTCTCTCTAGAGTTGAGAGCTTCTCGCTCTAGAGATTTTCTAGGCTTTTCAAAGCCATGGAAAGGGGGCTGTTATACAATCCCGTCTCCTCCTCTGAGAACCGTGATGCCTCCCCCTGGGCTATACTGGATTTTTGTTTTTTTAGGGGAGATTTGTGTTTTTGGGGTTCTCCTCTATGGTCTAATCTCCTGGGTTATCCCTTTCTCCTACTTCAAGTTTTGCTTCTACATGGTGGATGGGGATGTTTTCTGGTGTTCTCCATTTTTTGTGTGCGAGCTTTCACGGTGAGAACTAAGAACCCACTTTGGGTATCCAGATTTGCTATGAAACTATTCCTTCCCTTTCTAGATTTTTGTTTGTGTATGCAAGATCTTGTGGTGGTTCTTGTTGATGGGTAAATTTTTATGTGTTTTTTGTTTTTTTGGAAATTCTGGATCTACCATTAAAAGTGATATAAAAAAGCCTTGAGTTTGTGGGCTCCCATGAGATGATTATTTATGTTGGAGACGGTATTTTTGCTCCAGCACAGCTAGTTTTGGCCAATCGATCTTCATGTCTGCCTGTGGTTGCTGCTGCTGAATTGCTGCAGTGTTGGTGCTGCTGTTTTGTTCAAATCCATGGATGGTTTTGTTTATACCATGGGCCATGGGCTATTTTGCCCCAAACCATGGGCTGATTTGAAAGCGTTGGCTGGTTTTTTTTTGTCCTAACAGTTGATTGGACAGAACTTTATATAAAATCTATTTATTTAATGTGTTGTACTGCATTAACCTAGCTCTAGACTTATTTTAGTAGATTAATAAAGGTTGAGACGTTTTTTTGGGATTACTCTCTTTGCATTTGATTGGTTAATTTTTTTTTTTTTTTTTTGTCAATTCCCAACGCCCACCCCCATGTGTGTGTGGGATGGTGAAGTGAGACTTTTAAGGAGGTATGAATCATTGCTCTTAGTAGATTATGTTGTAAGTTAGTAGTTAGGAGTATTTTCTTTTTTAAGGGTGCGTTGCCTTTTTGGCATGTAATGAATTTTATTGTAATATGTAACTTTTTGGTATAACTATATGACTTACTTATTCAAAAAAAAAAACAAAAAAAAATTGAAATTAGCTCTTGTTTACAGCTTTCAACTCTATTTGTTTCTCCGTGAATGGATTCTTACTTCTGAAATTGTCATTGATGAACATTTTTGGTTTAAATAGTGTTCTTGTGATATCTAATTACTTGAAACTTCATATGATTGGAGAAAAATAACCCCCGTATTTGCTATCTTGGATAGGTTATTCATAGGAGGAAGAAATTGAAGAGGATATTAGAGATTCCTGTGATCATGCTATGATCTCTAGTGAAATTCTTTGTGCTCATTTTTGCATAGCATTGGAAAATAACATCAGGAACATAGAATTGATCATTTTAGTAGTACATCTTCAAGCTTGTTTTTTAAATCTCAAAGTTCTCTAATTTATGGAACTTATCAAGCCCCCGGAATCCGGAGATGTGAATACTGTGAAGTAATAATGATGGGAGGGTGGATCTATAATTCTGTGAAAGGGTGCTGTTTCAAAGTATAAATTGTGCATCATGATGAGCTGCCATTTCTTGTAATGGCCTAATTAATGATGATAATGCATATAGATGGTTTCACAACCACAAATGGCACAATTCAATTCAAATGTAGTGCCCAGATATGTTCATAGGTAGTTTTATGTTTTTTTTTTTCCAGGAAGGGGTCCATAGTTAGTTAGGTTGATATAATTGTTCAAAACAACATGGATTTAGATAAGAGCTTTGATTGATTCCTAATGTGATATTTTAAACCTTTTGGTCATGTTTGATTCACAAGATTAATAGTGAAGTATTAATAATCCTATTAAATTAGTGTGGTATTCACTATCCAATAGGATTAATATTCATTGGATTAATAATCCCACCCCTACCCCATTACTAATAATCCTACAAATTTGTTGGATTAATTATCCATTGGATTAATAATCCTAAACCAAAATGTTAAAACAAACATAAGATAATTGGGCCTACGGATTAATAATCCTAATCCCATACTCTAATCCACCCAATCAAACATGCACTTTGAGTGTTTTCACGATTAGATTTTGCTAGGCAGATCCTGTTTCACAGAGACCAGTCCCAAATAACAAGTCTTCAGCTTCAATATTATGGTACACTTGGCTATTTTCTTATGCGTACATGATGCTATACATTACAAATGACGAAAAGGAAGAGTGAGGTGGATTTTTGCTGAAAGTGATTTTCATGTTCAATGTTCCTTTAATTCTACATCAAGTGAAAGGTATTTTTATAGAATTCAATCAAAACTGCAAATTCTACATGTGCTAAGACATACAACACCACTTACCACCTGTTGTCATGGTAGGTTGTCCAAATAAACAATTAAATTGAACTGGGCAAGCTGTTGTGAGATTTGGCAGTTCTCCTGGAAGAATGATGCATCCACTGGCGAAAAAATCCTATTAAATATGAATTGAATCCTATCATTCGAATTAATTAAATTTAGATTTTTTTTTTTTATATTAAATTAAAACTTCTCAAGTTCATATTATCGTATGAGAGATTGTCTTATAATAAATTGTACTTGATGTAATCATATTATAGTATGCTATTTTTGTTCCCATGGGAATCTCTTCAATCTAAGAAATCAATCTATAGATCCCACAATGTAATAGTTGTTAGTTTTTTATTTTTTTTTCCACATTGTAATAGGTTGAATATTGCAGATTTAAGGACTTGCTGAGGCAACTTCTCGTTTGTTTGGGATTATAGGGAGGTGATTGGAATTGATAGTGAGGTGGGACCTATTACATGAGATGTTTGTTTTGAGATATGGGGAGCAGACTCCTAATCCCTTGATATTAGGATAGGCCTTGGAAGGGAGGTTATGATGGAGAAGGTGAAGATGATATTAGAAAAATAATTCCAAGGATTAGAAATTTTTTATTTTTTACATGTTGGGCATTTTTTTTTTAACATAAATGTTTAATTTTTTGTATTTTTTGTTAAGTAAAAATTATTATTTTATTTGTTTTTTTTTTCTAGAAATTTTTTATTTTTTATTTTTTATTTTTTACATGTTGGGTATTTTTTTTGAACATTAATGTTTAATGTTTTTCTATTTTTTTTATGAATAATGTTTGAGAGCTCGAATTTGGCCTCTCCTAATCCCCCTAATCCCCAAAACGATGTCATTTTGGGGATTTTTTTTTTCTTCCATTTTCGACTCTAAAACAGGGAGAGGGAGAGGGAGAGGGAGAGAAGCAAAGGGAGAGAGAGAGAGAGAGAGAGAGAGAGAGAGAGAGAGAAAGAGAAGACGATCCTCGATCGCCGGGCCGATGACACGCCTCACGACCAGCCGCAACCGCCTCACTTCTTCCCCTCCTCTCCTCTCCTCCTCCTCCTCCTCCTCCTCTTCTCCTTCTCTTCCTGAAGGCCCTTCCAGTCCTCCTTCCTCCCTCCTCCTCTTCCTCTTCTTCTTCTCTGCTTTTGAAAAAAAAAATTTTAAAAAATAAAAAATAAAATAAAATTAGGGGGATTCCGGGTAGCTCATTTCGAGCTACCCAGCACGACTGTTTTTTTTATTTGTTTCATTATTTTATATAAAAATAATTTAACAATCCCCACACTAACAACTATCCTTAAAACAAACACAATTTTACTTAATTCCCTCACTAATAATCCCTATGAATCCCCTCCATTATATTTTTGAAAACAAATGGGGCCTGTGTGAGTCGATTTCTGACCACACTGCCAAATTAGTATTCAGCCAGAGAACATGGATAGAATAGATTAAGGCCGAACGTCCTGTCACAGAAAGAAGAGATCCCAGCAGTGGTTCGTCCACCCGGAGGCACTCCGATGATCAAGTCAGTTATTTCTCAAAGATAGCAAAAGTGCTTAACTCACTATTCAGAATATAAAAGGCGTCTCTTAGAATCACGAGGGTGCCTCTCTTTTATGGCCAATACAAACCTAGTATCAATAGAAGACTAGCTTCAATGGACTTTGGATTACTGCTAATCTTGGACTCCAAGAAGAGGATTGAGATAAACTCTATGAGTCTTATCTTTATCCAAATCAAGTCTTCTCATTCTAGAACTCTTGTTCCTTATTCGTTTATCCCGATTTCTGGTATTCTCGCACACAACCTCGGCCTACCCGAGATTACCTCGGCGTTATGAACAGGACACGTGGTACCTCGGCTGACACTTCAATGCCACATCGGCCACGGGTTATCACTCAAAAATTATGTCCCCAGAGGGCCTTAGAATGTCATATATGCTGGGATTCTTTGGCTCACCTCATTGTATCATATTTTTTACACTTGTATTGCACACAATATTTATACCCCTTATATATATTAGCTGCAAATATGTTTTTGATCTCATGTTTTTTTTCATAAAAATCATCATGTCTTTTGCAGTTAAGCAAGGATCTATTCTTTCTTTCCGCATTATCTTGTGTTGTCAGAATCCAAATATTCAGAGTATCAATAAATGGTTATTTGAGTTCTATGCATACATTTGGTACTAAATTCTAGAAATTTAATTCATCTGTTATAAATCCAAAAAGTTGTTACAAAAGAAGTTCAATCACTTTTCTCTCCTAGCGTACGCTGACAGCAAGGAAGGAGGATGGGTTTTTTACCTCCATAATTATTCTCAAAGGAGGAGATTATTCTCTTTACCAAACAATGCAGATCCAGTCACGATCTTATAATAAGAACAAGTATTTTTTTCTACAAATATTTTAATGTTGTATGAGGTTTTTGCCATAAGATCTCATATATTGCACATTTATAATTGTACAATGTTAGAAGGCCGAAACACTTGTTGTACCAAGTGTGCAAGTCAAAAGAGTTGTATTTTTGTAACTTCGATGATTTACATTTATAGTGCTTTTTTGGCCAATGTTCAGTTGTAACTTATATTAATCGGTGGCTCTCATATCTAGATCGCTTCTTATTTTGTAGGTTTTCTACGAGTATCATGTCTTATTCAGCTTAATTTGGACAGAATTTTAGCAAAGGAAGCAAAAATTTGCATTAGTGAAAAGGATGCTAGCTTCAATGATAATAACAAGCAATGGGATTCTTGCAAAGATGAGCAGAATAGATGCTGCAAAAGAGAGAGAATATATGTGAAAAAAGATCAGTAAGAAAGCAACCTAAAAGCTGATTGCTGTATGATTGCATCAATACTCACTAGTTTGGATTATCTCTTAGAGCACATTCTTGATGAGAAATTGGAATGTTTTTCAACAAAGTCCCACAGGTAGCTCATTTGTTGATGCACCAACCCTAACCTCTCCTTTCTGAGACAACACTCTGTTTTCATTTTTTATTTTCATTTTTTGAAAATACAAAAAAAAAAAAAAAAAAAAAAAAAAAACATAGTTATTTGTTTTCGTTTCCATTTTGGTGTTTTCACAAACAAAAATGGGTAATTTTCAAAAAATTTGATCGGACATGGTTTTTTCGGAAACAATTTGCCTAGCAATTTTTTCCCCATAAAACATAAAACAGAAAGAAATGCACAACTAACAGAGTCAGAATCTGTATTCTGAGAAATACTAAAAATATATTTTGGTGAAAATAAACACCAAGAAGATGTTTGTTTAGAATTTTGAAAAACTACTTTTGCACAAAAAAAGAAAAAGAAAACAATATGAAAATGATGGATGTTTTTGAATTTTTCATTATTTTTCACCAAATTTAGTTTTAATTTTTTTTTAAGCTAGTATTAGTTGATGTAGATTACTGATGCTTGAGGAAAAACTACTTTACGCTTGTCATTCTTAAAATTTGAAATTATATACACGACTTGACAAGAATAAGATGATTGTGGTTCATGTTAGATACTTTTTAGTTTTGAAACAAAAGTTTTATGTCTCAATTAAGTGAAATCGACTACATGAATATTTTTTCGCCATTATACTCTATCAAAGATTATATGCTTTTATAATTTTTTACTGTCACATTTTGTGTTAATTTAGATCTTTTTTCTCCCCCTAATTTCTAGTTATAGTGATATAAATGATCATTTCACTTGCATTTATAGGTGTACATTTTAATGACCAAATTATCTTAGTCTGTTTCTCTAAATTTATCTTCAATCGATACTACTCTTATTATTTTACGAATATATTAATTTTTAATTCCATCTTTTCTAATCTTATCATACATCTATTTAAGTATTTTTATCTCAACGGCAATGCTAGGGGGCCCGAATTTGGGTGCCCTTAATGGCCCAATTTCCTATCGTAAAAAAAAAAAAAAAAAAAAAGTTACCAAAACTGACAATTAGGGGCATTTGGACCACAATTTTTAGGGCCACCAATCATTTTCCTTATCTCAATTATACTCATTTTGTGTACAACTTTTCATTAATGGAAAATCTTGAATAAGAAAACGATAAACCATTAGCAGGCTAAAATTGAACTTTAACAAAAACACATGTTATAGTAACCAAATCATTTTGCTTCTAACAAATTTGAGCATAGGGTGACTTTATCACTTGTGAAACTTAGGTCTTGTTTGATATGATTTAAAAAAAAGTTAAAAAAATTATTATTTTATTAAATTATATTATTTTTTAACACATCACTTTAAATTTAATTTATATCTAATTTATATTTTATAAAAATTAAAAAATATACTTATTTAAATAATTCAACCACCCTTTAAGTTGATCTTCTACCACACACCAAGGTTTGCTTTGCTAGGCAGTAAGGTAGAAATAGGCATCTACTAAGGAAGGTTGACATTCTTCATCATCATGGTGAAGTGAATTTAGATTTGTTTGTAATGATACTCTCTATGACACAAAGCATCAATGTCTTTTTATGCTGATGTTCTATATTCTTTTCTTGGTTGTCGTGAAAAGACACAGAAAGGACAAAATTTAAGATCTTATTTGGTTGTGTTTTGGTTTTCTTGTTTTATGTTTTCATTTCTCGGAAATCGTAGTTGGTTTACCAACATGAATATCTAAGATCGCAAGGGAATGTCTGCATGATTGAATGACTACTTGAAACAAAGTTAGAGCATCTCCAACGGTTCAGTAAAAGTTTTATTAGATTTGAGTAAAAAATGTGCGATTTCCTTAATTTGATACTTCGCGCTCCAACAGTTTTCATCAAATTCGTTTCACCAAATTGGCGCCGTAACCGTTATGGACCGCCTCAACCAGTGAAGCCCAAAATCTTTTTTTTTTAACCGGTTTGAACCTTTTGAATGAACTTTTGACTCTGGTGTCGATCGGTGGTCAACCGGTGCTTGACCACCTAGGCAAAAAAAATTTTTTTGGACTGCTTTGAACCGTTTAGTGAATCACGAATTTTTTTCTGGTGACCGTTGGTCAACCGGTTGGTCACCGGATGGTCGCCTTGCTTCTCATCCCAACGATCAAGAATAATTCTTTAAATACTTACTTTACTTAGTTTGGTGAAAGATTTGCTGAATTCTGAATTTGATATCAATCTGATGAAACGGTTGGAGCATGAAAATGGGCCTTTTTCATCAAAATTTAAATTTGGTGTTGGATTTAGTTAACCGTTGGAGATGGTCTTAGAGAAGTTATGGAAGATAATGAAAACTAAAAGAAGAAGGTCAAATAACATACAAAAAGAACATAATTTAAAAGTAAACATGTTGAAGTTTAGATATTAACATTTCGTTTGAAAAGTGATTATATTTTTTTAATTTTTTAATTAATTATTTTAGTAGGTAATTTTAACTTTTATATTTGAAAAGTTAAGTTGAATTTTTTAATTGATTGTTAAATTGAAAAATGTGTTTAAATGATATTTGAAACTAAAATAACAAATCTATTCATAACCTATGACATTCATATTTTTTCAAAATTAGTTTAAAGGGATAAAATTATCGTTTATTATCCGTGACGATATGCTGTCAACGTGACCGTGCATAAGCTACTTTTTCTTTTTATTATTTTTAATATAGGTCAGTGACTTAAGCTACTGTTGGACACCATTTGACTTTTTAGTGTTGAAAACTATTTTAACCTCAAACTTGAGTAAGGGTTGATTTGGCATATTAAAAAAAAAATAAAAAATTCAAAAAATTACTAAAAAGTTAAAAGTTATCACTATTTATTCAAAGAAATTATAAAAAAAAATTTTTTTACACAAAAAAGGTACAACTCACTCTGATGTGAGTTGCCTTTACCTCACTTTGGTGAGAACAAATTACATAGGCGGGGGCAAGCTTAAGAATGGTGTTGTTCATGGTGAGAATGTATCACGGGTCCCGTTTTGATAATATGAACTGTCAATGTGTAGAACTTATCGAGTACTATATGCTTGTAAAAAATCACGTTGATCGGATATCGCTAATTACATGATCAAATCAGTTTTGTATAAAAAAAATAGATAGTATTATAGTTAACGGTTGACAAAAATTAATCGAATCGATAACTATCGATATCCAATCAACGTGATTTTTTACAAGCATATAATACTCATTTAATTTTACATATTGACAGCTTTTGATTACCAAAACGAGACTCGTAGGGCCCCACGAAATGTAACATTACCATCCAATTCAATGTCAGAAAAAGAGGCAAGCATATCCTATATGTTAGTCTACCCACTGCTTCGCCTAGCGCATCGCCTATTCTTCTATCCTTCTCTTATACACTAAATTATACAATTTTTAATACACATTTTCAGTAAAAATTCAAAAAATTATCCCAAACAATCATATTTTTTCTCAACTTTTTAGTCTAAAAATCAAAAATACGCTTATTTAAGATATTTCAAACAACCACTAAATAGATCATATAAATGACATGTAATGAGAGAAATTTGTAGTTGTTTTAGCTCTTCTTGATGTTCGGATATTTTGTTTTATTAAATCAAGACCACTATGGTGGTGAGTTACCTAGGTGCTTTTGGTAACACTTACGTTTTCGATTTTTTGTTTATATTTACAAAATTTAAAAATCTAAAATAAAAACTTATTTGGTAAATTTTTTGATTTATAAATCAGTGGTCTCAGTTTATAAATTTAGCCAAAAAATGTAAACTCAAAAAATGTGTTTCCCTCTTAAGTTTTGAGTTTTTTTTTTTTTTTTTTTTTTCACCCCATACTAGCCACCACTCGCCGCCATTTTCCACCACCGTCTTCCGCCACCACCACCCACTACCCACTTGCCACCACCACTCACCATCCACATGCCATCGCCTGTCACCACCACCTACCTGCCACCCATCAGCCACCACCCACTTGTCACCCACTCGCCACCACTCACCTGTCACCCACTCGCCACCACCACCCACCTGCCATCCACCCACCACCACCCACCACCCGCCACCATTTATCGCCACCACCACTCATCATTCACCTGCCACCACCACCAGCCACCTACCACCCACATGCCACTACCACCAGCCACCTACCACCCACCTGCCACCACAACCCACCACCCACCACCACCATCATCCACTACCTACCCGCCACCCACCACTGCCACCATCACCCACATTACCCACCACCCACCTTGCACCACCCACCACCCACCAACGCCATCTACCCACCTACCACCACCACACCACCTACCCACCACTATTGTCAACCACTCCGCCACCACCCGCTATCCACCACCACCACCACCACCACCACCGCCACCACCACCCACCACCCACCATCCGCTACCACCACCACCACCCACTACTACCACCCACTACCCACATCACACCACCCATCCACCATCATCACCCGCTACCACCCGCCATTACCCGCCATCCGCTACCCACCTGCCACCACCACCCACCACCATCACCACCACCACCCACTGCCACCATCCACACTGGCCACCACACTGCCACCGACCCTGGCCCACCACCACCACCCGCCACCCACCACCACCACCACCACCCACCCGCCATCCGGGCCACCCACCGCCACAACCACCCACCACCGCCACCACCACCACCACCACTACCTATCACCCGCCATCTGCTACTCTACTCACTCCACCACCACCACCACTTCCCATCTATCCGCCACCACCACGCACCCACCACCACCCGCCATCCGCCACCCACCACCCGCTACCACTACCACCACCACCACCACCACCACCACCACCACCCACTCGCTATCACCCACCACCGGCCACCGTCACCCATCCACCCACCACCACCACCACCTACCCGCCACCACCACCACCACTCCACCACCACCCGCTACCCATCACCCACCGCCACAGCCTTTCCAATTGGACTGCCTTCCGCAACTGCCACTTGCTATTTCTAACTCTAATTTTTATATTTTTTTAATTTTTTTTTAAAATATTTTGTTAATTAATAAACGCTATTGTAGTTTATGTTTTTCTAAAATAAATAAAAACCATTGAGCTATAAAATTTTGTAAATATAAATTGAAAACGTAAACATTACCAAACGTAATTCCCTATTGGTTCTGTGCATTTAATTATGTTTTATGAGTATAT